>OZ024741.1:28087455-28137455 GCA_964016885.1 Eledone cirrhosa
CATATTTGGCAGTAAAACGTGGAAGAGCTGTGCCCTCCCCTAGAAATCTAGAGATGAACGGCCTGACAATACAACCTCTACAGTCAGGTGACAACTACAGATATCTTGGACAGGATGAGAATGTCAGATATGATGGACCCATAAATAAGGAGAGAACCAGAACTGAATACCTCAGAAGAGTAAAGAAAATATGGTCATCAGAACTGTCAGCGTACAACAAATACATTGCCCACAATACTTATGCTGTGCCAATTCTAACGCCAACATTTGGCCTGCTGAACTGGTCATTGCAAGAACTAAGTAAGATGGATGTTAGAACTCGCAAACTTCTCAGTGTTACTGGGAACTTTAACATCAATGGTGATGTGGATAGGCTATACTTCTCACGCAAGGAAGGTGGCCGGGGTCTAAAATCAATATTAACAACATATGAGACCCGGATAGTAACACTGAAGCAACACCTTCAACAGAGGAAAAAGGTTGGCAACCATCTTGCCCAGGTTTATGAACATGAAAAAAAAAAATCATTAGAATGGCGACTGATCTGGAGGAGAGATATGGAATAAAGCCTGATATAAATCTCTCACCCAGAGAAATCGGAAGATCCTATTCAATGTTCAAACAAGATAAAAAAATTGACCAATTTACAGAAAAAGTTGTGCATGGATACTTGAGGCGTAAAACACAGACCATAGAGGGGATAAACCACTCAAAAAGCCTGGCATGGAGTTCCAACAAGTTTATGACATCACACCTTGAGGGATATCTCTATGCAATACAGGAACAAGAACTCCCTACCAAATATCTGCTGCACAAAAGAGGGGGGCCAGCAGCTGATAATAAATGTAGGCTATGTAAAACAAAGATCGAGGATGTAAGCCACATTGTTGCCAGCTGCGAAAGAATGTCATCTCGCTACTACCTCCCCATGAGACACGATGTGATAGCTTGAACCATCTGGAACGCACTTCGGAAAACAAAATTAACAACAAACGAGGAAGAATATATTGAGACAGATGGTACTAAGGAATACTGGTGGAACCTGAAAATAAAAACTGCCACCAAATTAAAGCACAACCGGCCTGATATTGTTGTTTGGGACCACACATTGAAAACGTGTTCTGTTGTGGAGATCAGCTGCCCACTTGATGTAAACGTTATCAGAAAAATACAGGAGAAGGAGGACATCTACGGACCATTGATGAGGAGTTTACAAATCCAGTATCCAAGATACACCTTTAGCTTCATACCCATCATTATTGGAGCTACGGGTTATATACCAACCCGCTTGGACCAAAGTATGACTGAACTTGGATTTGCGGACAAAAAGCGCAGCTCCCTAATTCATAGTCTACAAATGGCTGCGATAGTTGGCACCTTCAAAATTTGCAAAACATTCTTGCGATTCAAGGGATGACAATTTTTTTTCTTTTACAACCTTGTCACCAGGAAGGTGGCCGGTCAAAAAAATATACTCGAAATTAAGAGAAATAGATAACATACATACATATATACATACATACATACATAGATACATACATACATACATACATACATACATACATACATACATACATACATACATACATACATACATAATATTAGAAACCGACTCTGTCTCTCTATCGGCAAATTTGTGAAATTAGTGAAATTATAAAACCAGAAGAACATACATACATACATACATGCGTGCATACAAACACACACACACACACACACACACACACACACACACACACACACACACACACACACATACATACATGCGTGCACACATACATACATACATACATACATACATACATACATACATACATACATACATACATACATACATGCATACATACATACATACAGAGAAATCAGCTATCCATTTGATGTTCATATGTTAAGAAAAATGCAAGAGAAGGAAGATAACTAGAGACAATTGATGAGGAGCTTGCATATCCAGTACTGAAGACAGAAGTTCAGGTTTACAGCCATTATTGTTAGAATGCACTGGGATAATTGCTGGCCTTGTGCCAAAAAGAGAAACATTTATTGTTAGAGCTACAGGTTATATGCCAATCCGCCTGGGCCAAAGGAGAACTGAACTTGGATTTGTGAAGAAAAAGCGTAGTTCCTTAATTCATATGGTACAAATGGCCGAGTTATCTGGAACCTTCAAAATCTGTAAAATATGTATGTATGTATGTATGTATGTATGTATGTATGTATGTATGTATGTATGTATGTATGTATGTATGTATGTATGTATGTTCTTCTGGTTTTATAATTTCACAAATGTTTGCCAATGGAGAGAGAGTGGGTTTCTAACATAGACACAAGATTCTCTCTTTGGAATTTACACATCAACTAGGTAGATTATGTATGTATGCATGCATGTGTAGATATGGATGTTATTGTATGTGTGGATGTGTATGTTTTGAGTTGTATGTGTGCATGTATATATGCTTTGTATCTGTACATGTGTATTATTAGATGCAACATTTTTGGAATGTTTTACATATTTTTACTGTTCCATTAATGGATTGTACTTGCAATTTCCTAAATGTATGTATGTATGTATGTATGTATGTATGTATGTATGTATGTATGTATGTATGTATGTATGTAAGTATGTATGTATGTATTTAGGTTTCCTCCAACCTACAATTATTTAAGATTCCTTCACCCTACAGTTATTTAGGTTTCCTCCACCATACAGTTATTTTGGTTTCCTCCAACCTACAGTTATATATGTTTCCTCCACCCTACAGTTATTTAGGTTTCCTCCACCCCACTGTTATTTAGGTTTCCTCCAACTTACTGTTATTTAGGTTTCCTCCACCCTACTGTTATTTAGGTTTCCTCCACCCTACAGTTATTTAGTTTTCCTTCACCCTACAGTTATTTAGGTTTCCTCCACCCTAGAGTTATTTAGCTTTCCTCCACCTTACTGTTATTTAGGTTTCCTCCACCCTACTGTTACTTAGGTTTCCTCCACCCTCTGTTATTTAAGTTTCCTCCACCCTACTGTTACCTAGGTTTCCTCCACCTTACTGTTATTTAGATTGCCTCCACCCTACAGTATTTAGATTCCCTCCACCGTACAGTATTTAGGTTTCCTCCACCCCATAGTTATTTTGGTTTCCTCCACCCTACTGTTACTTAGGTTTCCTCCACCGTACTGTTATTTAGGTTTCCTCCACCCTACTGTTACTTAGGTTTCCTCCACCTTACTGTAATTTAGGTTTTCTCCACCTTACTGTTATTTAGATTGCCTCCACCCTACAGTATTTAGATTGCCTCCACTCTACAGTATTTAGGTTTCCTCCACTCTACAGTTATTTAGGTTTCCTCCACCTTACTGTTATTTAGGTTTCCTCCACCCTACTGTTATTTAGGTTTCCCCACCCTACTTTTATTTAGGTTTCCTCCACCTTACTCTTATTTAGGTTTCCCACCCTACAGTTATTTAAGTTTCCTCCACCCTACAGTTATTTTGCTTCCCTCCACCCTACTGTTATTTAGGTTTCCTCCACACTACTGATATTTAGGTTTCCTCCACCCTACAGTTATTTAAGTTTCCTCCATCCTACAGTTATTTATGTTTCCTCCACCGTACTGTTATTTAAGTTTCCTCCACCTTACTGTTATTTAGATTCCCTTCTCCCTACAATATTCAGATTGCCTCCACCCTACAGTATTTAGGTTTCCTCCACCCTACAGTTATTTAGGTTTCCTCCACCTTACTGTTATTTAGGTTTCCTCCACCCTGCAGTTATTTAGGTTTCATCCACCTCACTGTTATTTAGGTTTCCTCCACCCTACTGATATTTAGGTTTCCTCCACTCTACTGTTATTTAGGTTTCCTCCACCTTACTGTTATTTAGGTTTCCTCCACCCTACCGTTACTTAGCTTTCCTCCACCTTACTCTTATTTAGGTTTCCTCCACCTTACTGTTATTTAGATTTCCTCCACCCTACAGTTATTTAGGTTTCCTCCACCCTACAGTTATTTAGGTTTCCTCCACGCTACTGTTATTTAGGTTTCCTCCACCCTACAATTATTTAGGTTTCCTCCACCCTACTGTTATTTAGATTTCCTCCACCTTCCTGTTAATTAGGTTTCCTCCACCTTACTCTTATTTAGGTTTCCCACCCTACAGTTATTTAAGTTTCCTCCACCCTACAGTTATTTAGGTTTCCTCCACCCTACTGTTATTTACGTTTCCTCCACCCTACAGTTATTTACGTTTCCTCCACCCTACAGTTATTTTGGTTTCCTCCACCCTACAGTTATTTAGGTTTCCTCCACCCTACAGTTATTTAGGTTTCCTCCACCTTACTGCTATTTAGGTTTCCTCCACCCTACAGTTATTTAGGTTTCCTACACCCTACAGTTATTTAGGTTTCCTCCACCTTACTGTTATTTAGGTTTCCTCAACCCTACAGTTATTTAGGTTTTCTCCACCCTACTGCTATTTAGATTTCCTCCACTTTACTGTTATTTAAGTTTCCTCCACCTTACTCTTATTTAGGTTTCCAACCCTACAGTTATTTAAGTTCCTTCCACCCTACAGTTATTGAGGTTTCCTCCACCTTACTGTTATATAGGTTTCCTCCTCGCTACTGTTATTTAGGTTTCCTCCACCCTACAGTTATTTAAGTTTCCTCCACCCTACTGTTACTTAGGTTTCCTCCACCCTACAATTATTTACGTTTCCTCCAACCTACAGTTATTTTGGTTTCCTCCACCCTACTATTATTTAGGTTTCCTCCGCCTACTGCTATTTAGGTTTCCTCCACCCTACAATTATTTAAGTTTTTTCCTCCCTACTGTTATTTAGGTTTCCTCCACCCTACTGTTATTTAGGTTTCCTCCACCCTACTGTTATTTGGGTTTTCTCCACCCTACAGTTATTTAGGTTTCCTCCACCCTACTGTTATTTAGGTTTCCTCCACCCTACAGTTATTTAAATTTCCTCCACCCTACTCTTATTTAGGTTTCCCCCACCCTACTGTTATTTAGTTTTCCTCCACCTTACTGTTATTTAGGTTTCCTCCACCTTACTCTTATTTAGGTTTCCCACCCTAAAGTTATTTAAGTTTCCTCCACCCTACTGTTACCTAGGTTTCCTCCACCTTACTGTTATTTAGATTGCCTCCACCCTACAGTATTTAGATTCCCTCCACCGTACAGTATTTAGGTTTCCTCCACCCCATAGTTATTTTGGTTTCCTCCACCCTTCTGTTACTTAGGTTTCCTCCACCGTACTGTTATTTAGGTTTCCTCCACCCTACTGTTACTTAGGTTTCCTCCACCTTACTGTAATTTAGGTTTTCTCCACCTTACTGTTATTTAGATTGCCTCCACCCTACAGTATTTAGATTGCCTCCACTCTACAGTATTTAGGTTTCCTCCACTCTACAGTTATTTAGGTTTCCTCCACCTTACTGTTATTTAGGTTTCCTCCACCCTACTGTTATTTAGGTTTCCCCACCCTACTTGTATTTAGGTTTCCTCCACCTTACTCTTATTTAGGTTTCCCACCCTACAGTTATTTAAGTTTCCTCCACCTACAGTTATTTTGCTTCCCTCCACCCTACTGTTATTTAGGTTTCCTCCACACTACTGATATTTAGGTTTCCTCCACCCTACAGTTATTTAAGTTTCCTCCATCCTACAGTTATTTATGTTTCCTCCACCGTACTGTTATTTAAGTTTCCTCCACGCTACTGTTACTTAGGTTTCCTCCACCTTACTGTTATTTAGGTTTCCTCCACCTTACTGTTATTTAGATTCCCTTCTCCCTACAATATTCAGATTGCCTCCACCCTACAGTATTTAGGTTTCCTCCACCCTACAGTTATTTAGGTTTCCTCCACCTTACTGTTATTTAGGTTTCCTCCACCCTACAGTTATTTAGGTTTCATCCACCTCACTGTTATTTAGGTTTCCTCCACCCTACTGATATTTAGGTTTCCTCCACCCTACTGTTATTTAGGTTTCCTCCACCCTACCGTTACTTAGCTTTCCTCCACCTTACTCTTATTTAGGTTTCCTCCACCTTACTGTTATTTAGATTTCCTCCACCCTACAGTTATTTAGGTTTCCTCAACCCTACAGTTATTTCGGTTTCCTCCATCTTACTGTTATTTAGGTTTCCTCCACCCTACTGTTATTTAGGTTTCCTCCACCCTACTGTTATTTAGGTTTCCTCCACCCTACAGTTATTTAGGTTTCCTCCACGCTACTGTTATTTAGGTTTCCTCCACCCTACAATTATTTAGGTTTCCTCCACCCTACTGTTATTTAGATTTCCTCCACCTTCCTGTTAATTAGGTTTCCTCCACCTTACTCTTATTTAGGTTTCCCACCCTACAGTTATTTAAGTTTCCTCCACCTTACTCTTATTTAGGTTTCCCACCCTACAGTTATTTAAGTTTCCTCCACCCTACAGTTATTTAGGTTTCCTCCACCCTACTGTTATTTACGTTTCCTCCACCCTACAGTTATTTACGTTTCCTCCACCCTACAGTTATTTTGGTTTCCTCCACCCTACAGTTATTTAGGTTTCCTCCACCCTACAGTTATTTAGGTTTCCTCCACCTTACTGCTATTTAGGTTTCCTCCACCCTACAGTTATTTAGGTTTCCTACACCCTACAGTTATTTAGGTTTCCTCCACCTTACTGTTATTTAGGTTTCCTCCACCCTACAATTATTTAGGTTTCCTCCACACTACTGCTATTTAGATTTCCTCCACTTTACTGTTATTTAAGTTTCCTCCACCTTACTCTTATTTAGGTTTCCAACCCTACAGTTATTTAAGTTCCTTCCACCCTACAGTTATTGAGGTTTCCTCCACCTTACTGTTATATAGGTTTCCTCCTCGCTACTGTTATTTAGGTTTCCTCCACCCTACAGTTATTTAAGTTTCCTCCACCCTACTGTTACTTAGGTTTCCTCCACCCTACAATTATTTACGTTTCCTCCAACCTACAGTTATTTTGGTTTCCTCCACCCTACTATTATTTAGGTTTCCTCCGCCTACTGCTATTTAGGTTCCCTCCACCCTACAGTTATTTAAGTTTTTTCCACCCTACTGTTATTTAGGTTTCCTCCACCCTACTGTTATTTAGGTTTCCTCCACCCTACTGTTATTTGGGTTTTCTCCACCCTACAGTTATTTAGGTTTCCTCCACCCTACTGTTATTTAGGTTTCCTCCACCCTACAGTTATTTGAATTTCCTCCACCCTACTCTTATTTAGGTTTCCCCCACCCTACTGTTATTTAGTTTTCCTCCACCTTACTGTTATTTAGGTTTCCTCCACCTTACTCTTATTTAGGTTTCCCACCCTAAAGTTATTTAAGTTTCCTCCACCCTACAGTTATTTAGGTTTCCTCCACGCTACTGTTATTTAGGTTTCCTCCACCCTACTGTTATTTGGGTTTTCTCCACCCTACAATTATTTAGGTTTCCTCAACCCTACAGTTATTTAGGTTTCCTCCACCTTACTGTTATTTATGTTTCCCCCACCCTACTGATATTTAGGTTTCCTCCACCCTACAGTTATTTAAGTTTCCTCCACCCTACAGTTATTTAGGTTTCCTCCACCCTACTGTTATTTGGGCTTTCTCCACCCTACAATTATTTAGGTTTCCTCCACCTTACTGTTATTTAGGTTTCTTCCACACTACTCTTATTTAGGTTTCTTCCACCCTACTGTTATTTAGGTTTCCTCCATCCTACTGTTACTTAGGTTTCCTCCACCTTACTGTTATTTTGGTTTCCTCCACCCTACTGTTATTTGGGGTCCTCCACCTACTGTTATTTTGGTTTCCTCCACCCTACTGTTATTTAGGATTCCTTAACCCTACAGTTATTTAGGTTGCCTCCACCCCACAGTTATTTAATTTTTCTCCACCCTACAGTTATTTAAGTATCCTCCACCCTACTGTTATTTATGTTTCCTCCACCTTACTCTTATTTAGGTTTCCCATCCTACAGTTATTTAAGTTTCCTCAACCCTACAGTTACTTAAGTTTCTTCCATCCCACTGTTATTAAGTTTCCTCCACCCTACAATTATTTAGGTTTCCTCCACCCTACTGTTATTTAGATTTCCTCCACCTTCCTGTTAATTAGGTTTCCTCCACCTTACTCTTATTTAGGTTTCCCACCCTACAGTTATTTAAGTTTCCTCCACCTTACTCTTATTTACGTTTCCTCCACCCTACAGTTATTTACGTTTCCTCCACCCTACAGTTATTTTGGTTTCCTCCACCCAACAGTTATTTAGGTTTCCTCCACCCTACAGTTATTTAGGTTTCCTCCACCTTACTGCTATTTAGGTTTCCTCCACCCTACAGTTATTTAGGTTTCCTACACCCTACAGTTATTTAGGTTTCCTCCACCTTACTGTTATTTAGGTTTCCTCCAGCCTACAGTTATTTAGGTTTTCTCCACCCTACTGCTATTTAGATTTCCTCCACTTTACTGTTATTTAAGTTTCCTCCACCTTACTCTTATTTAGGTTTCCAACCCTACAGTTATTTAAGTTCCCTCCACCCTACAGTTATTTAGGTTTCCTCCACCTTACTGTTATATAGGTTTTCTCCTCGCTACTGTTATTTAGGTTTCCTCCACCCGACAGTTATTTAAGTTTCCTCCACCCTACTGTTACTTAGGTTTCCTCCACCCTACAATTATTTACGTTTCCGCCAACCTACAGTTATTTTGGTTTCCTCCACCCTACTATTATTTAGGTTTCCTCCGCCTACAGTTATTTAGGTTTCCTCCACCCTACAGTTATTTATGTTTTTTCCACCCTACTGTTATTTAGGTTTCCTCCACCCTACTGTTATTCAGGTTTCCTCCACCCTACTGTTATTTGGGTTTTCTCCACCCTACAGTTATTTAGGTTTCCTCCACCCTACTGTTATTTAGGTTTCCTCCACCCTACAGTTATTTAAATTTCCTCCACCCTACTGTTATTTAGGTTTCCCCCACCCTACCGTTATTTAGTTTTCCTCCACCTTACTGTTATTTAGGTTTCCTCCACCTTACTCTTATTTAGGTTTCCCACCCTACAGTTATTTAAGTTTCCTCCACCCTACAGTTATTTAGGTTTCCTCCACGCTACTGTTATTTAGGTTTCCTCCACCCTACAGTTATTTAAGTTTCCTCCACCCTACAGTTATTTAGGTTTCCTCCACCCTACTGTTATTTGGGTTTTCTCCACAGTACAATTATTTAGGTTTCCTCCACCTTACTGTTATTTAGGTTTCTTCCACACTACTGTTATTTAAGTTTCCTCCACCCTACTGTTATTTAGGTTTCCTCCATCCTACTGTTACTTAGGTTTCCTCCACCTTACTGTTATTTAGGTTTCCTCCACCCTACTGTTATTTTGGTTTCCTCCACCCTACCGTCATTTAGGTTTCCTCCACCTACTGTTATTTTGGTTTCCTCCACCTTACTGTTATTTAGGTTTCCTTAACCCTACAGTTATTTAGGTTGCCTCCAACCCAAAGTTATTTAATTTTTCTCCACCCTACAGTTATTTAAGTATCCTCCACCCTACTGTTACTTATGTTTCCTCCACTTTACTCTTATTTAGGTTTCCCACCCTACAGTTATTTAAGTTTCCTCCACCCTACAGTTAATTAAGTTTCCTCCACCCTACTGTTATTTAGGTTTCCTCCACCCTACAGTTATTTATGTTTCCTCCATCCTACAGTTATTTAGGTTTCCTCCACCCTACTGTTATTTAGGTTTCCTCCACCCTACAGTTATTTAGGTTTCCTCCACCCTACAGTTATTTAGGTTGCCTCAACCCTACAGTTACTTAAGTTTCTTCCCTCCCACTGTTATTAAGTTTCCTCCACCCTACAGTTATTTAAGTTTCCTCCACGCTACTGTTATTTAGGTTTCCTCCACGCTACTGTTATTTAGGTTTCCTCCACCCTACTGTTATTTAGGTTTCCTCCGTCCTACAGTTATATAGGTTTCCTCCACCCTACTGTTATTTAGGTTTCCTCCACCCTACAGTTATTTAAGCTTTTTCAACCCTACAGATATTTAGGTTTCCTCCACCCTACTGTTATTTAGCTTTCCTCCACCCTACTGTTATTTAGGTTTCCTCCACCCTACAGTTATTTAGGTTTCCTCCACCCTACAGTATTTAGGTTTCCGCCACCCTACAGTTATTTAAGTTTCCTCCACCCTACTATTATTTAGGTTTCCTCCATCCTTCAGTTATTTAAGTTTGCCCCACCCTACTGTTATTTAGGTTTCCTCGACCTTACTGTTATTTAGATTTCCTCCACCCTACAGTTATTTAGGTTTCCTCCACCTTATTGTTATTTATGTTTCCCCACCCTACTGTTATTTAGGTTTCCTCCACCCTACAGTTATTTAAGTTTCCTCCACGCTACTGTTATTTAGGTTTCCTCCACCCTACTGTTATTTGGGTTTTCTCCACCCTACAGTTATTTAGGTATCCTCAACCCTACAGTTATTTAGGTTTCCTCCACCTTACTGTTATTTATGTTTCCCCCACCCTACTGATATTTAAGTTTCCTCCACCCTACAATTATTTAGGTTTCCTCCACCCTACTGTTATTTGGGTTTTCTCCACCCTACAATTATTTAGGTTTCCTCCACCTTACTCTTATTTAGGTTTCCTCCACCCTACTGTTATTTAGGTTTCCTCCAACCTACTGTTATTTAGGTTTCCTCCATCCTACTGTTATTTTGGTTTCCTCCACTCTACTGTTATTTAGGTTTCCTTAACCCTACAGTTATTTAGGTTGCCTCCACCCTACAGTTATTTAAGTTTTCTCCACCAATCAGTTCTTTAAGTATCCTCCACCCTACTGTTATTTACGTTTCCTCCACCTTACTCTTATTTAGGTGTCCCACCCTACAGTTATTTTGGTGTCCTCCACCCTACTGTTATTTAGGTTTCCTCCATCCTACTGATATTTAGGTTTCCTCCACTTTACAGTTATTTAAGTTTCCTCCACCCTACAGTTATTAAGGTTTCCTCCACCCTACAGTTATTTAGGTTTCCTCCACCCTACTGTTATTTAGGTTTCTTCCACCCTACAATTATTAAGGTTTCCTCCACCCTACTGTTATTTAGGTTTCCTCCACCCTACTGTTATTCAGGTTTCCTCCACCCGTCAGTTATTTAGGTTTCCTCCACCCTACAGTTATTTAGGTTTCCTCCACCCTACTGTTATTTAGGTTTCCTCCACCCTACAGTTATTTAGGTTTCCTCCACCCTACAGTTATTTAAGTTTCCTCCACCCTACAGTTATTTAGGTTTCCTCCACCCTACTGTTATTTAGGTTTCCTCCACCCTACAGTTATTTTGGTTTCCCACCCTACAGTTATTTAGGTTTCCCCCACCCTACTGTTATTTAGTTTTCCTCCACCTTACTGTTATTTAGGTTTCCTCCACCTTACTCTTATTTAGGTTTCCCACCCTATAGTTATTTAAGTTTCCTCCACCCTACAGTTATTTAGGTTTCCTCCACGCTACTGTTATTTAGGTTTCCTCCACCCTACAGTTATTTAAGTTTCCTCCACCCTACAGTTATTTAGGTTTCCTCCACCCTACTGTTATTTGGGTTTTCTCCACAGTACAATTATTTAGGTTTCCTCCACCTTACTGTTATTTAGGTTTCTTCCACACTACTGTTATTTAAGTTTCCTCCACCCTACTGTTATTTAGGTTTCCTCCATCCTACTGTTACTTAGGTTTCCTCCACCTTACTGTTATTTAGGTTTCCTCCACCCTACTGTTATTTTGGTTTCCTCCACCCTACCGTTATTTAGGTTTCCTCCACCTACTGTTATTTTGGTTTCCTCCACCTTACTGTTATTTAGGTTTCCTTAACCCTACAGTTATTTAGGTTGCCTCCAACCCAAAGTTATTTAATTTTTCTCCACCCTACAGTTATTTAAGTATCCTCCACCCTACTGTTACTTATGTTTCCTCCACTTTACTCTTACTTAGGTTTCCCACCCTACAGTTATTTAAGTTTCCTCCACCCTACAGTTAATTAAGTTTCCTCCACCCTACTGTTATTTAGGTTTCCTCCACCCTACAGTTATTTATGTTTCCTCCATCCTACAGTTATTTAGGTTTCCTCCACCCTACTGTTATTTAGGTTTCCTCCACCCTACAGTTATTTAGGTTTCCTCCACCCTACAGTATATAGGTTTCCGCCACCCTACAGTTATTTAAGTTTCCTCCACCCTACTATTATTTAGGTTTCCTCCATCCTTCAGTTATTTAAGTTTGCCCCACCCTACTGTTATTTAGGTTTCCTCGACCTTACTGTTATTTAGATTTCCTCCACCCTACAGTTATTTAGATTTCCTCCACCTTATTGTTATTTATGTTTCCCCACCCTACTGTTATTTAGGTTTCCTCCACCTTACAGTTATTTAAGTTTCCTCCACGCTACTGTTATTTAGGTTTCCTCCACCCTACTGTTATTTGGGTTTTCTCCACCCTACAGTTATTTAGGTATCCTCAACCCTACAGTTATTTAGGTTTCCTCCACCTTACTGTTATTTATGTTTCCCCCACCCTACTGATATTTAAGTTTCCTCCACCCTACAATTATTTAGGTTTCCTCCACCCTACTGTTATTTGGGTTTTCTCCACCCTACAATTATTTAGGTTTCCTCCACCTTACTCTTATTTAGGTTTCCTCCACCCTACTGTTATTTAGGTTTCCTCCAACCTACTGTTATTTAGGTTTCCTCCATCCTACTGTTATTTTGGTTTCCTCCACCCTACTGTTATTTAGGTTTCCTTAACCCTACAGTTATTTAGGTTGCCTCCACCCTACAGTTATTTAAGTTTTCTCCACCAATCAGTTATTTAAGTATCCTCCACCCTACTGTTATTTACGTTTCCTCCACCTTACTCTTATTTAGGTGTCCCACCCTACAGTTATTTTGGTGTCCTCCACCCTACTGTTATTTAGGTTTCCTCCACCCTACTGATATTTAGGTTTCCTCCACTTTACAGTTATTTAAGTTTCCTCCACCCTACAGTTATTAAGGTTTCCTCCACCCTACAGTTATTTAGGTTTCCTCCACCCTACTGTTATTTAGGTTTCTTCCACCCTACAATTATTAAGGTTTCCTCCACCCTACTGTTATTTAGGTTTCCTCCACCCTACTGTTATTCAGGTTTCCTCCACCCGTCAGTTATTTAGGTTTCCTCCACCCTACAGTTATTTAGGTTTCCTCCACCCTACTGTTATTTAGGTTTCCTCCACCCTACAGTTATTTAGGTTTCCTCCACCCTACAGTTATTTAAGTTTCCTCCACCCTACAGTTATTTAGGTTTCCTCCACCCTACTGTTATTTAGGTTTCCTCCACCCTACAGTTATTTTGGTTTCCCACCCTACAGTTATTTAGGTTTCCTCCACCCTACAGTTATTTAGGTTTCCTCCACCCTACTGTTATTTAGGTTTCCTCCACCCTACAGTTATTTAGCTTTCCTCCACCCTACACTTATTTAAGTTTCCTCCACCCTACAGTTATTTAGGTTTCCTCCACCCTACTGTTATTTAGGTTTCCTCAACCCTACAGTTACTTAAGTTTCTTCCCTCCCACTGTTATTAAGTTTCCTCCACCCTACAGTTATTTAAGTTTCCTCCACGCTACTGTTATTTAGGTTTCCTCAACCCTACAGTTACTTAAGTTTCTTCCCTCACACTGTTATTAAGTTTCCTCCACCCTACAGTTATTTAAGTTTCCTCCACGCTACTGTTATTTAGGTTTCCTCCACCCTACTGTTATTTAGGTTTCCTCCGTCCTACAGTTATTTTGGTTTCCTCCACCCTACAGTTATTTAGGTTTCCCACCCTACAGTTATTTAGGTTTCCTCCACCCTACTGTTATTTAGGTTTCTTCCACCCTACAATTATTAAGGTTTCCTCCACCCTACTGTTATTTAGGTTTCCTCCACCCTACTGTTATTCAGGTTTCCTCCACCCGTCAGTTATTTAGGTTTCCTCCACCCTACAGTTATTTAGGTTTCCTCCACCCTACTGTTATTTAGGTTTCCTCCACCCTACAGTTATTTAGGTTTCCTCCACCCTACAGTTATTTAAGTTTCCTCCACCCTACAGTTATTTAGGTTTCCTCCACCCTACTGTTATTTAGGTTTCCTCCACCCTACAGTTATTTTGGTTTCCCACCCTACAGTTATTTAGGTTTCCTCCACCCTACAGTTATTTAGGTTTCCTCCACCCTACTGTTATTTAGGTTTCCTCCACCCTACAGTTATTTAGCTTTCCTCCACCCTACACTTATTTAAGTTTCCTCCACCCTACAGTTATTTAGGTTTCCTCCACCCTACTGTTATTTAGGTTTCCTCAACCCTACAGTTACTTAAGTTTCTTCCCTCCCACTGTTATTAAGTTTCCTCCACCCTACAGTTATTTAAGTTTCCTCCACGCTACTGTTATTTAGGTTTCCTCAACCCTACAGTTACTTAAGTTTCTTCCCTCCCACTGTTATTAAGTTTCCTCCACCCTACAGTTATTTAAGTTTCCTCCACGCTACTGTTATTTAGGTTTCCTCCACCCTACTGTTATTTAGGTTTCCTCCGTCCTACAGTTATTTTGGTTTCCTCCACCCTACAGTTATTTAGGTTTCCCACCCTACAGTTATTTAGGTTTCCTCCACCCTACTGTTATTCCTCTATTTACCACAGTCTTCTATTTTCTTTCTTTCTTACATCCAAATCACTATACAATCACAAGTCTTAAGCTGAGTGAAATTTCACTTCTAGAGGAGAGTTTTTCAATATTTAGTTGATTGTGGTGTTAGTGGTAATAAGGTAATAACAGCTGTAGTTGATTGTGGTGCTGGTGGTAATAGGGTAATAGCTGCTATAATTTAGATTGAAAAATATATGCATACAAAGTCCCATAACTGACGAGGAAGTGACAGGGGCGCCGTATTGGCATACGACGTTTTTAGGGATTGTTAAAACTGGTGGAGCTCATCTCTCCAGGTCTGATACAACAGATTTCTCCCAGAGAATGATAAAGAGAGAGAGAGAATGGAAATGAGAAAGAGATATAGAGGAAGAATCAACCCCAGTAACTTGACTGAAACTTTTTTTATCAACCTTGAATACATGAAAGGCAAAGTTGACATCGGCGGGATTTGAACTCAGAGAGTTGAGAGCCGAAACGAATACTACAAAGTATTTTACCCAACGTTTTAACGACTCCTAAAATTCCCCGCTTGAGATTAAAAAAATACTTAATCGTTATTCATTAAATTTATGCTGGATTGGACGTATCGGTAGAGGGTCGGACGCCATGCTTTCCAGCATAGTTACGTCCCTTTACGATCTGAGTTCAAATCCCGCCGAGGTTGACTTTGCCTTTCATCCTTACGGGGTCGATAAAATAAAGTACCAGTAATGCACTGGGTATTTGGTGGCCTTGTGCCTAAAGTAGAAACAATTATATTTATGCTTAATGTTATTTTTTAAGATTGTTAATGTTAAATTAATTGTTTCCACTTTTGGCACAAGGCCAGCAATTATCCCAGTACATTACTGGTACTTTATTTTATCGACCCCGTAAGGATGAAAGGCAAAGTTAACCTAGGAGGGATTTGAACTCAGACCATAAGGGGCCGTAACTCTTTGCTGCAAAGCATGGCGTCCGACCCTATACCGATACTGCTAATCCACCGCTCTAATGTTAAATTAATGTTAAATTAATTGTTTCTACTTTTGGCACAAGGCCAGCAATTACCCAGTGCATTACTGGTGCTTTATTTTATCGACCCCCGTAAGGATGAAAAGCAAAGTTAACCTCGGCGGGATTTGAACTCAGAACGTAAAGGTACGTAACTATGCTGCTAAGCATGTCCGACCCTCTACTGATACAGCCAATAAATTAATATAAGATAGTTAGTGTTTCGTAAATTGTAATGTATCGGCGCCTTAGTCTCGCCATCATCCACGGTAATGTTGCGAGAGTGTTGGTTTGCCTCAAATATTTCCGATGATCGTCGTGATGTGTAACCGATTGACACAGTGGTGAATTGATGTTTTTCTTATTTTTTTTATTATCTCGTCTTGGTTATATATTTTTGTGTATTATGTTTATTTATAAGGTATAAAACGGAAAGCTACAACGAGTAGCACCCGTCCGTTAACTGAGCTCATTGACTGAGGTCACCTTTACCTTTCATCTATTGAAGGTCAAGTTTCTGGGGTCAATTCTTCCTCTATATCTCCCTCTCACTTCCATTCTCTTACTCTCTATCTTTCTCTGGAAGAAATCTTCTGGGCTCAGACCTGAGCCCTATTTATAAGGTTCCTAACAATAATTATTTGATTACATATATACACTTTTAGTTAATATTTATTGGTTATAAGAAAAGTAAAAGTATTTCCTTATAAAAAAATAGACGAATTCTATATTCATTGTCGCATGCGGGTGGAAACCTTAATGGGGAATTGGTAAAGAGGAGAAAAAGAACAAGAAAGTAATAAAATAACATTATTTTAGCGGATTGGCAGAATCGGTAGAGCATCGGACAAAATGCTTTGCAGCATAGAGTTACGTGCCTTTACGTTCTGAGTTCAAATCCCGCCGAGGTTAGCTTTGCTTTTCATCCTTAAAATAAAGTATCAGTAATATACTGGGGTCGATTTAATCGATTTTCCTCTCCCCCCAAAATTGATGACCCTGTGCCTATATAAGAAACCATTATTTTAGTAGTATATAAGGGCGATGGATTGGCAGTATCGGTAGAGGGTCGGACGCCATGCTTTGACGCATAGAGTTACGGCCCTTGTCATTCTGAGTTCAAATCCCGCCGAGGTTAACTTTGCCTTTCATCCTTACGGGGTCGATAAAATAAAGTACCAGTAATACACTGGGTAATTGCTGGCCTTGTGCCAAAAGTAGAAACAATTATTTTAGTGGTATATAAATTGATCCGAATATTTAATTGGGAGTTTATTTTATCGAACCCAGAATGACAAAAAATAGATTTGCCTTCACCAGAATTTAATCTCAGACTTCAAACAAGTCATGCCACCAGACGTTCTGCTGATTCTGCAAATCTCTATTATTCCTTTTTCTTCTCGGTTACTTTTCTCTTTTACTTCCACCTTTCTTCCTACTTATTTACGACAAAAGGCTTTCCATTCAGAATATTTCATATGAATTCAAGGTTATGTGATGGTTGAACAACTTGAAATGCTGACTTTGACTTTTTGGGATAAAAAAAATGTTTACGTCAGACGTTTTGTCCATCGAGATTCTGTGTTTACAATGTCTAATAGAAAATATATTGATATATAGAAAAATTTTTGTTGTGTGGTTGTTTATCTTTTCTCTCTCTCTCTCTCTCTCTCTCTCTCTCTCTCTCTCTCTCTCTCTCTCTCTCTCTCTCTATATATATATATATATATATATATATATATATCATATGTGTGTGTATGTGTGTGTGCAAGATATCATAGATAAAAGACCAAAGAAATAATGCTCAATTTAGTACAAGAGAGCTTATATAGTTCTATCAAAGTTAATACATTTAACATGTATGCGTAACCTTAGGTTCGGAGTCCTTGTGCCCGACGAGAGAGGCCAGTTTTAGAATATATATATATATATATATATATATATATATACAATATATTAATAAATGGAAACTATATTTATAAACCATATTTATTTTATTATAAGGGCAACCGAGGCAAATTATGGTGCGCTTTCATCAGATAAAATACAGATTTGTTTTATAAATAAATATTGACATACCCGGAAAAAGACAACCTTAACGGTTGGAGCTTCCTGGATAGTGTCTTTTTTCCGGGTATGTCAATATTTATTTATAAAACAAATCTGTATTTTATCTGATGAAAGCGCACCATAATTTGCCTTGGTTGCCCTTGAAATGTGTATAATAAAATAAATATGGTTTGATAAATATAGTTTCCATTTATTAATATATTGTGTATTTACTCCACTAACTTGTTGAGTGCTTTATATCAGTTATAAATTTTTTTAAGCTTGTTGAATCCCAACAAATTAAATATAACTTCTGCATATATATATATATATATATATATATATATATATATATATGAATGTATATATAGTATATTTGGCAATATACTGTATGTTTAATGTAAAACATTTAGAAGACCATTCGCTATGAGTTTTAAAGTAGTGACTATGTCACTTAATTATTCTCGGCAAAAACAAGAGAGAGTGGCCGACAGACAGTCTGTTTCTCGCTTGTGAGTGTTAATCAAGACCACACACTCAGTTGTCTTTGCCGAGAATTATAGAGGCTGGATTCTTATAGAATTGCAGTAATAAAATTCCAGTAATAGAATTCCAGCTGATTAAACAGAGCGATTTCCGGTCCAGCAAAAATTAGATATTAGTATTGGTGCTCTGAAATAGCGATGTATACATGAATGTATGTATAGTATATTTGGCAATATACCGTAATAGTCTTCTAAATGTTTTTAATTAAACATACAGTATATATATATGTATGGAAAAAGTAAACGGAAACAACAACGCAAAAAACACGCTACAATGAAGAAATATATTAATTTAACGCTTGATATAGTAAGAAAAGAGTCTTTACGTATATATGTATAAATATATATATATATATATATTTATTTCATTTCTGAATTTGTTTAGCAAGATTCTTTATCTGAAATCGTGTGTTGAAACCGATATTGTTATACTTTGGGAGGGTCATGTTGCCAATAAAAAACACACGCACCAGTTGCTTTCACTTCAATTTATTATATATTTATAAATTTATAAATTTCTGGTTGGTTGGTTGGTTCCACAACCAGATAGTTGTTTATATATAGTCATAGTCCTTTCGTCACACACTCTGTGACCTCTTCAGTGACTGGGGATTCCTTTCTTTGTCTCCGTGCCTCTCCTTTGTTCTGTCCTACGCCATTTTGTTTTGAGAAACAAAATGGCGTAGGACAGAACAAAGGAGAGGCACGGAAACAAAGAAAGGAATTCCCAGTCACTGAAGAGGTCACAGAGTGTGTGACGAAAGGACTATGACTATATATAAACAACTATCTGGTTGTGGAACCAACCAACCAACCAGAAATTTATAAATTTATAAATTTGTAAATTTATAAATATATAATAAACTGAAGTGAAAGCAGCTGGTGCGTGTGTTTCTTATTGGCAACATGACCCTCCCAAAGTATAACAATATATATATTTATATATCCACATAACATACATATATGTATATAAATATATATCTCAACATAACATATATATATGTATATATAAATATAAATATATATATATTTATATATCCACATAATATACATACTGTATATGTATATAAATATATATCTCCACATAACATATATATATGTATATATAAATATAAATATATATATATTTATATATCCACATAATATACATATATGTATATAAATATATATCTCCACATAACATATATATATGTATATATAAATATAAATATATATATATTTATATATTCACATAATATACATATATGTATATAAATATATATCTCCACATAACATATATATATGTATATATAAATATAAATATATATATATTTATATATCCACATAATATACATATATGTATATAAATATATATCTCCACATAACATATATATATGTATATATAAATATAAGTATATATATATTTAGTTTTGCGAGTTTTTTTATATGAAATCGTGTGTCGAAACAAATATTGTTATACTTGGGGAGGGTCATATTGTAATAATATTGCCAGAATTAATAACAGAACACACTCACTGTTTGGTTGGTTTTCGCTTCTCGCTTCTGTGTCTTTTATATCGGTAATCTAACTTACTCGGTCCTCAATGTTGCCATTGACTGACCGACGGTCAAAAATAATACAGATACAATATAGACACAAACACATATATATAGTTTATCATAAATCTTTCGTTGCACATCTGCAACATCGTCAGTGGTTCTATTGTTTCCTCCTGTTGAATTGTATGGCTACGCCGTTTTTATTCAGTCTGTCTATATATTTATTTATTTATTTGCTTGTTTGTTTATTTTATTTTGTCTTCTTTGCGCATGCGTTTGCGTGTGTGTATAGTGTTTTGTTTGATGTGTGATGTGTGTTCGTGATTGGGTGACTAATGTGTGTTTATGTGTTTGTTGTTATTGTGCTTGTGTATGTATTTATTTATTTATTTATTTTATTTTATTTTATTTTATTTACTTTATTTACTTATTTATACTTCTCTTAGGTCAGTGTTGTTTGTTTGGGTGTTGTTGTTATTCCATTCATTCTTTCTGTTTAGTTTTGGTCTTCTAATTTCTATTTCAGTGGCCTCTCTGATTTGCCTATCTGCTGGGTCATTTCTATGTTTAGATATTATTCTAATTTCTATGTTGTCTATGTTACCGTCATGTTGTTGTCTAGCATGTTCGTATAGTACTGACCCGTTTTTTCGTCCTTTTAGTTCCCCCCAGTGTTGGTCTATCCTTTCACCTATGCTACGAGCTGTCTCACCTATGTATGTTGTTGTCATGTTTCTGCAGGTACCCTCTGTACATTTTATGCTATAGACTACGTTTCTAGTTTTACAGTTTATCCGGGGGTTTACCTTACATATGATACATTTCCTATTGGTACAGTGGGTTTTCTTAAAAGGGTAGGTTTTGCTGATCAGGGATTTTATGGTGGTTCCTGGCTTTTCTACCACCTTAATTTTTAAGTGGGTCTTTCTCAGGGCCTTTCTACACTGGTTAGCTAATTTCCCTCCAGGAGTAGCGTCCACAAACATGACACTCTGGTATCTCTGGTTGTCGTACCATGAGGTGGCTTTCCCTATCTTATGTCTAGCCCTATCTAAGCTATTCCATGATTTGCTCCTGTATAATGGGCAAATTCCTTTCATGTCCAGTTCTATGAGGCTCTTATACTTCTCCATGGCTCCTTCGTATACTCTGACTCTGTCTCTTTGGTTGTAGCCAGAGAACTGCATGCGGTTGATGAAGTGTTGGATGTGTCTTTCCATTTCTGTTGGGTCGCACATGCGGGACACATTCTTCATCACTCGTACCAAATCTGCGATCAGAATATTAAACTTAGCACTACTGGACATTGCTGAGTTTTTTAGTATCAGGAATTTGGAGGCCATGGGTTTAGCATAGTGTGAGTGGAGAATTTGGGCTCTCTCGTCTATAGTGTTAATCCAGAGTTCTGTGTCTAATACAGGTAGTCTATTGTTAGGGTGTTTGGAAGGGAAGTCGATAGTTACAGTTATACTCTGGTGTATGGAATTAGCTATCTGCTGGATGCTTTCCATTGTGCTACGTTCTAAATCAAACTTGTTAGTGCTCTCTAGTGGGGATGTTCTTATAACTATATTGATATCGTCTACATAACGAGAGTACATGATGAGGTCTATGGAGCTCTCATTAAGGAGATGTTTAAGTCTCTTTTCCCACCATACCATGAAAAGGTTGGCAACATCACCAGCTATGCTGACGCCAATGGCTGCTCCTTCATTTTGGGTGTAGATCTTCTCGTTGAACTTAAATATGTGGCCCTTGAGGGTAGTTTTGATACTAGCCCCTATTGCATGTGCGACCATTTTTCTTACCTGATCATTGTTTTGGGGGGTCCGTATAGCTTTGGTCCACCCAATCCACCTTCCCATGGGAGTCTTTTTTGCCATTGAGGTTATGGGGGGGCGTCTACCTCTTATGGGTCTACTAGGGCAGAAACGTCTAAGGTCATGGCTGTATAGGTAGTCAGTGTCGTAGGTAAGTCTAAGTAGGAGGCCCAGTTCGTCTGTGTCGACGTCGCAGAACTCCACCTGACTCTCAATGATCATCTCCACACATTTTTTCACAGCAAAATCAATGTTAATGGATGGGTACAGTGACACCACATCCATGCTGCCTATTATACAGTTGGATAGGTTCCTGTTTTTGTTGCACTCACTGATTCTGCTGAGGAGGTCCTCTGTACTGTCACATACATCCGGGGACATCTTGATTATGGGGCGTATAACCATTGAGAGGAAGTAGTAGATCCTGTAGTTACTAGCTATATTAGCTCCGCATACGGGTCTTGTTGGTGGTCCTGTTGTCGGGTCGTCGACTGTCTTGTGGTCTTTGCGGAGCCCATACAACAATGGCATACCACCCAAAATGAAGGAGCAGCCATTGGCGTCAGCATAGCTGGTGATGTTGCCAACCTTTTCATGGTATGGTGGGAAAGGAGACTTAAACATCTCCTTAATGAGAGCTCCATAGACCTCATCATGTACTCTCGTTATGTAGACGATATCAATATAGTTATAAGAACATCCCCACTAGAGAGCACTAACAAGTTTGATTTAGAACGTAGCACAATGGAAAGCATCCAGCAGATAGCTAATTCCATACACCAGAGTATAACTGTAACTATCGACTTCCCTTCCAAACACCCTAACAATAGACTACCTGTATTAGACACAGAACTCTGGATTAACACTATAGACGAGAGAGCCCAAATTCTCCACTCACACTATGCTAAACCCATGGCCTCCAAATACCTGATACTAAAAAACTCAGCAATGTCCAGTAGTGCTAAGTTTAATATTCTGATCGCAGATTTGGTACGAGTGATGAAGAATGTGTCCCGCATGTGCGACCCAACAGAAATGGAAAGACACATCCAACACTTCATCAACCGCATGCAGTTCTCTGGCTACAACCAAAGAGACAGAGTCAGAGTATACGAAGGAGCCATGGAGAAGTATAAGAGCCTCATAGAACTGGACATGAAAGGAATTTGCCCATTATACAGGAGCAAATCATGGAATAGCTTAGATAGGGCTAGACATAAGATAGGGAAAGCCACCTCATGGTACGACAACCAGAGATACCAGAGTGTCATGTTTGTGGACGCTACTCCTGGAGGGAAATTAGCTAACCAGTGTAGAAAGGCCCTGAGAAAGACCCACTTAAAAATTAAGGTGGTAGAAAAGCCAGGAACCACCATAAAATCCCTGATCAGCAAAACCTACCCTTTTAAGAAAACCCACTGTACCAATAGGAAATATATCATATGTAAGGTAAATCCCCGGATAAACTGTAAAACTAGAAACGTAGTCTATAGCATAAAATGTACAGAGGGTACCTGCAGAAACATGACAACAACATACATAGGTGAGACAGCTCGTAGCATAGGTGAAAGGATAGACCAACACTGGGGGGAACTAAAAGGACGAAAAAACGGGTCAGTACTATACGAACATGCCAGGCAACAACATGACGGTAACATAGACAACATAGAAATTAGAATAATATCTAAACATAGAAATGACCCAGCAGATAGGCAAATCAGAGAGGCCACTGAAATAGAAATTAGAAGACCAAAACTAAACAGAAAGAATGAATGGAATAACAACAACACCCAAACAAACAACACTGACCTAAGAGAAGTATAAATAAGTAAATAAAGTAAATAAAATAAAATAAAATAAAATAAATAAATAAATACATACACAAGCACAATAACAACAAACACATAAACACATATTAGTCACCCAATCACGAACACACATCACACATCAAACAAAACACTATACACACACGCAAACGCATGAGCAAAGAAGACAAAATAAAATAAACAAACAAGCAAATAAATAAATAAATATATAGACAGACTGAATAAAAATGGCGTAGCCATACAATTCAACAGGAGGAAACAATAGAACCACTGACGATGTTGCAGATGTGCAACGAAAGATTTATGATAAACTATATATGTGTTTGTGTCTATATTGTATCTGTATTATTTTTGACCGTCGGTCAGTCAATGGCAACATTGAGGACCGAGTAAGTTAGATTACCGATATAAAAGACACAGAAGCGAGAAGCGAAAACCAACCAAACAGTGAGTGTGTTCTGTTATTAATTCTGGCAATATTACACAAATATGACCCTCCCCAAGTATAACAATATATATATATATATATCCACATAATATACATATATGTATATAAATATATATCTCCACATAACATATATATATGTATATATATATCTAAATATATATGCGGCTGCGTGGGTTTGTGTTTGTACAGAAAAGGGAGAAGAATAGAATTGGAATTTGGTGCGTTCTTGATATAGAGAATATTCTGGTAGGTGACATAAAGTTGATGGAAGAGCGTACATCCTGTAACTATAGTGAGGGAGAGGCAGGCACGGTTAACAAGGGCTAGTCCTTAGAAACGTAAATCTGAAATACATACACACCACAACACACCTATGTAGACATACATAGAGAGGGGGAAGGAGAGCAAGAGAGGGGGAAGGAGAGCAAGAGAGGGGGAAGGGAGAGAAAGCGAGGAGAGGCAGCAAGAGACATACCTATGTAGACATACATAGAGAGGGGGAGAGAGAGGAAGAGAAGGGGGTGAGAGAGGAAGAGAGGGGGGATGGGAGAGAAAGCAAGAGGCAGCAAGAGACATACCTATGTAGACATACATAGAGAGGGGGAGAGAGAGGAAGAGAAGGGGGAGAGAGAGGAAGAGAGGGGGGAAGGGAGAGAAAGCAAGAGGCAGCAAGAGACACACCTATGTAGACATACATAGAGAGGGGGAGAGAGAGGAAGAGAAGGGGGAGAGAGAGGAAGAGAGGGGGGAAGGGAGAGAAAGCAAGAGGCAGCAAGAGACACACCTATGTAGACATACATAGAGAGGGGGAGAGAGAGGAAGAGAAGGGGGAGAGAGAGGAAGAGAGGGGGGAAGGGAGAGAAAGCAAGAGGCAGCAAGAGACACACCTATGTAGACATACATAGAGAGGGGGAGAGAGAGGAAGAGAAGGGGGAGAGAGAGGAAGAGAGGGGGGAAGGGAGAGAAAGCAAGAGGCAGCAAGAGACACACCTATGTAGACATACATAGAGAGGGGGAGAGCGAGGAAGAGAAGGAAGGGAGAGAAAGAGAAAGAGAAGGGAGAGAAAGAGAGAGGGAAGGGAGAGAAAGAGAGAGAGGAGAGATAGCAAGAGACACATGCGCACACATGCACGCACACACACACGCATGCACCCACACGCACGCACCCACATGCGCGGCGCACACGCATACATGCATGAATATACACATATATTGTAGCATTAAATACATAAAATAACAATGATTTATGTGTGTGTGTGTGTGCGCGTGTGTGTGCGTATGTTTGAGTGTGTGTGTGTGTGTGTTTGTATGTATATATAAGACATGCATATATATACTTATGTATATATATTTCTATATACATACACCGTATCTGTACATGTATATTTGGTTTGTAAATGTATGTGAATTCATATTAATATAGTACGAAAACACAATCGCACACACTCACACATATGTATGTTAATAGTCATATATATAGGTGTGTGTGTGTGTGTGTGTGTGTGTGTGAAGTCACGTGGTTTAGTGGCTAGGGTATTCGGCTGACGATCATAAGGTTGTGAGTTCAATTCCTGGCGATCTTGAGAAAGATATTTCATGCTGTTCCAGTCCACCTAGCTGGTAAAAATAAGTTGCTCTGTGTCACACTGAGTCTCCCTGAGAAGTATGTTAAGAGTGCGCGTGTCTGTGGAATGCTTAGCCACTTGCACGTTGATTTCACGAGCAGGCTGTTTCGTTGATCGAATCAACTAGAACACTCATCGTCGTAACCGACGGAGTGGCAGTTTAATATAGGTGTGTGTAAATATATTTACATAGACCCACATACATATATGCGATATTTACAGAAGTATATGTATATATATGTATATATATATATATATACTTAATACATTAACAGAGAAAGCTTTAAGCAATACTCCGACCGACATCCATCTCACTCAACAAACATTAGGATATATATATATATATACATATACACATATATATACATACATATATATATATATATATATATATATGAAAAAGTATGACCCCGACGGCAGAGCTCAAGCCGTTTCGACGGCTATTTCTGGACTGCCGTCGGGGTCATACTTTTTCCTATTTCCCACTCTACTACCCTAAGTATTGAGTACTCTGGTGCGTTATGGTCCATCTGGTTGCTTACCACAATTCCTTTGTTATATATATATATATATATATATCCGAATTACTTGGTCGTTTAACCATCGTTTTAGTGTGTTTGGCGTTTAACGTTTGTTGTAGCTCTGGTTCATCTGAATCATTGAGCGCTTGCCACACATCTCGGAGGTTGTTTTTCGTTAATTCCTAAGCCGAAATACGATTCTCGCTAATTTATATTTGTATATATATATATATATATATATATATATATATATATATATATATAGTAGTTGTTATTTAAGGTAACTTAAAATGCAGTGGGAATACGAAGAAAGCAAGAACAGGGCAGGGGGGGGGGGGGGAGTTTTCCTCATCAGTTGTCTACTGGGGTCTAGGATATTTCTACGCTTTAAAGACAAGATATCGCTTCACCCCAGAGCGTCAGTAACTGGATAAGTTATTATTGGGAAAACGAAGGAAGGAGGGAAGGACAGCAAGAGGCAAGAAAAGAGAAACAGTAACAAAACGAATAAACCCCCACAAACCGAGCAATGTGCGAGCAACTATAGGTAGGAAATCCAACACCACTCGCTAATAGAACTTAAGCCGCAGTTGTAAGTGACATATATATATATATATATAAAAGAAACTTTCGCTCTACATGGCTGAATACAATAAATGTAATCTGAGTTTTTCGAATATTAATAATAACATTCGATTCGTTTGCAATTACGCAAACAAGCCTCAATTTTATAGCCATGTCACTAGAGTGAACACTTCATTCTTGCTCGTTCGCATGCCAACACAAGAGCAAGAATGAAGTGTTCATTCTACTGACATGGCTATAAAATTGAAGCTTGTTTGCATAATTGCAAACGAATCGAACGTTATTATTAATATTCGAAAAACTCAGATTACTTATATATATATTTATATATATAAATATATATATATATATATATATATATATATACCCGTCCGTCCCTTCATTCTTTCTTCTGATGAAGGACTAGAGTCCGAAACGTTAGGACCCTCTTCCTGCTATTTCAAGCGTTTACCTAATATATTCCTTCCATATACTGTACCGATTGTGTTGTTATTTTTATTTACCTTTTACACACACACACGCGCGTGCACACACACACACACACACACACACACACACACACACACACACACACACACACACACACACACACACACACACACACACACACACACACACACACACACACACATAGCCCTAATATCCATAGACTCAACAAGAACAATATAAAATTAAGTTTCACTAAACTTTGATTTTTCCTTAAATACCGAACACCCCAGTATAGCATTTGGCAGTTTATGTGGCTTAACAACCAGAATAACTTTATTTTTGTTTCATCCCATTTCAGCTTTAGTAGAACTGTAATATGGAGGTCATTTGAATGAGCAAGATAGACTCATTGATCAATTATTCAGTTATATGACCCCACGTAGCAGAAGATGATATTACACATTCCTAAAAGTAGTAACTTTGTTTTGAAACAGCGAACATTTTTGAAATAGAAATAGTAGCTTTCGCCGTATTTTTGACTAAAGCAATTTTAGCCCGATAGTGGGGTTTAGAGCCCCATAAGAAATGGAAAAAACCCCTATCAGGCTAAAGTTTCTTTAGTAAAAAATACGGCGAAAGCTTCTATTTCTCTCTAAAAATTGTAGTTAGTCGTACTTGCTGTAATGTCGAGTTCTAGACATTTACTTTCCCCATTGTCCAGTCTGTTTAGATTTTCTTGTCTTCCGAGATTTACTTTCTGTTAGAAAACGATTGGTGAATTGGCAGTATCGGTAGAGGGTCGGACGCCATGCTTTCCAGCATAGTTACGTCCCTTTACGATCTGAGTTCAAATCCCGCCGAGGTTGACTTTGCCTTTCATCCTTACGGGGTCGATAAAATAAAGCACCAGTAATGCACTGGGTAATTGCTGGCCTTGTGCCTAAAGTAGAAACAATTATGATTATATAAAAAATAAACGAAAACAAGATTTTCATATATATAAAAAAAAAAAAAAATGCAAAATATATATTAAATTATATTAATTTAATTAAAATCTAATAAGAGAAGCACTTTGATTTCTTTCATTAGTTTCTTTTAATATATAACAAGAAAACGTTTTCATCTCAATGGTAAACACCAGTTTGTGTACAATACTTTTTTTATATAGAGACGTATTCATTAGAAAATCTTCGTTCAATGTCTCTTTGGACAAAGTAATGTTGAATGGATAAACACAGGTTTTAAAAACTCAATAGAAACAGAAATATTGATGTATATATATTTACAATCTATAGATAGTTACTGAATAGGTATAGTTTTGTATAGGACAACCCAATAGACATATGTTATGCCGAATGTAGAAGAAAAATGACTGAATGTCTGGTTCTAATACTGGACAGTGCTGCTTAAATGTATTAAGTTCATACAAACCGTAAGTATTTCGGTTAGCAGAGTCAACTTGAAGACACTTCAGTTCATTTACTTAATAATAATTGTTTCTACTTTTGGCACAAGGTCAGCAATTACCCAGTGCATTACTGGTACTTTATTTTATCGATCCCTTAAGGATGAAAGGCAAAGTTAACTTCGGCGGTATTTGAACTCAGAATGGCAAGGGCCGTAACTCTATGTGTCAAAGCATGGCGTCCGACCCTCTACCAATACTGCCAATCCACTGCCCCCCCCCCATTTACTTAATAATAATGGGTGCCAGACCTCCTGAAAATGTTAGAGCTGCTGGTAATTAAGTCAAGCCAACACGATATCAGATGGACGACTCTTTAGGTGCATCATACGCAAAATATATACAAGTGATAGCTTCTTTTTTGATTCAGTTCCAAACGTCACGGAAGATGGATAAAAATCCTGAAACACTAATGTTTGGCATTTTCCCATGGCTACTACATGGTTACTGCTTTTGTTGGGCTTGAAATTCAAGCTAGAATCTAAATTACCGTACCAGTAGCAAAAGCCCAACTGATCTCTAAACGAATAAAAACAAAAACACAATGAATTACAAAACACATGTCCTAGTAAATAACAAAACCCATAAAAAAGGCTGCGGAGCTCTTATAAATATTTACACTTGCTCTATTATTTGTATCCATTAAACTTAACAGACTAGTTTAGTACAGTCAATTTATATCTCATAATTACTCTATATTACCATGAGTAATATATCTACCAGTATGCCACTACCTACTGTTACCTACTGTAATATTGTGCACGTAACCAATACCGGCTCGGAGTGTTTCACATCATAACTCTCCAATCACATTATTTTCAGTGGATTGGCAGTATCGGTAGAGGGTTGAACGCCATGCTTTCTAGCATAGTTACGTCCCTTTACGGTCTGAGTTCAAATCCCGCCTAGGTTAACTTTGCCTTTCATCCTTACGGGGTCGATAAAATAAAGTACCAGTAATGCACTGGGTAATTGCTGGCCTTGTGCCTAAAGTAGAAACAATTATTTTCAAAATACTTGAAATTGAAGTAAGGTAGGCACACGTTTGGGTAAACTTTTAGTTTCAGACATATATTAACAGTAATATAAATTAGCCTTAAATTCATGACGATTTTGTAACTGTTATTTCTACGTAAAGTATGATATCGTGACCCACAAATGTTGACCTGGTATCCATGAAATATTAGGGTCGACTTTTACACAAGGTCTATGGAAAATTCCAGATTTTTTGGCCAAAAATAGAGGGTCGACTTTTACATGGGATCGACTATTACTTGAGTATATATATTTCATCCACACTCTAACAATGAACCATGCGTTGATGAACCGCGGGATTTTGAACTCTGAGCGCAGAAAGCCGAAATAAATACCGCAAGGCATCTCATCTACTTCTCTAACAATTTTGTGAGTCAGTGTAAGAGAGAGAGAGAGAGAGAGAGAGAGAGAGAGAGAGAGAGAGAGAGAGAGAGAGAGAGAGAGAGATGAAAGGCAAAGTTGACCTCGGTAAGATTTGAACAAGTTATTTTATCAAATGTGTTACACTCACCTTTTTACTAAATACTGTAATTCTAAGGCTCAGGTGAACAATTTGGCGACGTCCATCACTAACTCATCTTTTATTTAACCTTTTGTATTTTTCGAAATTAATAGAGTGTCCATCAGTATTGGTGCGGAATTGGTTGTGTATTAAGCTCAAATGTATAATCCTACATTAGCTTGTTTTCAGAATCAATAATCTTAAATTAATTATTTTAGAATATATAATCCGATAATAGCTTGTTTTCAGAAAACAAACAAGAAAAAAAAAAGTTTCTTTCCATCCTATTTCTTTAATAAATCTACACAGCAATCGCCCCGCACTCTTTCTATGCAAACATACACACACTTACACACGCACGAATTCCCTCTTTCTCTCTATCGTTCTCTCTCTCTACCCCACTCTCTCCATTTCTCCCCCCCCGCTCTCTTTCTCTCTCTACCTCACTCTCTCCCTTTCTCCCCTTTCTCCCCCCCCCCTCTCTCTCACTCTCACACAAACACATGCTCCCATTCTCCGAACACATACGCAGGGATTCCTTCTCTGCCTGTCTGTTTGTTTGTCTCTCTCTCTCTCTATATATATTTTACTCTTTATCCTCTCACTCTTTTTTCTTCCCCTCTCACCCTTTATATATATATAACCACCATCCTAAACCTTGTTTTTAGTAACCACACAGCTCCTTTCGTTTCATATCATTTTGTATTTACCGTTGTGACCCTACCTGCTTTGGTCGATCTATGTTTCCTCCACACTTTCGCATCGATCCTCCCTTCTCCTCCTCACTCTCGTTTTTTCTCTCTCTCCCTCTCTCTCTCTATCCATCCGTTCGGTTTTGATTGTTGACATGTTTACACGTGCCGTGGTGGCCTCTCTGTCCGCAATCTTTGCGGCACGTTTTTACCACCGTCGTAAAAAAAACCCTTCTGGATTATCTCCCTTTCCCTTCTCCTCCTCACTTTTGGTTGCTCGTGTCTCTCTCTCTCACTTTCTCCTGTCTATGTGAGAGGCAGCACGATTATACCAGCTCTGAGTCGTAGCTGACCACCAGGCTAAAGTCTCCCAGGCTGGCCACAACTTACTTTCCCTATTTTTCCACGGTTACTCTTTTGCATGTTTCTTTCACCTGTGTCTTCCCACGATGGGACCTGTACACTTTTTTTTCTCCTATTCCTTTCCTATTTTCCCCCCTTTCCCTTCTCCCTTTCTTCCCCTCTCTTCATCCCCCCCCCTGTTCTTCCCCCTTTCCCTCTGTTTCCTTTTCTCTCTCCTTTTTTCTCCCCTTTTTTTTTCTCTCTTTCTCTCTCCTTTTCCACCTGGCCTTTTGATTAATAAAAGGCCTCGGGCGCACCCGAACTACACCGACGTCCTGTAATTCAGCGCCGAAACATCGGATCGGGAAACATTTACAGCTGACGATGGAAACTCCTTTTTTCCTTTCTCCTCCTGTTCCGTCCTAGCCACCATCCTAAACCTTCTTTTTAGTAACCACACAGCTTCTTTCGTTTCATATCATTTTGTATATATATGGTTGATTTTAGACTTGTTCTATGTGTGACGGTATTTTAACGATAGTTATAGCTCTGATTCATCTGAATTATTGAGCCCTCTGCCGCTCATTTCGAATTTTGTTTATCGTGAACTCGTGCGCCGATTTTTCGATACTCGATCATTCTAATATTTTTAGCTCTGGACATAGCTATCCACCAGTTAATTTTATTGCTCATTTTTTGTCGATTCTATTGAGTGATGAATAGCTCCTGTTTTATTTTAACATGTCTATTGAGCACTTTTATTCGATATGTGTATTTCCACATTTCCTCGAATAGTTTTCGCGGATGTAGAGGTTATCTCCCTTGCCGGATTCCATGTGCGTATTTTGCTTGTAGTTAGCCTCTTATCCGCTAGGACGAAGCTCGTTGAAGAAGTAAACTTCCAGTCCGCTTACTCTAGAAGTCTTATATATTTATATGTGAGCTGATAGAGTACAGTCTAAGGATTTACAGAAACCCAAGAAGCTAGATTTAACACCTTTCTAGTGGGTCCGGGTATGATTTTACATTCATTTAAATTATTGATGTATTGATTTATTGATATTTTTTATCTGATTGTCCCGAATCTTCTATTATCGATTTTTTTCGTATGGTTGATTTTAGACTTGTTCTATGTGTGACGGTATTTTAACGATAGTTATAGCTCTGATTCATCTGAATTATTGAGCCCTCTGCCGCTCATTTCGAATTTTGTTTATCGTGAACTCGTGCGCCGATTTTTCGATACTCGATCATTCTAATATATATATATATATATATATATATATATATATATATATATATATATATATATATATATATATATAGAGAGAGAGAGAGAGAGAGAGGGAGAGAGACTCACACACACACACACACACATATATATACAATACAGAAAATAAAACCAAAAGGGGTATGTTTTCAATTATGAGGGGTAGAGAACAACTAGATTGAAGAATATAAAATCTACGAAAAGTGTGGAAAATACAAAATAATTAAAAGGTAAATTAAAATGTACAAACCCACCTTTATAACTATAAAACACCTGGATAATCTCAAAGAAGAGAATGTTTCGCCATAGACAGTGTTGATACCATACCTTCTCAGGGTTCGTTAACAGGTAAAGAAGATACAGTCAACACTTCTAAAGAGATTTTAGACAACATGGTAAGAAAAACGAAAACATGCGCGCCAGACAGTAAACAGTGGCTTGAATGGATCAAGAAACCGCTAAAAATGGCAGCCTATAACCATTCAACTTAAAAAAGCTCAACTAACGAAGAAATTTGGAGCCAAATATCAAATAAAAAAACGGAGTTAAAGACTCGCGTTAATCCCCTGTAATTTAATGAGCTCAAGGAATAAGTACCGGGCTCTTCATACTACAGTATACACACTGACACACATATATAGGGTAAATTGAGCCTTCTTCAGGGCCATGAAGGGAAAGAAAATCATGGGCTCTAACTGTGGAGCTGTTGTTATACCAGTCATGTTTTCTGTTACCAGAAATACAGTAATGACTTGCCAGGACTCTCACAGCTGCAGTGACCAACAGATGGAGACAGAGTTCTTTTACCGTTGAGCTGGTGATTACTCCGCTAGGCAAATAAACATGAAAACTGAGACGAGGTTAGCTGGACATGCTCACCGACATCCAGAGTTGACATTGCACTCAGTGCTCCTGTGGGAGCCTCTACATGGACACACTGGAAGAGGAAGATCAAGGTTAACGTATGTTGATGCCCTAGGGACAGACACTGGTCTGTTGGAGACGCAGGACATGGCAGCGATAATGAGGGACAGAGACCGCTGGATAGAACTCGTCCATGGATCTCGGGAATTTTACCCGCCCTAGAATATATATATATATATATATATATATATATATATATATGTATGTATGTATGTAAATAGAAATAACAACACAATCGGTACAGTATATGGAAAGGATATATTAAGTTAATGCTTGATATAGCAGGAAGAGGGTCTTAACGTTCCTGACGCTAGTCTTTCATCAGAAGAAAGAATGAGAAATAAGATAGATTGAGGGGACGGGTGGGATGGAATTAGAAAAAATGTCTTTAGATAAAAATAACAGGTCCATTCATGTTGACATCTCTTGTAAAACTGTTGGTGTTAGCGTTTTGTGTATGATTTATTTTTTAGAAAAGTGGATGATGGAGCGCGTCTACCTGAAATGGAAAAAAAAACACGTTTTGTAAAAAGAGCTATACTTGAGCACCTGCGTAAGCATGTGTATGTGTGTGTGTGTGTGTGTGTGTGTGTGTGTGTGTGTGTGTGTGTGTGTGTGTGTGTGTGTGTGTGTTTGTGTGTATGTGTGTGTGTTTCATTATACGTCTGTACGAAGCTAAGAATAAATGTATGTGTATATGTGAGTAAAAGAGTGTGTGTGTATGTAAGTACGAAGCTATGAGAAAAAGTATGTTAATATAAGGGTGTGTATGTGTGTATACAGAGCAGTGAAGGGAAAAGTGGAGTGAGCATATATAGTCGGCATGTATTAGTTGTAAGAGAAGCTGCTAATGATTAAGAGAAAGCGATAGGAATCTAGGGGTGTAATAATGGACGTGTTATTAGAGAAATTGGGGAGGTGAGTTGAGTCCAAGAGGGGAATAGGACCCAATGCGGTGAATCAGACTTTGTTCAGTCCTGGTGCGCGAGGCCTGTGATCCGTGATGTAAAAGGACACCCAGGACTGAAACATGTGGGGAAGAATGACTAGGGGAACAGAAATGACGGGTGACAAGAGTATCCAAACCGAGTCGTATGTCCCTGAAATGTTCGGCAAAACGGTCCGCCATACGGCGTCCCGTTTGTCCAATATATAAAGACCCGCAAAGGGTCTTTATATATCGGAGGGCATAGACAACGTGGGTGGATGTGCAGGTGAAGGAATGACGGATACGGAAAGACCCGTTAGGGCCTGTAAGAGTGGTGAGAGTGGAAATAAAGGGACAAGTGTTGCAGCGGGAACCGGAACAAGGATGAGAGCCGGGTGGAGTCGTGGGAGAGGACGAAAAAGAAATGCGAACCAGGAGGTCGCGGAGGTTGCGGACGCGCTTAAAAGCAGTAATGGGTGGGTTTGGAAAAGAGCGAGAAGTCACGGGGTCAGAAGAGAAGATACGGAAGGAACGGAGGATATGTCGCGGGAGTGGTAGGTTGATGGGGTGGTAGGTGAGAGGGAAAGGAACACGGGTGTTGGGAAGGCGGGGGTGAGGTGAGAGGGCTGTGGTGCGGTCTGCTTCACGTGCGCGGGTGAGAGCAGCTTGGATCGGGTGGGGGTGGGGTGGGGTAGGGGGGGATATCCAAGCTGGATGAAGCAGGAAGCCATGCGAATGGAATGGGTTTCGTAATCGTCGTCCTGGCTACAGAGTCGACGAAGACGGAGGAATTGGGAATAGGGTATGGAGTGTTTGGTGTGGGTTAGATAGGAGGAGGTGAAGTCGAGGTAAGATTGGGAGTCTGTTGGTTTAATGAAGATGAAAGTAGGGAGGGTGTGGTGAGAGTGATTGATAGATAGAGAGATATATCTAGAAAAGCGCAGAAGAATCGGAGACTGATGCGGTGAATTTGAGAGCAGTATGGAAAGATTAGACAAAAGAAAGAAAACAGTCGAGCTGTTCTCGTGATAGAGAGGTGCGCCGATACAGTCGTCGATATAACGACCGTATAGCTCAGGAGTCGGTCCAGCGTACCGGGAGAAGATCTGGGCTTTGACGTAGCCAACAAACAAGTTGGCATAGTTTGGACCCATTTTGGTTCCCATCGCTACCCCAGAGACCTGCTGATAAAATTCACCCGAAAAAGAAAATCCATTGAGGGTGAGAACAAGCTCAGCCAGAGGGAAAAGAGTGGTAGTGTTGGGGTAAGGGGTAGAGCGTAAATCTAAAAAAATGTTGGAGAGCGCGGAGGCCGTCATCATGAGGGATGACGGTATAGTGAGAGGTGATATCCAGGGTAAAGAGAAGGCGAGGGGGACCAGGAGGGAAGGAGAAAGAGTTGAAGCGTCTAAGGGCATGATTTGTATCGTGGATGTGGGAGGGGAGATTGCCGACCAACGGGGCGAGGATGGTGTCTAAATATTCAGAAATTATCTCGGTGGGGCAGTTGCACGCAGAAACAATAGGACGGCCAGGATTATTTTGTTTGTGTATTTTGGGGAGGAAGATAAGTTTATCCCGGGTTCAATCAGAGGGTAACCACAGTAAGTAAGGTACTCAATACAAAGCAGAGTATAAATATTTAATATAGAAAAGCTTCTACAGGACTAGAACGGTTTCATTCGTGAGAAATCAAACAGTTCTAGTCCTGTAGAAGCTTTTCTATATTAAATATATATATATATATATCGGTGACTATTAACTTTAACGACCTCCTAATGACCGCGCCAATTTCGAATGCGCGCGCCCGATAAAGAATATTCTTTAAAGTATTTCAATCAGTCTGACACCAACACTAGCAACAAACAGCCACGTAGATTCTTTTCCGAAAAATCTCCAGTTTTTTCTTCGGAATTCTCCGATGATGGATGTGAGATCCGAAATATAGGGACGAATAAATCTATTCCAAGGTAACTTCATCTCTGGTTTTCATTTCTCTTCCTTACTCCTTCTTCCTACTGCCTCCTAATTTTGTAACACGGAGATTTATCCATCTGTATTGTAGCGGCTTCTTCCAAAACGACCGTTTATATATATATACATATGTAGATAAATCTAACAAAATATACGGTAGTGTCCAATCCATATGAAGAACTCAATGTAATCCAAATATCATGAAAAGATAAGATGCATTCAAAAAATTTCGATGAAAATCATAGGAAATCAGAGTCAAGATAAATTAATAAAAACAATGAATAAAAACAAAGAACAAGTTCCTTATATTATAAAATTCATCATTTTACGATCGTTTCTAGGATATATATGCGTGTTGGTATGTATATCATATAGATCTATGTAAAAATATTACAAACTATCAGAGGAAATATACATACCTTCACATATATATGGTGTCTTCAGAAGACAGCATATATATGTGAAGGTATGTATATTTCCTCTGATAGTTTGTAATATTTTTACATAGATCTATATGATATACATACCAACACGCATATATATCCTAGACACGATCGTAAAATGATGAATTTTTTAATATAAGGAACTTGTTCTTTGTTTTTATTCATTGTTTTTATTAATTTATATATATATATATATATATATATATATATATATATATATATATATATATATATATATATATATATATATATATTTACTCGGAATTTTCAATATTCGTTCCTACAGTCCGTGGAAAACCATCCAAGAACACACACAAACACTTACACTATTTTCACACCACGCAACCATACACCCACACCACACAAACACACACACGTGCGTATCCTCACATACATTCACTCAGCCTCCGGACTCCACACGCACCCTCTCCCCACCCCCTCTGACCCCTCTCCATCCACACGCACACACACACTCCGACTTACACCCCACCCCATGTACACACCAGTTTCTCTATTACCCGAACATGGAACCTCGTTCTTCGCCCAACTCTCACATTCACATCCACACACACACACATACACACACACCACCTTCAGCCCTCCCCGCTCGGACTCCCATCTCTGTCTCCCCTCACTCCTCCTCCTCCATCCACCCTCCACCACCCCTACACGCCTCACATCCTTTCACCACTTCTTTCATTTTAATTGTTTTTACCCTCTAACCCCCGCCCCCTTTTAATGTCTTTCGACCACTCGCCCTCACACCCTCAGAATTCTTTTCCGGCCCACTTTTCTCCTGATGAAGGTCTTATGCCCGAAACACCCCCCCACTCTCAAGCGTGAAACTAATATTAATATTTTGTACTGCCTCTTCGCCTCCTCGTTGATGTTGTTTTGTTTTCTGTTTCAACTATATATATATATATATATATATATATATATATATATATATATATATATATATATATATATATATATATATATATATATATATATATATATATATCGTTTCTGAATTTGTTTAGCAAGATTCTTTATCTGAAATCGTGTGTTGAAACCGATATTGTTATACTTTGGGAGGGTCATGTTGCCAATAAGAAACACACGCACCAGTTGCTTTCACTTCAATTTAATTTATTAAATATTTATAAATTTACAAATTTATAAATTTCTGGTTGGTTGGTTGGTTCCACAACCAGATAGTTGTTTATATATATATAGTCATAGTTCTTTCGTCACACACTCTGTGACCTCTTCAGTGACTGGGGATTTCTTTCTTCGTTTCTGTGCCTTTCCTTTCTTCTATCCTACGCCATTTTGTTTGTGTGTGGGTTGCGTGCTCAGTTTGCGCATGCGCCACATCCGGGTGTCTGTGTGTGTTTGTGTTCATTTTTCTATTTTTCTATTTATATTTTTCTATTTGTTTGTTTATTTATTTATTTATTGTTGGTTGGTTGTTTGTTCTATGTGTGTGTGTGTTTTCATTTTGTCTTGTGTGTGTTTTCATTTTGTGTGTGTTTTCAATTGTAAGTTGTTTGTTCTATGTGTGTGTGTGTTTTCATTTTGTCCTTAATTGTAAGTTGTGATGTTGCTGTTCCACTCATATTTTTTATCTAATTTTGGTTTTAATTCTTTTATGCTTACTGCCTCTGTAATTTGCCTAAACATTGCGTCTTTCTTGTGTGTGGATTCTATTTTTATTTCTATGCTCTCTAATTTACCCCTGTGTTCTATCTTAGCATGTTGGTAGAGCACAGATGATTCTTTACTATCTTGGAGGTCTCGCCAGTGTTCATTTATTCGTTCCCCTATACTACGAGCTGTCTCACCTATGTACACTATATTTTTGTTTCTACATTGTCCTTCAGTACATCTTATGCTATATACTACATTTCTAGTTTTACAGTTAATATGGGGGCTTATTTTACAGGTTATACATTTCTTATCTATACATGAGGGTCTTTGGAACGGGTATGTCTTGCTAATAAGTGTTTTTACGGAGGTACCAGGTCTTTCTACTATCTTAATATTGAGATTATGTTTCTTTAGGGCCCTTCTAAATTTGTAGGCTAGTTCGCCTCTAGGGGTTGTATTGATGAACATTACACTCTGGTATTTATTGCTATCATACCATGAGTTTATTCTATTGGCCTTGTTCTTAGTTCTTTCTATTCTATTCCAAAATTTGCTCCTATACAAGGGGCAGGTCCCATTTATGTCATTATTTACCATTTTTTCCCATTTGGTTCTGGCTCCTTTATACACTCTGATTCTATCTCTCTGATTGTAGCCAGAGAACTGCATACGGTGGATGAAGTGTTGTATGTGTCTCTCTAGTTCTTCGGGGTTGCACATGCGGGACACATTTCTCATAAGGACAAAATGAAAACACACACACACATAGAACAAACAACTTACAATTGAAAACACACACAAAATGAAAACACACACAAGACAAAATGAAAACACACACACACATAGAACAAACAACCAACCAACAATAAATAAATAAATAAACAAACAAATAGAAAAATATAAATAGAAAAATAGAAAAATGAACACAAACACACACAGACACCCGGATGTGGCGCATGCGCAAACTGAGCACGCAACCCACACACAAACAAAATGGCGTAGGATAGAAGAAAGGAAAGGCACAGAAACGAAGAAAGAAATCCCCAGTCACTGAAGAGGTCACAGAGTGTGTGACGAAAGAACTATGACTATATATATATAAACAACTATCTGGTTCTGGAACCAACCAACCAACCAGAAATTTATAAATTTGTAAATTTATAAATATTTAATAAATTAAATTGAAGTGAAAGCAACTGGTGCGTGTGTTTCTTATTGGCAACATGACCCTCCCAAAGTATAACAATATATATATATATATATATATATATATATATAATAAAATAACAGGAGGCTGGACTGGTGTAAATCCTTGAAAGGTTTATTATACTATGATCATTTCAATGACCGGGTTCAGTATGAATCCGGTGATATCATCAGGTATTCAAAATATAACAAAGGAATATAACAGATAAAATCCATGGGGCTGAAAATCAGAGACAAGAGGACGACCGACTATTTAGCAGCTTCTACCCCAGTGTCCCAAAAATGTATGGACACTTCAACAGCATTCAGTGGTGATTTTAGTAATTGGGGAAATAAACAAGTTTATTCATACATTTTCTGAGAAGGTAGCTGCTGTGTTTCAGCACAGCGACTGTTGGCGATGCCGCATCAGAGAAGTGACTGTAGCTACATGGGTAGCATACTTTACTCTAGTAGTATATAAGATTTAGGAAATAAATATTCAGTGAACTTTTGTCGCCGTAGTTGAAGCAAAATACAAGATTGTTGCGTGTAACGTGATGTGAGATGTCACCAGTCGAATGTCTATGATTAATGTTTGTCTTGTCTGACTCTTTAAAGTATGTTAGCCTCCTCTTAAACAAACACACGCATGCATATGCTTCTGTGTGTGTATGCGTGCTTGTGTGTGTGTGTATGCGTGCTTGTGTGTGTGTGTGTATGCGTGCTTGTGTGTGTATGTGCGCGCTCGTGTGTGTGTGTGAACATATATATTTATTTATATATATCTACACACACCGTAGAGCCAGGGGCGACGAGTTTGTGCAGCATCCGCTGCTTTGAGCGCCACAATGCAGGTCGATTCCCTCGGCAAACCTTATTGAATGACATCACCAGAAGCAGCTTTGACGAGGCCGGTTTGCCGTCCTGATTGGAACCTGTTGGCCTCGACTGTGGTAACCGTAGGGGTCCATACGGGTTAACCCTTTTCCAGGTAGAGGGCGGTGGGTCGTTAATATGGGATACCACTCAGATGGTGGATGGGTGCTACACGAGAATGCTGAAGATGGCTCTGAACATTAATCAGTATACACTGAGGATGAAGAACTCAGAGCTGTACGGGAGCTTCACAAAAGTCCGCTCGAGAGTAACACAGAGGAGACTGAGGTTAGCTGGACATGTTCACCGACATCCAGAGTTAACACCGCACTCAGTGCTCCTGTGGGAGCCCCTGCATGGACACATTGGAAGAGGAAGACGGAGGTTAACATATGTTGATGCCCTAAGGACAGATATACACACACGCACGCGCGCACACACACACACACACACACACACACACACACACACACACACACACACACACACACACACACACACACACACACACACACACACACACACACACACACACATAATTCAAATAAAAAAATATATGTATATAGCTATATATCATTAGAGAAACAGTATTTTGTACATAAATATAACATTCATATAATATTCAGGAAAGAGTATATACTTGAAGGAGGTAAAGTTCTACTGTTCCCTAAATATTACATGCTAAAGGAATTATGCATATATAGATAAATAAATACTGTATGTTAAGCAAATATGTTAATGTATTAAAATCTATGGTGGATGTAGTATGTTGATAGTGTTTGAATTTGTGTGTTGAGAAAAACAAAGTTATTGCAGTCTTTTCCATTACATATGTTGAATTATATTTTAGTTAATGTTTATATTGTATGTCTTAAGTTAGTTAAAGCAATGGATTGTAAATTAGTCTTATTGTATTCTTATTCATGGACTATAGTTGTTCAACAGGTAGAATTTTCAACGGTTAATTTCCGGAAGTGAGTAAGGAGAGGTAACTAGCTAATTAAATTCAGTTATTTAAATTCTTTGCTCTAATACACATTATAGTGTGATACAAGTGAATCTCTATTACATAATAGTAATTATGTAATAGAGATTCACTTGTATCACACTATAATGTGTATTAGCAAAGAATTTAAATAACTGAATTTAATTAGCTAGTTACCTCCCCTTACGCATTAGCTCCCTTTACTCACTTCCGGAAATTATCCGTTGAAAAAACTACCTGTTGAACAACTATAGTCCATGAATAAGAATACAATAAGACTAATTTACAATCCATTGCTTTAACTAACTTAAAACATTCAATATAAACATTAACTAAAATATAATTCAACATATGTAATGGAAAAGACTGCAATAACTTTGTTTTTCTCAACACACAAATTCAAACACGATCAACATACTACATCCACCATAGATTTTAATACATTAACATATTTGCTTAACATACAGTATTTATTTATCTATATATGCATAATACCTTTGCCTATTTCCTTCTCATATATATATGACTAACGCATGTGCACTTTCTATATGCTTGCATATGTATTGCTAATGTACTCTTTCTTTCTCAATGCCTCTCTCTTGTATTATTTGTTGCATGTATTCCACTCTGTGCTTTTAATTTGAATTTTAATTTTTGTACAATTCTCGTAAAATAAAATATAAAATATATGTCACATCCATTCCACCCTGTATATACGAAACTGTTGTTCACAATATCAATATATATGTATCTAGATTATCGTTCAGTTGAATAGTAGGTTAATTACATGTACAAACATTGATAATGCTCCGATGATACCAAACGAGAGTTTGGAAGAAACGATTGTCAGCGATTAAATGATTTGAACACAACTTTGATAATTGTCTAATTTATTTATTTTCCTGCTCTGTAAAACATCTGATGTTCTTACATTGAGCTATTTCTCTTACTGTTAATAAGGTAGTAGGAAATAACTGACCTTTCCTGTTGATAGTTGTTTATAGTATATACATAACTATAAATACTATTATTATTATATATACATATATATACATATATATATATATATATATATATATATATATATATATATATATATATACATATATATATATATATAGATATTGACACACACACACACACACACACACACACACACACACACACACACACACACACACACACACATATATATATATATATACATACATATATATATATACATACATATATATATCCTAAAGAGTTTATCTTTAGTTTGTATGAGATGAAAGAATGGTATTCAACAAATGTAATGGTACGCGATGGGGCCAACCCACAGCCCCGGCGGACAGAATAGAGAAGGCGTTTCCCCGGAGGACAGCAAGGGAGACGCGCTGGAAAAGCCACTCCAACTCGCGGGGCTCACACCTACGGTTGGCCAGCTCAGCGCCTATGATGGTGAGTAAGGAGGTAACCCTGGGACCGAGGACACCAGAAGTCTCTACTGCCAGGGGAACGACCGCAAACCTGTCGGAGAGCGACCGGTATTTGAGGAGTTTGGCCCCCTCAGCCCGACGTGCAGCAGAACCTGGGTCAGTCGCAGACTGCACCAGGTTGCGGCTGCAGAAAGTGTCGGTGCAAGTGGCATCCCAGACGAGGGTTTGCCACCGCGGAACGGGAAGATGGTCATGCCATCTGGCCTTTTGCCGTCCCCTCGATCCAGCCCCACCGGCTCGAGCTGGGAAGGGAAGCCTGCAGCGTCCAAGCCATGCTTAATGACCTCGTTGAGGGTAGTATGGCGTGGAATGCGGCCGGCACTATGACGACAGGAAAGAGGGTGGAGGCCGAAAGAGTCCACGGTGGAACCGCAGCGACATTGGTGTGGCTGACAGATCCGGAGGCCGAGCCTCAGGGAAACGCCGATTCGCAGGCTATGGTTGCATATCCCCTCAGCTGCTGCTCGGATACAAGTATCGAGGTCAGCGAGGAGAGATGTCTGGGTGTAGCATGGAGCGCTGCGGAGTGTATAGAGGAGCTTCGGCATGGCGAAGCAGTTCCTCAGCAGAAAGAGAGATGGGTGGCCGTCAATCAAGCCCAGTCGGCCCGTGAGAGTCTGGAGCTGTTGAAGCCTGGACCTGATGGTGGAGCGGATGGCCGGCGGGTGGATCGGTGACCCGAGGATGAGGACATCCTCTTTGGGGGTCACCTGAACCTGGCAGAGAATGGACCGCACGTCCAAGACGGAGGCTGCAAAGCTCACAGCATCGAGGCTGACGTTCACCACCTCCGACTTGGCCGAGTTGACCTGGAGGCCGACTTCCGCCAGGGCAGGAATCACCGATTGAAGGTCTTGGCAGACCGTCCGTACGGGCCCGCCCAACGTAGCATCATCCAGATACCAAACATCGAGAGGGGCCCTGATACTCCGAGCGATGTGGTCAATACCAAGGGCGAACAGGAGGGGTCCCAAAGGGTCGCCCTGTTGGACCCCAGTAGCCGAGGGTGTGACCGTATCAGCAGCTAGGAGAATGCTCGGGGCACCATATGACAGGTAGGCCAGCGGGTAGGCAGAGGGGGCTCGGCAGAGGTAGGCCTCGAGCAGATGATCCCGGCGTAAAGAGTTAAAAGCATTCCTCATGTCAAGCTTGACAATGAGATGCCTGGAGTCCCTGGATGCCGGTACCGCTGGGCAACTGCTGAAGAACTGCCTGATTGCATGAGAGGCTCCCTCACAGCCACTGGACACGCCGACACCCAGTTGCACCGGACTAAACTCCTCACCCAGTTCGTGTGTGACGGACTTGTAGATCACCTTGGCAGCCAGCCTCCGGAAGACATTTCCCACAGCAATGGGGCGTATGCCACCCTCTTTCTTCCTGAGAGCGGTGAGGCTGGCCGAAAAAAAGAGGCCTCGGGCGTAAGGGTCGAGGGCACCATGAATGAGCCTATTGGTGAGCGCCACAATTGCACTCAGAAGGCGGCGCCCGGCCTCAGCGGAGAGGGGGGATGTCAACTCCTTGAGGTGGCCTGTTTGGAGACCATCAACACCTCTGCAGCTGCTAGCTGGGAAGGACCTGATGGCGGACATGATATCTGCATTAGTAGCCACAAGGAGCAGGTGGGGTCGGGTGGGGGTATGGGTCTGAGATCAGTGGATGGCTCAGGGTGTTTGAGCCGCAGAGCAGCCAGGATCTCCTCGGTGGGTTGGAGGACAGTGTCCTTTGAGGAAACAACTCTGACTGCGGCCGAGACATTACCCATGATAAGCTTTGCATTTACCTGGTCACGCAAACGCTTGGCGCTGGCATCGAGGGTAGAGGATAGAGGGTACCTTAGGATGGGGTGTGTGGCGTCCCTGGGCACGCTTGGAATGGGCGCTCGTCCAAATGACGAGACATTGGCCTTGACGAAGGCTGCTGTTGACCGGCCGCCCCGGTCAGCGCCAGAGCTGGGGAGGCCGAGGGCGAGTGGGGCGAAATAGAACAGCCGCTCCCAGTCACTGGCTCGATTGGAGTCCAGGACGCTCTCAATCGAGGAAGCGAGGGCATCGGCCACCGGCACCCGTGCCGCTCTCGGGATCCTGAGTGGGATCTTCCGGAGCCGCCTGAGCCGAGCTATGTTGACCAGCGAGGCTCGGGCGTCAGGAAAGCTCGCTGTCCCATCTGGTGGTGTGCCAGACGGCCGTGGCTGGGAAGACGTGGGGAAGAGGCAGCTCCTGCACCTCCACGCTGCGAGGGCATTGGAAGCTCGACGAGTCAAGCCAACGCAGGTGAGGTGGTGGAAGCAGCCGCACCCCAAACAGTTCCGGCCCCTCTTCCGTTTGTTAGTAGTGCCGCAAGAGCTGCAGGTGTCGATTTGGAGGGGTGGGGGATGGGTGTGGGGCCGGGACTGGGGCACCGAGCGGCATCAGGGGTGGGTGGCTGGTGTGTGTGGTTGGAAGGGAAAGTGCTGGTAAGAGGGCAGCATAGTTCACCTATATATATGGAGGTGCCAGAAAACGAGAGCGAAAAGGGGCTGCATGGAGGGGGAGACACAGGAAGGTAGAATGGCAGTAAATGAATGAGTGAATGGATGGATGTACACAAAAAAAGGGAGGGGGGAAACAAGGGGTTGTTCCCAGCGGAAAGACTCAGAATTCAACACGCACACATGCGAGCAACTGAGCAGTTTGTCAAAGACGATATTCTTAATGGACGCGCTTACAATATTTGAATTACGCAATAGTGATTGCCTAAACACGAGAAGTGAATTTTTCACACGTTGTCCACACGTCACCAAACATCTATTGCATAACTACAAGGCACCGGACTGATTCTTTGTAATTTTATTTTTAATTTTTTAAAATTTTATTTTCAACCTAAAAACTTTCCGGACTTTCGCAGTTATCTCCCTTACACCTCCCGCACGCAGTCTAGTATTGCCTGTGTGAAGTGACCGAGTTTCTGTGCATGCGCGTTCGTACGGTTGTCCTTCCTGTTCCTATAACCATACACATCCCGACACATCCCGAGCTGAAGATCCGCGAAGGTGAAATGAACTAACTGTTGGACTGAGTGCTCTACCACTACGGATATTACCTTCCAGTGTTCCACCACTATATATATATATATATATATATATATATATATATATATATATATATATATACATATATATATATATATACGCATATATATATATATATATATATATATATATATATATATATATATATATATATATATATATATATATATATATATATATATATATATATATATATAAACTAGGAATAAGGCTAATAGAATAAACTCATGGTATGATAGCAATAAATACCAGAGTGTAATGTTCATCGATACAACCCCTAGAGGTGAATTAGCTTACAAATTTAGAAGGGCCCTAGATAAACATAAACTCAATATTAAGATAGTAGAAAGACCAGGTACCTCCGTGAAAACACTTATTAGCAAGACATACCCTTTTCAAAGACCCCCCTATATAGATAAGAAATGTATAACCTGTAAATTGAGCCCCGATATTAACTGTAAAACTAGAAATGTAGTATATAGCATAAGATGTACTGATGGACAATGTAGAGACAAAAAATATAGTGTACATAGGTGAGACAGCTCGTAGTGTAGGGGAACGGATAAACGAACACTGGCGAGACCTTCAAGATAGTAAAGAATCATCTGTACTCTACCAACATGCTAAAATAGAACATAAGGGTAAATTAGAGAACATAGAAATAAAAATAGAATCTACACACAGAAAAGACGCAATGTTTAGACAAATCACAGAGGCAATAAACATAAAAGAATTACAACCAAAATTAAATAGAAAACATGAGTGGAACAGCAACATCACAACTTACAATTAAGGACAAAATGAAAACACACACGCGCATAGAACAAACAATCAACCTGTAACATGTAAATAAACAAATAAATAAACGAATATAAACACACACAGACACCCGGATGTGGCGCATGCGCAGACTGAGCACACAACACACACACAGAAACAAAATGGCGTAGGACAGAACAAAGGAGAGGCACAAAAACAAAGAAAAGAATCCCAGTCACTGAAGAGGTCACAGAATGTGTGACGAAAGAACTTTGACAATATATAAACAACCATCTGGTTGTGGAACTAACCAACCAACCGGAAATTTATAAATTCCTAAATTTATAAATTTATTATAATAAACTGAAGTGAAAGCAACTGGTGCGTGTGTTTCTTATTGGCAACATGACCCTCCCAAAGTATAACAATATCGGTTTCAACACACGTTTTCAGATAAAGAATCTTGCTAAACAAATTCAGAAACGAAAGAAATATATATATATATATATATATATATATATATACATACATATATATGTGAAGATAGACATAGAATATTCGAAAATATTCTGTATGTTTATAATAAACATTTTGAAGACCTAATCGCTATAGAATAGAATACGTCACGTATTACAATTAGATTCTCGATAAAAGCAAGGGAAGTAACCTACGCGTTTCATTCTTATTAGAATCTTCAGGATTACATATCCAGTGCTTTTATCGAGAATGACACAGCTAGAGACTTATAGAATACTTAGCTGTGTACAGGAACTGGTTTGAAAGAGCGGTTGCCGGTCCGGCAGAAATTAGAAATTGGATTAAATGCTCTGAAATAGCGATATATATGTGAAGATAGACATAGAATATTCGAAAATATTCTGTGTGTTTATAATAAACATTTTGAAGACCTAATCGCTATAGAATAGAATACGTCACGTATTACAATTAGATTCTCGATAAAAGCAAGGGAAGTAACCTACGCGTTTCATTCTTATTAGAAATCTTCAGGATTACATATCCAGTGCTTTTATCGAGAATGACACAGCTAGAGACTTATAGAATACTTAGCTGTGTACAGGAACTGGTTTGAAAGAGCGGTTGCCGGTCCGGCAGAAATTAGAAATTGGATTAAATGCTCTGAAATAGCGATATATATGTGAAGATAGACATAGAATATTCGAAAATATTCTGTATGTTTATAATAAACATTTTGAAGACCTAATCGCTATAGAATAGAATACGTTGACGTATTCTATATATTTACCCCATATTGTTTTACTTATTGTTTCGACTTCCTCCCCCTCTCCCTCCCTAGTATCTTCTTTGACTTCATGCCCAGCTGTAGTCGGCACTATCAACGCATGACTGGGTCTCCTCCACCCCCTCTCCCTCTTTCTCCTTTTCATTTAGTCCAGAGTTAGCCGTCTAAACGGCTTGAGCTCAGCCGTCGGGGTCCTACTCGTTCCTAAAAATATATATATATATATATATATATATATGTATATATATATATATATATATATATATATACATATATATATATATATATACATATATATATATATATATATACATATATATATATATATATATACATATATATATATATATATATATATACATATATATATATATATATATATATATATATACATATATATATATATATATATATATACATATATATATATATATACATATATATATATATATATATATATATATATATACATATATATATATATATATATATATATATATATACATATATATATATATATATATACATATATATATATATATATACATATATATATATATATACATATATATATATATATATATACATATATATATATATATATATATATATATATATATATATATATATATATATATATATATATATATATATATATATATATATATATATATTTATATTTATACTCGGATTCTTTTCCTAGAGTGCTTAAACTATCTGTGACTAATCCCGGTTCTTTTCATAAAAACTGTGATAATTATTGCTATATATATATATATATATATACATATATATATATATATATATATATATATATATACATATATATATATATATATATACATATATATATATATATATATATATACATATATATATATATATATATATATATATATACATATATATATATATATATATATATACATATATATATATATATACATATATATATATATATATATATATATATATATACATATATATATATATATATATATATATATATATACATATATATATATATATATATACATATATATATATATATATACATATATATATATATATACATATATATATATATATATATACATATATATATATATATATATATATATATATATATATATATATATATATATATATATATATATATATATATATATATTTATATTTATACTCGGATTCTTTTCCTAGAGTGCTTAAACTATCTGTGACTAATCCCGGTTCTTTTCATAAAAACTGTGATAATTATTGCTATTTTGCTGAACTCCTTGTAGAGTTTTTTTCAGAATGTATTTGACTGCTATTTCTTGTAAATAAACATTCACTTCCATCCTGACGTCACTAGCCCCGTTTTTTTCCTCAAGTGCTTTTTCATAAATACACATGAAGGCGAACTAGCCAGTTTTAGAATTCCCTTTTTCGGACTATATTACTGTGAGAGCCCTGGTTTTCTGTTGAGCTCTGCTGATGAATGATATTCCAACCGTGACCATCTCCACTGAAAGTTTTCATGAAATAGTCTTTTAAGACTATACAGAGCATTTGATGTTATTCCAAATTGAAGGATAAGTGTTTCAAACTTTGTTTTATCACGAGTTAAAGGTCTATAGATTTTTCCATGGATTTTACTAAATTCTGTGGATGAATTTGTATCCTGATTCTCTTTTGAGATGAGTTTGAGTTATTTTTCCTAAATCTTTCGTTAACTACTTTTCCCATCTTCACGTTATAGTCGCATATATGTTATAGAATGCCGTTAGCTTCTTGCTAAAACAATCTCTATACGTCTCATTTATATTTATACTCGGATTTTTTTCCTAGAGTGCTTAAACTATCTGTGACTAATCCCGGTTTTTTTCATAAAAACTGTGATAATTATTGCTATTTTGCTGAACTCCTTGTAGAGTTTTTTTCAGAATGTATTTGACTGCTATTTCTTGTAAATAAACATTCACTTCCATCCTGACGTCACTAGCCCCGTTTTTTCCTCATGTGCTTTTTCATAAATACACATGAAGGCGAACTAGCCAGTTTT
>OZ024741.1:28144955-28217455 GCA_964016885.1 Eledone cirrhosa
ATCGGCGCACGAGTTCACGATAAACGAAATTCGATATGAGCGGCAGAGGGCTCAATAATTCAGATGAATCAGAGCTATAACTATCGTTAAAATACCGTCACATATAGAACAAGTCTACAATCAACCATACGATTTAAAATCGATAAAGGAAGATTCGGGCCAAACAGATAAAAAATATCAATAAAACAATACGTCAATAATTTAAATGAATGTAAAATCATACCCGGACCCACTAGAAAGGTGTTAAATCTAGCTTCATGGGTTTCTGTAAATCCTTAGACTGTACTCTATCAGCTCACATATAAATATAAAAGCCTACTAGAGTAAGTGGAACGGAGTTTACGTTGTCAACGAGTTTTTTCCTGGCGGCAGAGGAGTCAACTAGCGGTGAAAAACGCACATGGCATTAGACAAGGGAGATGACCCCTATATCCGCGAAAACAATTCGAGTGAATGTGGAAATACACATATCGAATTAGAGTGCTCAATAGACATGTTAAAATAAAACAAAAGCTATTCATCACTCAATAGAATCGACAAAAAATGAGCAATAAAATTAACTGGTGGATAGTTATGTCCAGAGCTAAATATATTAGAAAGATCGAGTATCGAAAAATCGGCGCACGAGTTCACGATAAACGAAATTCGATATGAGCGGCAGAGGGCTCAATAATTCAGATGAATCAGAGCTATAACTATCGTTAAAATACCGTCACATATAGAACAAGTCTACAATCAACCATACGATTTAAAATCGATAAAGGAAGATTCGGGCCAAACAGATAAAAAATATCAATAAAACAATACGTCAATAATTTTAAACATATATATAATTATAAACATATATATATATATATATATATATATATATTTATATACATATATATATATACATATATATATATACATATATATATATACATATATATATATATATATATATATATATATATATATATATATATATATATATATATATACATATATATATATATATACATATATATATATATATATATATATATATATACATATATATATATATATACATATATATATATATATATATATATATATATATATACATATATATATATACATATATATATATATATATATATATATATATATATATATATATATATATATATATATATATTTATATATATATATATATATATATATATATATATATATATTTATATATATATATATATATATATATATATATATATATTTATATACATATATATATATATATATATATATATATTTATATACATATATATATATACATATATATATATATATATACATATATACATATACATATATATATATATATATATATACATATATATATATACATATATATACATATATATATATACATATATATACATATATATATATATACATATATATATATATATATATATATACACATACATATATATGTATATATATATATATATATATATATATATATATATATATATATATATATATATATATCTATATATATATATATATATATATATATATATATATGTAGGAGGTGAGTTTTATTGTAGTACAATAAAGCAATGCAGATATCGGATAAGAAACACTCTACAGTTTGTAAGACTGGAGTATACATAATATATAAGATCAAAAGATGGTTAAAAGAGTTCCATGTATTTTATTATGCGCATTTCAAAAACAAATATCATCATGCAATAATATTTGTGTTTTCATCAGATAAAATAGGAAGACATGATATGAAGTTTAAAAAACACTCGTGAATAGTGCAGTTTTAAATAAACATATGAAAAGTAGTTTTAGATTGATGTGTGATATTGGGAAAAAAAATTTTGAGAGGGGTGGGAGGTTGGAAAGGATGAAAAAGAGGAGGAGATGAGAGTAACAAGTGGAGGGGGAGGAGTATAATGAGGAAGGATGAGATAGGAGGAGAGATGGGTGATAGAGAGAGAGAGATAGCTTTTATAACTGAGAAAAATATATTGTTTTACATAGAGAGGTTGACAAACCGTTGGAAGATAATGTATAAATTGAAAGAATTTGAAAATTAAAGAAGAGAAAAATAATGTAAAGTTAAGGTTTGTATATTGAAGGGTTTAATAATATGTGCGATGGAAAGAAAATGTTAATATGTATTAAGAATAATATTTAAGGGTTTAATAATATGTGCGATGGAAAGAAAATGTTAATATGTATTAAGAATAATATTTAAGGGTTTAATAATATGTGCGATGGAAAGAAAATTTTGATATCTATTATTAAAAAAAACAAAAGTAATGTAAGTAAGGATATATTGTGAGATGAGCATGAATAAGTTAGATGAAATGGAGAAAAAATAATGAATTGAGGATGAACAATCTAACGTCAAAAAAATGTGTTTATGTTTACGAAGGAATTTTTCAAGGTGATATAAAGTAAGAATATATTGTATTGTGTAATAATTGTTTCTATGTTAGGCACAGTGAGAAAAGGTACAGATTAGGGGTTAGAAATTAAAAGAAAAAGAAAAGAAAAGGAAAAGGAAGAAAGGGAAGTGATAAATAGGAGTGATATAGAATGAGTAACAAGTATTATATAATGTATAATAAATAACTTTGAAATAAGGTAGAAAGATGGGTATATTTTTAAAGAAGTATATATATAAATATGTGCCTTTGAGAAAAGGATTATAAATTGATAAAGTATTGGATATTAGCTGTATACTTTATGGAATGTTCTGTGGAATTTATGCAAGCAGAGAGAAAAAAACAAGTCAGTGCGTCTATTTATTATAGAATCTAAATTAGATATAATAGTAAATTTTTCATTTAGACAGAGATTGCAAGTCTTGGATAGAGAACTGTTCAAGTATGAAGAAGCAGAAGAAACCTTTTTCCAAGAGATGTTATATTTAATATTTTTGTCTTTCAAGGACCATATGAGTTCTGAGAGAGCCGAGTTGGTTCTTTTAAGTTGGTATTTAAAAGACGAATGATGATTATAAAGACGAGCTTTAAAGGAGGTGGAAGTGGAGCCAAAATAGGTGAAGGAATTGGTGTCAGTTATAACTTTACATTCGTAGATTAAGTTTTTATCAAGACAATGGTTGTTGAGAGGACATTTATTTTTAACAGGGCAATTGCAATTGCGATTAGAGAGATTATTAACGAGTGACAATTTCAAACCTAAATTCCTCAAAAAATGTTTTAGTCCACTCTGACAAAACCAATAATTTATATGGTATTTCCAAGGATAACTATAACAACCTTATCCTAAAGGAACTTAGGAAAAAATATCGTAAAACCAACCATGATAATTTAGAATCCATAAACTTTGAAGCCTCTGAGATTATGTCAAAACTTGGCATCGGAAAAAGACCGAACCATTCCTCCCAAGAACTCCGAGGATAAATCTCAAGGATCACAAAAACAATTTTCGTACTGAACTACCTGTTAGATTAATCGCCCCCTCTAAATCAGATCTGGGGGCTATTAGTAAAGCCATCTTGGATAGAATTATCCCACAGGTTCGTTCTAATTGCTCTTCTTTGAACTTAAATTTATGGTTTGGTACTTCTGAAGTGATTGGCTGGTTCAACAAATTGAATAATAAAAACAAACTAAAATTTATTCAATTTGATATTGCCAGCTACTATTCTTCTATTTCGCCTTCACTTCTCAACAATGCTCTATCTTTCGCATTTAAATATTCTGACATCACCACAGATGAACTTCACATCATTCTCACCGCACGTAAAACCATCCTAGAATTCAACAATGAATATTGGACAAGCGCTGATACCTCTAACAACTTCGACATCACAATGGGAGCATCCGATTCATCCCAATTGACAGATTTAATTGGTATCTTTATTTTGAACTCTTTGAGTCGAAAAATTCCTCACCTTCGCGGTGGAATTTATCGTGACGATGGACTCTTTACTATCTTAAATTGCAACATAGTTAACCTTAATATTATTAAGAACAATATACGTAATCTCTTTAACCAACATAACCTAAAAATTGAATTTGATAACAGCATCAAACTAGCTAATTTCTTGGATGTATCTCTTAATCTTAACACTGGCCTATATTACCCTTACCATAAAAACAATGAGAACCTAAATTATGTTAATTTTAGATCTAACCACCCAACTAATATTAAGAATGCTATAGTTAGTAATATTGGAAAAAGAATATCTAACCTATCTTCTAATAAAAATATCTTTGATGCTAACGCCAATTAGTATAATAACGTGTTTTCTAAAGCCAGCTATCCTGATAAAATCAAATATAGTAAAGAAACAAATTCTAGAAGATCTTACAGTAGAATAATTAATCATGATCATTCCAATAACTTTAATAAAAGACCTAGATACAAAAACATAATCTGGTATAATGCTCCTTTCTCCATCTCTATTAATAATAATATTCCTAAATTATTCTTTAGTGCCTTAAATAAATGCTTCCCTCCCTCACATGTCTATAGTAAAATATTTAACAAACACACTATAACATTTTCCTATTCGACATCCTCCAAACATTTCCAACATTATCTCTAAACACAACAATAAAATACTAAATACTAAATCTCTTCCTTCCAACACTGAATATCATAATAATAGTAATAGTACTCTCGACGTCATTGTAAACTCTAGGCTAATTTATGCAAACCCAAATACAACGTCAAACACAACTTCGCTAAATGTTCTTAATCCCATTCTAAATCAAGAAACTATTATTCCTATCGCAAATAACTTCTCCAATCCAATTCCTTCTATAGATAATACTAGGTCACTCGTTAATAATCTCTCTAATCGCAATTGCAATTGCCCTGTTAAAAATAAATGTCCTCTCAACAACCATTGTCTTGATAAAAACTTAATCTACGAATGTAAAGTTATAACTGACACCAATTCCTTCACCTATTTTGGCTCCACTTCCACCTCCTTTAAAGCTCGTCTTTATAATCATCATTCGTCTTTTAAATACCAACTTAAAAGAACCAACACGGCTCTCTCAGAACTCATATGGTCCTTGAAAGACAAAAATATTAAATATAACATCTCTTGGAAAAAGGTTTCTTCTGCTTCTCCATACATGAACAGTTCTCTATCCAAGACTTGCAATCTCTGTCTAAATGAAAAATTTACCATTATATCTAATTTAGATTCTATAATAAATAGATGCACTGACTTGTTTTTTTTCTCTCTGCTTGCATAAATTCCACAAAACATTCCATAAAGTATACAGCTAATATCCAATACTTTATCAATTTAGAATCCTTTTCTCAAAGGCACATATTTATATATATATACTTCTTTAAAAATATACCCATCTTTCTACCTTATTTCAAAGTTATTTATTATACATTACATAATACTTGTTACTCATTCTATATAACTCCTATTTATCACTTCCCTTTCTTCCTTTTCCTTTTCTTTTCTTTTTCTTTTAATTTCTAACCCCTAATCTGTACCTTTTCTCACTGTGCCTAACATAGAAACAATTATTACACAATACAATATATTCTTACTTTATATCACCTTGAAAAATTCCTTCGTAAACATAAACACATTTTTTTGACGTTAGATTGTTCATCCTCAATTCATTATTTTTTCTCCCTTTCATCTAACTTATTCATGCTCATCTCACAATATATCCTGACTTACATTACTTTTGTTTTTTTTTAATAATAGGTATCAAAATTTTCTTTCCATCGCACATATTATTAAACCCTTAAATATTATTCTTAATACATATTAACATTTTCTTTCCATCGCACATATTATTAAACCCTTAAATATTATTCTTAATACATATTAACAATTTCTTTTCATCGCACATATTATTAAACCCTTCAATATACAAACCTTAACTTTACATTATTTTTCTCTTCGTTAATTTTCAAATTCTTTCAATTTATACATTATCTTCCAACGGTTTGTCAACCTCTCTATGTAAAACAATATATTTTTCTCAGTTATAAAAGCTATCTCTCTCTCTCTATCACCCATCTCTCCTCCTATCTCATCCTTCCTCATTATACTCCTCCCCCTCCACTTTTTACTCTCATCTCCTCCTCTTTTTCACCCCCCCTCTAATTTTTTTTCCCAATATCACACATAAATCTAAAACTACTTTTCATATGTTGATTTAAAACTGCACTATTCACAAGTGTTTTTTAACCTTCATATCATGTCTTCCTATTTTATCTGATGAAAACACAAATATTATTGCATGATGATATTTGTTTTTGAAATGCGCATAATAAAATACATGGAACTCTTTTAACCATCTTTTGATCTTATATATATATATATATATATATATATATATATATATATATATATATATATATATATATATATATATATATACATATATACATATATATATATATATATATATATATATATATATATATATATATATATATATATATATATATAATATATATATATATATATTATATATATACATATATTATATGTACAAAATACTGTGTGGTTCTCTCACGACATATGACTATATAGACTTTTTTTTAAATTTGAATTATTGATGATCTGGACAAACATCCATTGAGTTTTTCTGGTGAGAAATATATTCACCATACATATCATATATGTTATGATGCTTTAAATTAGTGGTAAAAATCCATTGGATGCAATGTGCGTAAAGAGTGGCATACAGTAGATGTAATATCTTAGTAAGTAAAAGATACACCATTATTTCGATGCCTTGTGAGTAAAATTTGGTAAGGGAAGACCATGCTGAAGTCTGTCACACAAATACACACACACACACACACACACACACACACACACACACACACACACACACACACACACACACACACACACACACACACACACACACACACACCACACATACACATATATATATAAATATATATATATATAAATATATATATATATAAATATATATATATATATATATAAATATATATATATATATATAAATATATATATATATATAAATGTATATATATATATATATATAAATATACTATATATAGAGTTATAAACTCAAACAGTCTTTTACAATTAATTAGCTCAAAGAAAGAAGTATTTCTGAGCCGTGAAATACAAGTTAATATGAATTAATATATATGATAAACACTAATACAATCATATAAGTGTTTGTATTGCAAATGACCAAGTTAGCTAGATTGAAAAATACTAATTAGATTAATACAGTTTGCCTGTCTCGATTTAAAATAATAAATCAATAAAAACAAACCCATATTGGCAATAGCTGTGATACCTGGACAAATTTAAATTTCAAAATCCAAACCTGTTCCGTAGATAAGTTTAAACTTCAAAACCCAAATAAGTTTCGTAACGATAAGTGAAAAAGTGAAAAATTCCATTTTCTGTATTCATCAGCAGGTACCCAGAAAAATTGGTATGTTTCACCTCGAAATATTTAGGAGGACTGATAAACGCACATGGTTTTCCAGTTCCTAGCTACCCCATACTCGTGCTGCTAGAAATAACAGCCGTTTTTATGGGACTAAAATTTAGCTCAACAAAAGGAGCCGTTAATACTATATATAGAGTTATAAACTCAAACCGTCTTTTACAATTAATTAGCTCAAAGAAAGTGAAAAAGTGAAAAATTCCATTTTCCATGTGCGTTTATCAGTCCTCCTAAATATTTCGAGGTGAAACATACCAATTTTTCTGGGTACCTGCTGATGAATACAGAAAATGGAATTTTTCACTTTTTCACTTATCGTTACGAAACTTATTTGGGTTTTGAAGTTTAAACTTATCTACGGAACAGGTTTGGATTTTGAAATTTAAATTTGTCCAGGTATCACGGCTATTGCCAATATGGGTTTGTTTTTATTGATTTATTATTTTAAATCGAGACAGGCAAACTGTATTAATCTAATTAGTATTTTTCAATCTAGCTAACTTGGTCATTTGCAATACAAACACTTATATGATTGTATTAGTGTTTATCATATATATTAATTTATATTAACTTGTATATATAAATATATATATATAAATATATCGACTAGAAATTGATTGACATATATATATATTTAAAATAAACACATGAAACAATCCCAGGGGATAATTTGTAAAGTGTGTAAGCACACATAACTATGTAGGTAACTAATTAAAGTTTAACTAGAACTTCAAATATTACCTTTTAAAAATGATTAATCTTCCTTGTATATATTTCATTAAAGAAATATATTTCACCAATTAATCCGTAAACTCACAGTAGTCAAATCATTGGAATCTTTGAGCTTATTCTACGGTGGATATGGTGCATGTCTTGGACATGACTCCATTAATTTAATTTTATTTTATTTTGTATATATATATATATATATATATAAAGGTAAGTTATTCCGGGTTGAATCGGAGGTAACCACAGTAAGTAAGGTACTCAATACATACCAGAGTATACAAGTTTTAATATAGAAGAGATTCTACAGGACTATGGTTGATGGGTTTAAAGAATTAGCTTTTAAAGAATTCCCCTTTCTTTAAACTCATCAACCATAACTGACCTCCAACCATCTTATAGACACCTGAAATATAGGCACTGTTAGCTTAAGAGAAAATTAAAAATAAGGAGTGGCAGCCCAATTTGAACCTGTTTATAGAATTCTTTCTGCCTTTTTCACTCTAAATATAAATTATAGCTTTAAAGAATTAACTTTTAATGAATTCCCTTTTCTTTCAACCAATGACTTCCACCCATCCCACTCCCCAACCTCTCCTGCCACCAGAAAAGATATAAATACCACCATATTTACTTGGACAGTCAGATTGCTGATGATTTCTCACGAATGAAACAGTTCTAGTCCTGTAGAATCTCTTCTATATATATATATATATATATATATATATACAAGTAAATAATCGAGAATCAGAATTTCGGCCCACGAAATAACGATAAACAAACTTCGACATGTGTAGCAGAGAGCTCAATAGTTTGGATGAACCAGAGCTATAACTATCGTTAAAATACCAACACATAGAGACGATGCTTAGAATCAATCGCACAGCCGAAAAAAACGACCAGGAAAATTCGGGTCACTCAAATAAAAAATTAATAAATTAATAGATTAAATGAATGTAAAAAACTCACCCGGACCCGCTAGAAGGATGTTAAATTCTAGCTTTTTGGGTTTCTGCAGTTCCTTAATCAATTACTGTCAGCCCACATAAAAAAATATATCTGACTTCTAGTAAAGATGAACGTGGAACCTGCTTTCTCAACGGATGTTTCGTTCAAGAATACAGGGGGACCTGTTACTGGACGCACGTGTAGTAAAGCAAGGGAGGGAACCCCTATATATGGAGAAAGAATTCAGTAAGTGTAAATTTTGTAAGAATACAAAAAAATCACATATCGAATAAGAGTTCTCAACAGACGTGTTAAAATAAACAAGAGCTATTCAACAGTCAATAAGATCAGCTAAAAAATCAATAAAATTAACTGGTCAATAGCTAAAGTCTGGAGATTAATACAAGTAAATAATCGAGAATCAGAATTTCGGCCCACGAAATAACGATAAACAAACTTCGACATGTGTAGCAGAGGGCTCAATAGTTTGGATGAACCAGAGCTATAACTATCGTTAATATATATATATATATATATATATATATATATATATATAAAAGACGTAAAATAAGAAAATTAAAAAAAAAATTTTTTTTAAAAAATTAACTTACTTAAATTTTCACTCAAACTAATTAGTTTCTGCAATGGGATAAAGACAGTTACGTAATGAACTGTTGAGAATTTCATTGCGTCATCAGGGAGATCATTCTCAGCCAAGTCTCCAGGCAATGCGCGGACACTGGGGACTCATGTAAAAATAATAATAATTCGGTAAATGGAACAGCTATCGAGGACTGGATTCCAGGTACTGAAAATTCTCACTGCCACTGGTCATATGGTCTGTCATCCCATTACCATCCCATTCCTACTGACTAGCCTCTGTGTCACGTGATTGATTCTTTAGAATCGGCCATATGACCAGTGGCAGTGAGAATTTTCAGTACCTGGAATCCAGTCCTCGATAGCTGTTCCATTTACCGAATTATTATTATTTTTATATGAGTCCCCAGTGTCCGCGCATTGCCTGGAGACTTGGCTGAGAATGATCTCCCTGATGACGCAATGAAATTCTCAACAGTTCATTACGTAACTGTCTTTATCCCATTGCAGAAACTAATTAGTTGGAGTGAAAATTTAAGTAAGTAAGTTAATTTAAAAAAAATTTTTTATTTTTTTTTATTTTCTTATTTTACGTCTTTCATATTATTGTTCTGCATCCTCCTGCATTGAACCACCTAGGTACTATGACATAACTTGTGTATTTGCTGGCATTAGCGTACATCTGTGCGCTTATGTTAGTAGATATATTAAATTATCTATATTTATCTCCAAATCACTGATTTGTCGAGCAAACCTGCCAAAACCACTTCTAAATTTTTTGGGGGTGTTTGTAGGCGTCTGTCATCTTACCATCCCATTCCTACTGACTAGCCTCTGTGTCACGTGATTGATTCTTTAGAATCGGCCATATGACCAGTGGCAGTGAGAATTTTCAGTACCTGGAATCCAGTCCTCGATAGCTGTTCCATTTACAGAATTATTATTATTTTTATATGAGTCCCCAGTGTCCGCGCATTGCCTGGAGACTTGGCTGAGAATGATCTCCCTGATGACGCAATGAAATTCTCAACAGTTCATTACGTAACTGTGTTTATCCATTGCAGAAACTAATTAGTTGGAGTGAAAATTTAAGTAAGTTAATTTATAAAAAAAAAAAAATTTTTATTTTTTTTTTATTTTCTTATTTTACGTCTTTTATATTATTGTTCTGCATCCTCCTGCATTGAACCACCTAGGTACTATGACATAACCTGTGTATTTGCTGGCATTAGCGTTCATCTGTGCACTTATGTTAGTAGATATATTAAATTATCTCTCTCTCTCTATATATATATATATAAAAGAACACCTCAATACTAACGCTTCCTCATTCAATAAACACCCAGTGAAATGTAAAAACACCGACAAAAACATAACAGTTAGGATAGAAGCTAAGGAAAGAAACCTCGGCAATCTTAGAATTAAAGAAGCACTGCACATAGACAAAACACAACCACCAATCAATAACAGACTAGAACTCAACACCCAATTTTTAACATGATAGAGCACCTAGCCCCACACTTACACCCCCACACACACGCACACGCACACACTCACAGACGCTTATACCCCACATATTCTCTCTCACACACACACATACACACACAAAGACCAGTTTTAACATGATAGAGCATCTAGCCTCCACACTTACATATAGACATTTCCTCTCACACTCACACATATACACACACACACGCATACTACACCTTCACGTATTCTCCCACACACTTAAACATACATGTACAAAACCCCCTTTAAAGGGAGACAACTCTTTATCCACCTAACCTTCACTCTTTGACATTAGAAATAGAATGGAATCTCTATACCATTTCCTGTCAGCTAATTAGAACACTGGATTAACCCCTTTACTTCCCTCCGAAGAAGAGATATTATCTCGAAAATTAAGGATATTCAAATAAATTTAAGGTAAAAGACTAATTGTCAGCAATATCTTTTGCATTTGTATTTATATTCTATATCCATACCTGCATTGTTTTGGCCTTCAACTCCAAACGTTTATACTTCATTATGCAATGCTTCAAGTAAACTGCAATTTCCTCCATATATATGTGTATACATATATATATATATACATATGCACACACATATGGTGGCTGCCAACTCGTTTTCGAGTACGGCCACTACTTTATATCCGTGTAGGAGAACCCCTACCAATGCGCTGAACGAGTGTGACTTTTTAGTCCAGCCAGCGACTTGAACATCCTGGTACAAACACTACACTTGTGACAATTATTGACACATAGTGCTGGGCTCATGGTAGCATGTGACGACAAGTGCAGAGAGATCTCCAGATATAAAGCAATGCCTGTGCCGTGAAGCTTTTATAGTGAGCAAAGGCACTACACACAGCCAGTCCCACTCTCTTAACCAAGATGATATTTACCTAAAAGAAGAACAAGTCAACATCATTGGATACCATCAGGGTTGCAGGTGTTATATCAGAGTTTTCCTTCTCCTAGAATTCTGCCTTGACAAAGGCTAAGGGGTCATCTCTCCCGGTGATTTTGGATGGCCATTGACTCTTAAGAGCTCCTATGTATGTATGTATGTATGTATGTATGTATGTATGTATGTATGTATGTATGTATATATGTGATACTTGTAAAATGTATCCCAGTACAACCCGTCCCATGGTCGCGTCGTTGGCGACTAAACTGGCAACCCCACCAGGTTTCTTGGTGAGGAGGGTGACTTTGGACATCCTGCAGGACTAAAAACAAAACCTGTCAAAAGGCACACACATATATACACATACAAACACACAATCACACACGCACATATACCTAAATATATGTATATATATATATATATATATATATATATATATATATATATATATATATATATATACATATATTTAGGTATATGTGTTATATTATGAAAATAAATCAAATTGTTTAGAACTGCAAGTGAAGTCATTCTTTTCCTTTTTTCAAATATACCTAACTCTACCAAGGATTTCACATATTACTATACCATATGTATACTCCCGATTGAGTAGTCATGTCCTCGTAATATACCTGGACATCTAAACCTGGTGGAGAAAATCCCTCCCTAGACAGGTGTGAATACACCTGATTTCGTACAAAGAATCAAAGAATGAGAGATATACATGAGGAATCGAAACTTGTTCTGGATTGGTTTTTACTTATCGACGAAAGAAGGTTGGAAAGGAAAGTTAATGGTGGGACTTGAACTCAAAATACAAAGGGTGGGGGTCAACTGCCGACATTCTCACAACGTTGCTAATCACCTGCCTTAATATACTAGGTCTATTGAAAAGTTCATAGACTGTTTATGAAGGAGCGATGCCAAAGATGTGAAATCGTGCATGCATTAATTTCAACTATTCTTATTAATAGCCGCATTGTTTCTTTGCAGGGACTATGTTGAAAAATAAACCTCATTTGGTCATTCCATGAGAGTATCTTGGTCAGCCTATGAAATTTTCAGCCGACTCTCTTAAAATATACAATATATATATATGCGCGCACGCGCTCCCGCGTGTGAGTGCGTGTGCGTGTGCGTGTGTGTGTGTGTGTGTGTGTGTGTGTGTGTGTGTGTGCGTGCGTGCGTGCGTGTGCGCACGTGCGTGTGTGTACGTATGTGTGTGCGTGCAAGTATCTGTGTGTTTAGTCCTAGCTGCTTTGCGTACGTTTTGAAAATTTCTAAGCATTCTGCTGGAAGTCCTTTGAAAATTGATCAATTAATTGTATATACCATTAACGTCATTTTCAGTTAATTGTTCCAAATTGTTTCCGTTTTTTGTGACAGAAGCTCTACTGGGGAAATGTACCACAGATTTCAACATTCTCCATATATTATAAATAAAAGGAATCTAGAAGCTTCCGTTTTTATGACGAGTTAAAATTACACTTAGAAAGCACGTCACTTAGTGGTTAATATGTCCGTTTTACGGTCGTAAGATTGTGAGTTCGTTTCCCCCCAGTGGCCCAATATGTCCTTGAGCAAGACACTTCATTTCACGTTACCCCAGTCAACTTAGCTAAAAAAACCCCCAAGAAACAAATAAGTTTTACCTGTAATTTAAAGGACACGCTTTGTCACACACTGTCATGCTAGAGATGTCTGAGAAATTGTGTTAAAACTACACGTGTTAGTGGAATACTCAAACAGTTGGACACTAATGTCACAAACAGGCCGTTGTGTTGCTTCTCACATCAACTAAAACATTAATCGTCAGAAGCGACAAAGGGTCAACACACAGAACCTTACTGTAGCTTCTACTTTGTGTTCAGAAAACAAAACAATACATTCACGTATTTATAGTAATTTCAATGATGTGAAGACTATCAAAGTTCGGATTCCAGTGAACATTTATCATAATTAACATTTGTTTACACATTGTAAATAACATATATAAAAAGATATTACATCAATGTTGAATGGAAACATTTCTTTTCATAATAGTTTACCTTACACTCGTCCTCTCAAGGAAGCCTGCGCAGTGCACTATACATGTGAGTGGAGTTCCACTGAAGCAGGTGGAGAAGTTCAAGTATCTCGGGACCGTGTTCACGAGTGATGGAAGGTATGATACTGAATCAAGTGCAAGAATTGCAGGAGCTGGTGCAGTAATGCGCTAGTTTCAGCATTCAGTAATCAGAAGAAGGCAGATAGGTGTAAAAGCCAGAAGGGAGGTTGGTAAAAGCCAAACTTGCTATCTTCAATTCGGTTTTCCTACTATGGTCATGGATCTTGGGTAATGACCAAAAGAATGCGATCGCAAATACAAGCGGACGAAATGGGGTTTCTCCAAAGGGTCTTTGGAGTAATGTTACTCGATAGAGTGCGTATCTCGGAGACCAGAGAGTCGCTCCGGGTAGAATCACAGCTCCGATACTGTGACATGTGGTTAGAATGTCTTAGGAAGGAATCGCAGGACAGGTTGGCTCGTTGCTCTGTGCCTATCGCTCGACGGCCTAAAACTGAGGAGCTGTTAACAAAAACACGTCAAAAAACATACAATGGCTGCAGAGATCGTAGATATATACTCCCCGGATATTACGTCACACGGAGTAAAAACATACAATGGCTACAGAGATCATAGTTATATAGTCCCCGGATATTACGTCACACGGTGACGCAACCCGCTAACCCCTACCCCACTCATAGCTCACGCATCACACTATGTCCTGTTACTTTTCTGACACACCTCTCTCTCTATATATATAGTGGGATGAAAATGAATGTGTATGTGCATGTGTGTGTGTGTGTGCGTGCGTCCGTGTGTATGTTTGTGTATGTATGTGTCGTTGTTGTTATAATCCCATGACAATCGTCACCGAAGATATTTAGGATCAAAAGCAGTGTCGAGAGGAATTTGACGTCAAGTTACCATAGATAACATATCTATTGTATTATGTTTGCAAATTGCTTTTTTCCTTTTATATATCAAAATCGCACACATACAAATTGTGGTATATATATATATATATATATATATATATATATATATATATATATATATATATATATATATATATATATATATATATATATATATACATATATATATACATATATATATATATATATATATATATATATATATATATATATATATATATATATATATATATATATATATATATATATATATATACATATATATGTGTATATATATGTACATACATATACACACACATACAGGTATATATACATCCATACATATATATATATATATATATTATATATATGTATATATATATTATATATATATTATATATATATATATAATATATATATACTGTTGCTGTTGCGATATATATATATATATATATATATATATATATATATATATATATATATCGCAACAGTAACAGTAAATAAGCGTTAAGGACTTGACTATAGTCATCATGAATTCGGGTGAGTTTCAGTGCAGTTGGCGCACTTCCTGCATCAGTATAGATTTAATATAATGGCAATAATATTAGGGATTTAGGTGAACAATATATAATTATCTACGTGGAACATATGTGATCATTGATAGACTATGTTCATACTTCTGAAGCTTCCGTTGCTCGCAGGTGAAAGGAAGCCGATAGTTGCCTTTATAATGAACTAGGAAAATGAATACGGTTTGTAAGTAGTATAAGCTTGAAAGCATAACTAGACACACAGTCACACACACACACACACACACACACACACACACACACACACACACACACACACACACACACACACACACACACACACACACATGTGTATATATATATACATATATACATATATACATGTATACATGTATATATATATATATATATATATATATATATATATATATGTATATATATACACACAAGTATATATATATATATATATATATATATATATATATAAATGCATTTACATACGTTTATGTATATATATATATACATAGATATGTGTCTATATGCACACACACACACACACACACACACACACGCACACACACACACACACACACACACACACACACACACACACACACACAGAGACAGACAGAGCGTTAATTGCATGCTGATATCACTTCCGTGTTTGGTCTTTATGATACATGGAGCGTCAACCACCTGAAAAATATTTCTGTGACCTGACAGAGTTGTGATAACCGCCATTTTATAATGATATGCAGAAACTAAATATTTTTATACCTTTATATTCATGACCGAGTGGTTAGCAGTTTCTCCGCAAATATGAGATCCTGTGATCAGACCCACTTTCTGATATCTTCGGTAGGTGTCTCTTACCATGTGATCGAAGTGTCAGGTAGGACATAGTCTCACAGAGACCATAGTCTAGGTAGGCTATTGTATCTCATAGAAGGTTTCTTGGGTGCTTTAATGATAGGGAGCCCAGTCTTATCACGTTATCGTTACAGCTCACCCCTATGTAGGTTTAGCTGGCCTTCTACAAGGTTGTACCCCATAGGAGGTTTCTTGGATGTTTTAATGATAGGAACCCCAGTCCGATCATGTTGTTATTACAACTCACACCTATGTATTTCGCGATGTAAATGTTGTGTTTTGTTTTTGTTGTTACAGCTCAAACCTATGTAAGTTTAGTTGACCCATTATAAGGTTGTATCTCGTAGGAAGTTTCTTACGTGTTTAACCCCAGTCCTATCATGTTGTCACAGCTCACACCTATGTAGGTTTAGCTGGCCTCCTACAAGGTTGTATCTCATAGAAGGTTTCTCCAATATTTTAATGATAGGGACCCCGGTCCTATCATGGTGATGATGTAAATACGTTTATATTTTATTTCTTGTCAGGAACAGGCATACCACTGACAGGCCTAAAACCAATCTCGTTCAATTACATCTATTATAATCAGACGTGGTTTAGTGATCGGGTGAATCCCTAGGTAGAATTTGAACTCAGAACACACTGCCAGAAAAGAAAAACCTAGTTATATCATCTGCTATTTCAACAATTTCTTCGATCCTCCGTCATGAACTGATATTTTATTCCTCAAAGTCAAAGTAGAACGTGGTATGACTTCAACTTAGAACTCCTAAAGTCATAGATATGTCTTCTGTGAATACTATCTGCGAGTGGGCAGATGCCTTAAACAGATGAAAATTTAGTAAATACATTAACAAAGTAAAGCTAACATTTGTACTGATATTAGCAACCAAGGTCCTTGTTTCAGGGGGTACCAGGGGACAAGTCCCCCCCCACCCCACACCAACTTTTTCAAACGTCTATATTTTATTTTTTGTTTATTTTATATAATAAATTCTTTTAAAGTTTTTTTTTTTTAATATATAAAATTTAATTAGCATAAGATTTTACTTATGTGATAGGGTCCGGGAAAGGGACCATAAGCAATTTATGCTCCTTTAAGAATCAACAAATGTTGGTTTGTCCCCCTCACATTTTGAAGGCAAACGAGGCCCCTGTTAGCAACTAAAAGGTTTTCATTTCAGATTTACTTCAGCCAATTTAATTACTATTTCCAATGAACTCTTCCATCAACGGAAACTCAGTCTCCCTAGTTGTCAAGAAAATGGAGATCTTTTTATCTCTATTTAGATTCAAAATGCACTTTATTATCTCACAGGCCTCTTCTTTAATCCTATCTTCCTGTCTGAAAAATTACGAGACGGCATACAGGACACTGTAGTTCAAGGGATAGACGTTTACACACACACACACACACACACTAACACACACACAATGCACCCCCTCACACACACATACGCCCCTTCACACACACACACGCCCCCTCACACACATACGCCCCCCCTTTCACACACACACATACACACACACTTCAAATATAAACTTGCAATAGGTAAAATGTCAAAATATTTTAATATATAGTGAATCAAAATATGCGTACAATTAACGAAGTAAATATAATGGGAAGAGGTTAATATATAAGTTAATATATATATATATATATATATATATATATATATTAGAAAATGAGGTTTGTTCCCCCCCCCCCCCCCCCCCCCCCCAAAAAAAAAAACGAGTAAAAGTATAACGAAAAAAGATGAAATCGAAAATGAAACTGGAGTCTTTTTAAGAATATTTATTTGGTTCCTTTACCGGTTTCGCAGTTCTCATGCTTTTCAAAAGTAGAATTGAGATGGAGGGATTGTGGTTTTTCTCGCATATATATATATATATATATATATATATATATACAGTTCAAGAGTAACCAATCTTAAAGAGACAGATGGAGATAGTAGAGGAGATATGAGAGGAGAGATTGGTGAGTTAGTTAGAAGCCGAAGCGTAAAGGCATGTGCTCAATGTGCAATATGCAGTAGAAAGCAGCTAGGTGGCTGGGTTCATGCAGAAGTTAGGTGCGCAGAGCTGGAAATATTCATTAGTTAAGAAAAACAAGACCACAAACTTCACAAGGAAGACATTATTAAAATATTGTCAACATATTTTAGTTTGATGTAAGGAATGTAGAGAATAATAATAATAATATTAATAATAATAATGTCCGTTTACAATTGTTTCGCTACTCCATATAATATTTCTGGATCAGATGACTATATATCACAATTGATCTGGTTCAGTTGAAAATAATTAACATATTTAAAAAACAGAGTGGCTCATCGGAACTTCAAAGGAATATAAATTAAAATAATGGGATAATGTTACATAATATAATGTTCCATATATTGGTTTATACTATGGTGTCTTGGTTGCATCAGCTGTCAGCCATAATCAAGCAGTATTCATCTGTCGAGGCTGCATTGTGTGAGATCTGCCTATGGATCCAGAAATATTATATGGAGTAGCGAAACAATTGTAAACGGACATTATTATTATTAATATTATTATTATTATTCTCTACATTCCTTACATCAAACTAAAATATGTTGACAATCTTTTAATAATGTCTTCCGTGTGAAGTTTGTGGTCTTGTTTTGCTTAACTAATGAATATATATATATATATATATATATGTATATATATATAAATATATATATATATATATATATATATATATATATATATATATATATATATATATATATATATATATATATATATGTGTGTGTGTATGTATATATATATATACTCTCGGGTTTCGAATAATTGGCCACCCCCCACCCAGCTAATTAATTTTTCAGATTTTTCCAATCCTCCTCTTATTAAATTTTACTAATTTATCTCCGGTGAAATTATATTTTAAGTGGTATCATTCCTGAAATAATTAATTTTTCTTTGTACATTAAAAAAACATTACACATGACAAGGGTGGTCGATTGGCAGTATCGGTAGAGGGTCGGACGCCATGCTTTGACGTATAGAGTTGCGGCCCTTGCCATTCTGAGTTCAAGTCCTGCCGAGGTTAACTTTGCCTTTCATCCTTACGGGGTCGATAAAATAAAGTACCAGTAATGTACTGGGTAATTGCTGGCCTTGTGCCAAAAGTAGAAACAATTATGCATGACAAAAAAGTATATTACTAGAAATCCCATATGTTATAAAATAGATAGGATGGGTTGAGGGTCTCAATATGTAAACTAAACGACTAATTCTGGGTTTTTTTTAAATCAGCGGAGACAGCCGGGGAGAATTACCTATCCCCCCACCACTTATTTTACACCCCCGCTTATTCCAACTCTCCATCTTATTATACACCCCTACACCCCCCTATTATTTAGAACTCGAGAGTACACAAACATTTGTGGAAAAAAGTGATTTTTTAAAATCATATATATATAATTCATATGAGTGCTGTATTAGTGTACTCACGAACCGGCCCAAATTATTATAATGTATGCTTACTCTTTACTATGCTTTTTATAAATTACAGAATAGGTAGATAAAATACTTGAGGTGGGCCTGTCAACCTTTAATAATGGTTTCTTATATAGGCACAAAGCCAGCAATTCTGGAGGAGGGGAAAGTCGATTAAATCGACCCTAGTGAGTGACTGGTACTTTATTTTATCAATCCCGTAAGGATGAAAGGCAAAGTCAATCTCGGCGGGATTTGAACTCAGATCATAAAGGGCCGTAACCCTATGAAAGCATGGCGTCCGACCCTCTACCGATACTGCCAATCCACCGCTCTCGCCAACCTTTAATAATAAAAGCTATGCCCATTTTCACAAGAGAGAACATCTCTCACCTACCCCAAAGTAGTTGGGAGATCCCCCGTCGGGCGGGGAGAGTTGACAGATCTGCGAGGTTGATACTTCTCTCTTTCTTTGTATCCTTGCTCCCTCCCCCTCTTAGAATTGACTACACTCCTTTGGGAGAAGAGTTGTGTTAGGGTTTAATAAAATATTTTCCTATAGAACTAATAAGCTTCACAAACTCATCCAAGGGTCCGACAATAATGTGCAGCGAACTAGGTACAGTGGAACCTCAGGTCACGAACTTAATTCGTCTCTGAAGGCCGTTCATCACCCGAAATGTTCAAAATCCCAAACTATTTTTCCCGTACAGTAAGAGTGACTGTATGTGAAAGGCAGATAGATATCACCATAATAACTAACTTCACAGCAAGTGACACATTCCCGCCGATACTCCCAGGTTGTCGCCAACTGTTGTTGGTGACTTGAGTGTTCGTTACTCGAGACACCATTCGTCAACCGAAACGTTTTGTGTTCGGAAAAATTGTTCGCGAACCGATTTGTTCGTCGTGATGAGAGGCTTTCGTGAACCGAGGTTCCACTTTATAGATATATTCTGTGCATATCGTAGTTGAGGCGGTCCCTTATTAGTTCTGTGTCGGGCGGCTCTTTATTAGTTTGGTGTCGGGCGGTCCCTTATTAGTTCGGTGTCGGGCGGTCCCTTATCATATCGTAGTTGAGGCGGTCCTTTATTAGTTCGGTATCGGGCGGCCCTTTATTAGTTCGGTGTCGGGTGGCCCTTTATTAGTTTGGTGTCGGGCGGCCCTTTATTAGTTTGGTGTCGGGCGATCCCTTATTAGTTCGGTGTCGGGCGATCCCTTATTAGTTCGGTGTCGAGCAGTCCCTTTATTAGTTCGGTGTCGGGCGGCCCTTTATTAGTTCGATGTCGGCGGTCCCTTATTAGTTCAGTGTCGGGCGGCCCCTTATTAGTTTGGTATCGGGCGGCCCTTTATTAGTTCGGTGTCGGGCGGCGCTTTATTAGTTCAGTGTCAGGCGGCCCTATATTACTATATTAGTTCAGTGTCGGGCTGTCCCTTATTAGTTTGGTGTCGGGCGGTCCCTTATTAGTTCGGTGTCGGGCAGTCCCTTTATTAGTTCGGTGTCGGGCGGCTCTTTATTAGTTCGGTGTTGGGCGGTCCCTTATCACATCGTAGTTGAAGCGGTCCTTTATTAGGTGTCGCTGTAGTATGATGTGGATGTAGTAAATCTTACTAGATGTTAGCGTAGCAAAACAATGAACATGCTCTTTCATTGTTGTAACCTTTGTCATCTTTATCGTTTCTGTCATCAATTTACTGATTGGTTGGAACATCTGTTCTTCCCCTGCTATCTTACATATTAAAATACTGTGTTTATTATGGTTTGTTGTAATAATTAACCATATTTTACTGAGAGAAACATTTAATAAATGGAGTAATTAACATCACATATAGCTTTCAGGCAGTGGCAACAGTAATTACCATGCAATTCATGTTCAACATTTATTTTAATTACACACACGTTTCAACCAGTAAAATTTTAAATATAAAACACAAATGGATGATATTTTATAACAAACTAGATAAAGGCTTTGCTTTATAAGCACCCCATTCAGATTTTATATACATTGTGCCATCAAAAATGTTGTCAACACCACGAAAATAATTTGGTTATTGTCTTTTGAGACATTCAAGAAAAAGAATTATAACATCCTGAAATTGAATGTAGAAAAGTTGGATATAAAAATATAGTAAAATTAAAATAGGAATAAAAACTATAAAAGAGATACACGGATAGAATCCATATATGGTGTTATAATTAGCATATAACAAATATATAAGATTAAATACAAGTACATGTGTATAATCAATAAACAAACGTTAATGTGTGTGTGCGTTTGTGTGTGTTTGTGTGTGTGTATGTGTGCATGTGCGTGTGTTTGTGTGTGTGTGTGGGTGGGTGTCTGTGTGTGTGTTTGTGTGTGTGTGTGTGGGTGGGTGTCTGTGTGTGTGTGTGTGTGTGTGTGTGTGTGTGTGTGTGTGTGTGTGTGTGTGTGTGTGTGTGTGTGTGTGTATGATACATAAATATTTCCATGCCCAAAAACCAAATAAGATATAATGAGATATTTTCACTCACTACCTCCGCCTCTCTCTCCCAATTTCTCACTATTTTAAGCAAATATTCTGTTTTTTCTGTGTATAGGGAATAACAAAAATGTGTGTACACTTCATTATTTTAAAAATAAAGTACCAGTAATGCACTGGTAAATTGCTGGCCTTGTGCCAAAAGTAGAAACAATTATTTTTAAAATGATAGGACGGTGGATTGGCAGTATCAGTAGAGAGTCGGACGCCATGCTTTGCAGCATAGGGTTACGGCCTTTTATGATCTGAGTTCAAATCACGCCATGGTTAATTTTGTCTTTCATCCTTACGGAGTCGATAAAATAAAATACCAGTCACGCACTGGGGTCGATTTAATCGACTTTCCCCTCCCCCAAAATTGCTGGCCTTGTGCCTATACTAGAAATCATTATTTTTAAAATGATACAATTTTAAATCTACAGCTATATGCATAAATATTGTTTACACATACACAAAGCCCCTCATATCCATCTATCTATCTATCTATCTATCTATCTATCTATCTATCTATCTATCTATCTATCTATCTATCTATCTATCTATCTATATATCTTTCTATCAGACGTGTGTAACTTCGCGGAGAAGTTTCCGTTAATTTATATAAGAAAAAAACGTGAGTTTTTAGTTAAATTTTATATTATTGTGTAACTTGACCCCCCGTCTGAACCTTCAGGTGGTGGGTCAACTCATTTTCGCCCCTACAGGGGCGGAATATCCATTTGAAAAATTTTTTCTCCATCGAATCTTGGAAAAAATATTGTAAAATTTTGATTACGTTATGAACGCTGCGTCCAACGATAATGGTGGTGGAGAGGCGGTAAGACTACAAAGCTCGCAGTCAACAACGTCTTCTTCACTAGATACTATAGAGATGGAAAGACGAAATGAAAATGTAAAAACGAATTCATATCCAAACAACACAAATGACACCAAACAATTCAATGACAACAAAAATAACAGCAACACCAATAATGATGATAAAAGCAACAATGATAACAACAACAAAGAAAAAAATAAAGACAACACCAATAACACCAGCATCAAAGACAACAACAACACCAAGGAAAATACGAATAATACCAACATCGGTGACAACAAGAATAACAACAAAATAACAACAATAATGACAACACCAACAACACGGATTCCACAAAGAAACCAAAAATCTCCTTTGCAGAGAAAGTAAAAAAAAAGGAGGAATTGATATATCTCGACATAACAAATGCTGAACAACTTTTAAAGGACGCTAGGAGATATGTCACTTTCGAAAAAAATGGTGCTTTCAGCATCAATTCTCCGGTAGAAATTCGCAAGGAAACTGCTCTCAAAACGATAGTTTTTAGGACAGTTTCCAATTCTACCCGAAAACCAGTCCAATTGTCACAGAAAGAAATTGAACTGGTTTTCAAAAATTCAATGAATGATATTGCATTCATTCAAAGAAGCAAACTTTTTGGGAGTATTTCGGTACTCATGAAGGATCAATTGACGGCCCAAAATTACTCTGTGTCGCCAATTGTATCCAACCTGTACACCTTTTTCCCTACATACATGGGAAAAAGGACACAAAAGATCAGAATCACGAGTGTCACACCAAAGGTGAACATATGATGGATACTATGCGGCTTCATCAATTTTGATGAAGACAGAATACTGTCAGTAGGAAAGTTCCCCAGAGATGTATTCAATGGGACTAGCATTGAAGTTCTGGTGCAAATGAACCCAGAGCGAATAGCTATGATCCCACAACGTGTACTCCTGGACGGACTCACCTACATAAACTTTTCGGTTGAGGGTAGGCGGCCTTCATGTTACCATTGCTTTATCAGGAGTCACCTGAGGGCTTCCTGTCCTAAATTAATGAATAAAAAAAGGCTCTTCTACCGACACCCATCAAAACAACACAACCACCAACACCACCACAAGAACAACAACACCAACATACAAAAATAACCACAACAAACACAGTCCCACCCAACCCCACTCCACCTAAAACCACTGCAAAATCACATACAGACACAACAGCTCCCCAAAACATACACCTCCCCAATCACACAGACGATACAACAGATGAGGCTATCTCGCCATCACCCAGTGAAGACCAGGGAGAACCCCATCGCTCGAAAAGAAAGAAAAGACATCACGAAAGCAAAAAAACCAGCAAACACTACCACAAACATACAACCACCAACACAAACAACAAAAACATCACAAACAAAACCCCCACCTCCTGAAAACAAAATACCTACAACAAAACGAAAGCACACACAAGAACTACAGACAAAAACAAACACAACACAAGAAAATTACACTTACACTTACATAAACACTGAAAACAAAACACTAATGGAGACCATCACGAACGACCCTTCGGTGAAAACCGAAGGGAAAACTTTCGCCCACTCTATTAAAAATAGCAAAAAACTGAACCTAAAACTGATTAGGGTCCCTATACAAACTTATAGGTCCCTAAAAGAAACATTTGAGAAGGATGTGGGGAATTCCTGCGTGAAACCACTCAACCGCGTCCTCCTCAAATGTCTCCCCACCCAGACACCCCCATCCCACCAGACCCCACCCCACCAAACATCTCCGTCCCCACCCCGCCGGAAACCACCACCCATCCAGACAACCCCTCCAACACCCCCATGGAAATCGTGCGGCCTGGTCCCCAGGAGACGAAGGGTGAGTGATCTCTTTTCCTCTTTTAACTTTTCAGCACCAACATGGCCAATATAAGAGTTGGATGTGTGAACGTACGCGGCCTGGGGATGCCCTGGAAACAGGACAAACTCTTAAACGACCTCAGGTCGCACAGTATGGATGTGGTAGCCATTTGCGAGTCCAGGATCCACAGCGAGCGACAGCTGGCCCCCATCTTCGATGACTTTGAGATCTACGCATCTCTCTGTCAACCGGGGGGTGGGGGCGGAGTTGCCGTTTTGCTGCGGAAACACCTGGGCCTCGTAACACAGACGGTACATTTGGACCAGGAGGGTCGACTGGAATCCTAGATGCACGTTGGGACTATGTGGGAGCATGTCCCGATAAAGGGGGGTGTAACAGCCTCAAACAGTTAATCGACCGATTTGACCTGGCCGATAGATATCGACTAGATTTTCCGACTGCGCCACTGTGGACGTGGAGTAATCGTTGCGGAACATCTAGATCGTACCTAGATAGGGTTCTAGTTAGAAATAAGGATAGGGACATGTTAAGCTGTTCACAAATGTTCATGGTTGCCTATTCAGATCACAAACTAGTGACCTGCATGGCCAACCTTGATAGAACCCATAGACAAGGACCCGGCTACTGGAAGCTGAACTTGTCGTTACCGACAAGCAAAGCCTACAGTAGACGGATTAGCACTTTAGTTAAACAGCACTTGACAGGGGCCATTGTCAACAACAGATGGTGGTACTCTCTCAAGAGGGCAGTTAGATTAGACTCGATAGTTTTTAGTAAAGAATTAGCGTTAGATAGAAATAGAACCGAGAAGGAACTGGTAGATAAAGTAGAAGAGGCAATTAGAAGTGGCAACGTAGCCAGCGTGCTAGCAACGAGAACGGCCTTGGACCAGTTATTCGACGCAAAGCACGAGGGCTGCGTTGTCAGAAGCAAAATACGTGCTCTGGGAAACGAGGGAGCCAAAGCTGTTAGCTGGGCCCGAGTGACGGAGGCAAAAAGTGGCAATAAGTCCACGATTCGGTCTTTGAAGGACCAAAACGGACGCGTGATACGTGAGCCGAAGCAGATGTGTGCGGCTTTTCAGCGACACTTTGCTCGGCTGTTCGGGGGGGGGGGGGGCGGCGCGCCGGAGAGGCTATGGATTTCGGTCCATACCTCGACGGCCTACCGCGACTCTCGGACAGCGGGGCAAAGTTCTGCGAAAAGCCGATTTCATCCACTGAGATAGGGGACGCGCTGAGCCAATGCGGCAAACGCAAATCTCCAGGTCTCGACGGTCTACCCTACAAATTTTACGTAGCAATGCCGGACTTATTCTCCGGTCTCCTGGAAGCGGTCTACTGCAACTGGGAACAGAACGGGAGAATTCCCAGTTCTGTAACCGGGGCGTGGTCATACTAATCAGGAAGGACGAGAATAAGGGGGATGACATAGGCAACTTCCGGCCCATAACTCTGCTAAACACAGAGTTACAGATTTTGGCCAAGGTGTTGGCAAAGAGGCTGGCGCTTGTCGTCGAGAACCTGGTGGGAGAAGCGCAGACATGCGCAATCTCGACCAGGTCCATACACGACAACCTCCACCTCATGCGATACATCATAGTGAGGGTAGGGTGTAAACCCGGCTTCGGTTGGGCCCTGATCAACTTGGATCAGTCTAAGGCTTTTGATAGGGTTGACCATCGTTACCTGGATGCGGTGCTCGAGACGGCAGGCTTCGGACCCGTGTTCAGGGGCTGGATTGCTGCAATGCACAACAGCAACATCTGCTCAAGGGTCAAGGTGAACGGCTACCTCTCGGAGCCGTTCCATATTACGCGATCCATTCGACAGGGATGCCCTCTCTCCTCCCTTCTGTACGTACTGACTCTCGAGCCACTACTGCGGAAGCTGGAGCTATTGCAGGGCATCCCTCTGGAACCGGGACTGCGGAAAGCGACGTCGGCCTACGCCGACGACGTGACAGTAATGGTGTCGAGCGCCTCGCAAATCGAGGAAGTCGGCACCTTACTGAAGGAATACGAAAGTTTCACAGGAGCGAAGCTGAACCGGGACAAGTCCATCGGTTTGCAACTCGGATCGTGGAGAGGCAAACCGATGCCTTCCGATGGCGTCGTTGGACGCTGGACGGAAGGACCGGTAAAGCTGCTCGGGGTCTGGTTTGGTCCGGACCTCCAGGTGGAGAAGAACTGGAACGAAGTGACGGCCAAGGTGTTTGCACTCACCCAGAAGTGGGCCGAGTGCAAACTATCCTTGAAAGGTCGAGCGGACGTGGCGAACACTTTCATAGCGTCCGCCATCTGCTACCGCTTGACCGTCGTACCTTGTCCAGCCAAAACGCTCGCCAAAATGGAGCGCGCGCTCTTCCGATTCCTTTGGAAGAGGCGGGCTCCTTTGGTGAGAAGATATATCTGCTGCCAACACTCTTCTAACGGAGGGCTGGGGATGCCGTGGTTGACGATGCGCAAACACGCGCTCAGGCTGCGGCATCTCTACGTATTCCTCACCGGACAACCGGTGTGGGCCCCGTTCGTGAGGCGAGCCTTCCCACGACTCGTCTCGCTGACCGAGCTGCAGTCCTGGGTCAAGCAAAGACCGAGGAAAATGGGCGACTGGCACATCGAATGTGCTCAGGCGCTCACAGCCCTCTGGCAGGCGAACCCGGTGATCAGTGGAGACTCCACTTCGTCATTCTACAGAGGGTTGATCCGCAGCAAGTGCGACGACGCGCTCGGTGAAACTCTAGGCGTAGAGGAAGATGAACTGGCCAGTCTGTTCGGTAGGACCTTCCGCCCGGGACCGATGGACAACTTCCAAAAGTCCCTGGCCTGGCAGTGCTACCGAGGAGCTCTACCAGTTCGAGACAAGCTCTACAGACATGGGCGCCCGGGCAGGGACCCTGCAAAAAAGATCTGTCCGAGGTGCGTGCGAGACGAAGAAACCGTCGCGCACGCATTCATACAGTGCCCGGGCGTCACTGACCTGTGGGGCTATGTAGAACGACTATTGTCGCGGGTGGGACCAATCCGGTTGACTACCGAGTCCATTGTCATGATCAAACCGCCACTTTCCTTAAAAAACGAAGGAGAGGCGGTTTTCCTTTGTATGATAGCTATGGCGAAAGAGGTTGTATGGTGGACAAGGTTGAAAGGGCTGAGGTCAGACACCTTTCTCTCCGGCCAACAACTGATTCTTTTTTTCAAATACCACTTTGGAAGAAGAATCAGGATGGAGAGAGGGGTGCTGTACCCCAGCAAGTTTTATGAAAGGTGGGTGAAAGTGGCGAGAATGGCCGAGTGAATGGGCCTTCTCTCTATATCAGCCTGTAGGTTGAGGAAAAGGAGGAGGAGAGGAAAGGAGTACAAACTCTTCGTACTCCTGGAGATGAGGGTTGCACATTTTTTCGGGGGTATGTGTTACCCCTATAAACTGTCTCCCTCTATTGGGGAATATCGACTAACTTTTTAAATTCCATTTGTGATAACATTTTACACGTTTTTATTGTATGTAAACTTCCCCTTTGTATTTGTCCCCTTCTTTTGTGCCCCTGTGGCTAATAAAGAAACATATCTATCTATCTATCTCTGGGATGGACACACGCGGGTAACTTGCTGAGTAAGTTCTGTTTAAATTTCTATAGAAATTCCTGTTTGTAAAATTTAATTTTTGTACCATTTTGTAGAGGGACTGCCAGGTCAAAATTTGATCTGGTCAGTCTCTCAAAATATTCTACGCCTTTAGGCGAAATAGTTAAACAAAAAGTTTTTTTTGTTGAAAAGTTAACATTTTTTAAAAAATGGCTGAAGCTTCTTCACCAAAATTCGAAGGAGGAAAGGGGAAGATAAGCTTACAGCTTCCTCCTGCCACTGTCACAGTAGCAGAGGTCAAAAAGAAAGGTCAGCCAGAGGAAGGATTTTCTCCACCTGCTGACCGACAACTTGACGTTGCCATGGCAACAAACCAAAGAACCAGCGGCACCAGCAACAACAACAACAACAATGCTACGGACGAAAACAACACCAATAACAATAGCAACAACAACAACACCAATAACTGTGATAACAACAACAATGATAACAACAACACCACCAACTACAACAGCAACACAAACAAGGAAAAGGTCTCCTTCGCCCAGACGGCAAGGAAAACCCTCGACTATCTGCCAGTAGATATAACCAAAGCGAAGGAGCTACTGGCAGAGGCAAAAAAATACATAATGTACGGGGAAAATGGTGCATTATGATCGCATCATACTGGATGATCAAACTTTCATCAACATTACCGTTGATGGTAGGCGGCCCTCGTGTTACTTCTGTGGAACCAGAGGTCACCTGAGGGCTGTCTGTCCCCAACTTAATAAGAAAACCCAATCCTGCCTACACCACCAACAACTGCACAACCAACACAACCACCACAACCACCACTACAAAAACAACAACCACAGCTCAAACCAAAACAAAACAATGTCCAACCCATCCCCCCCACTAAAAAAAAAACAATTCCCAAAACACCCGCACCGCAAACACAACCCGAAAATATACCCCTCCCCTCCAACGCGGAAGATGACCCTCGTTCGTTGTCAGACGAAGAGGAGCACTTCCACACAATCAAAAGAAAAAAAAGAAAACACACCTGAGACACACAAATGAAAACAACCCCTCCCCAAAACATAACACTGACACCAACACAAAAGAGCTCACAACAACAGCAAACAAAAAACACCACACAAAAGCAAAAACATGCATACACATACATAAACACAAGAAACAAAAAACTGTTAAACATTGTGTACAACAACAATCTAATAAAAACCCAAGGGCCTAACTTCACACAGGCAGGGGATTTCCCCCACCTCAAAATGATTAAGGCCCCAAAGGACACTTATAAAACTCTAAAAGACAACTTTAAAGAGGACGTGCCCCCCCCCCCCTGCGTCGGGCCCATTAACCGCGTCCTCCTAAAAAACTATCCCACCCCCTCCCCAAACACCTACACAACTCCAAACACCCCAACCACACAACACACTGATTCCCCTACACTTCCACAAACCACCACCCCACCCAACAACCCATCCCCCATCCTCATGGAAATTGTGCAGCCCGATACCCGGGACGCAGAGAGGTAAGTGCCTTTTCTCTTCCCCACCAACATGGCTATGCTAAGAGTAGGCTGTTTAAATGCGCGTGGCCTGGGCTCAACTTGGAAGCAAGCAATGCTTCTAAATGACCTCAGGTCACAACGTATAGATGTGATGGTTATTTGCGAGGCCCGGATCAGCAACGTGCGGCAGCTGGCCCCCACCTTTGATGACTTTGAGATGCACGCATCTCTCTGTCAGCCCGGAGGTGGGGGGTGGAGTTGTCGTTCTGCTGCAAAAACATCTGGGTCTCGCAACACAGACGGTACATTTGGACCCGGATGGTCGACTAGTGGTTCTGGACCTTGGCAGTGGTGAAGGCGGGCGTTTAGGTTGGTAGCCGCCTACGGCCCTTTCGGGTCAATGCGGACGGACTTCTTCCATCGTCTGGAGACTTTTCTAGGGACGTCCCGCTCCTTGCTATTAGTGGGGGACTGGAATGGTATCATAGATGCACGCTGGGACTACGTAGGGGCCTGTCCCGATAGAGAGGGGTGTAATAGCCTCAAAGGGTTAATCGGTCGATTTGACCTGGCCGATAGATATCGACTAGATTTTCCGACTGCGCCAACCTGGACTTGTGCAAATCGTAGCGGATCATCTAGGTCGTACCTAGATAGGTTCTTAGTTAGAAATAAGGATAAGGACTTTTTAAGTTGTCCAAAAATGAGCATGGTTGGCTATTAAGACCACAAGTTAGTGAGCTGCATGGTCAACCTTGACAGAACGCATAGACAGGGACCCGGTTACTGGAAGCTCAACTTGTCCTTACCGGCAAGTAAGGCTTACAGGGACCGGATTAGCACTTTAGTTAAGGAGCGGTTGACGGGCGCCATCGTCAACAGCAGGTGGTGGGGATCTCTCAAAAGAGAGATTAGAGTAGTCTCTATAGAATTTAGTAAGGAGTTAGCCTCAAATGGAAATAGGAAGGAAAGGGAGTTGGTAGATAGTGTAGAAGAGGCAATTAGAAGCGGCGACGTGGCCAGAGTGCTAGCGTCGAGAACGGCCCTGGGCCTGTTCTTCGACGCGAAACACGAAGGCTGCATCGTCCGAAGCAAAATACGTGCTCTGGGAAACGAGGGGACCAAAACTGTTAGCTGGGCCCGCGTGACAGAAGCCAAAAGAGGGAACAGATCCACTATCCGGTCTTTGCGAGACCAGGATGGACGGGTGATCCTTGATTCTAAGCAGATGTGCGAGGCTTTTCAAAAGCACTTTGCCGGATTGTTCGGAAGGGGCGGGGAGCCGGTTGGGGATGTGGACTTCGGTCCATACCTCGACGGCCTGCCGCGTCTCTCGGACAGGGAGGCGAAGTCCTGCGAGGAGCCGATTTCAGCCGCTGAGATAAAGGACGTGCTAAGCCAATGCGGAAAACGCAAACCCCCGGGTCTCGATGGTCTTCCATACGAACTGTATCTAGCTATGCCGGACTTGTTCCCCGATCTCCTCGAGGCGGTCTACTACAACTGGCAACAGAACGGGAGAATTCCATGTGCTGTGACCAAGGGCGTAGTCACGCTAGTGAGGAAGGACGACAACAAGGGGGACGATATAAATAATTTCAGGCCCATAACTCTGCTAAATACAGAGTTACAGATTTTGGCCAAGGTGCTAACAAAGAGGTTGGCGCTTGTCGTGGGCAACCTGGTGGGAGATGCGCAGACATGTGCTATCCCGTCCAGGTCCATCCACGACAACCTCCACCTCATGCGATACATCATAGAGAGGGTTGGGAACGAACCCGGCTTTGGTGGGGTCCTGATCAATTTGGATCAATCTAAGGCGTTCGATAGGGTCGACCATGGTTACCTGGATGCGGTGCTAGCGGCGACAGGCTTCGGACCCGTTTTCAGGGGCTGGATCAATGCCATGCACAGCAGCCGCATCTGCTCTAGGGTCAAGGTGAACGGCTACCTCTCGGAGCCGTTCGAAATCATGCGGTCCATCCGACAAGGGTGCCCTCTCTCCTCCCTTCTGTATGTAATGACTCTAGAGCCACTGCTGCGGAAGTTGGAGTTGTTGCAGGGCATCCCGTTGGAACCGGGATTGCGGAAAGCGGTGTCGGCCTACGCCGATGACGTGACAGTAATGGTGTCGACGGCCTCGGAAATCGGGGCGATCGGCACCTTACTGGAGGAGTACGAAAGGTTTACAGGGGCTAAGCTGAACCGGGACAAGTCGATCGGTCTGCAACTCGGCACGTGGAGGGGCAGATCGATGCCCTCCGATGGCGTCGTCGGGCGCTGGACGGAGGTCCCGGTGAAGTTGCTCGGGGTCTGATTCGGACCAGACCTCCAGGTGGAGAAGAACTGGGGTGAGGTAACGAACAGGGTGTTTGCACTGACCCAGAAGTGGGCCGAGTGCAAACTGTCACTGAAAGGTCGGGCGGAGGTGGCGAACACTTATATAGCGTCTGTCCTCTACTACCGCCTGACCGTTGTGCCTTGCCCAAGGGAAACGCTCGCCAAAATAGAGCGCGCACTCTTCCAATTCCTTTGGAAGAAGCGGGCTCCTATGGTGAGGAGATCCATCTGCTGTCAACACCCTTCGAAAGGAGGGCTGGGGATGCCGTGGCTAGTGATACGTAAACACGCATTAAGGCTACGGTACCTCCAGGTATTCCTCACCGGTCAACCGGTGTGGGCCCCGTTTGTGAGGCGAGCCTTTCCCAGACTCGTCTCACTCACCGAGCTGCAATCCTGGGTCAAGCAAAGACCGAGAAAACTGGGCGCCTGGCACACCGAGTGTGCCCAGGCACTCACGGCTCTCTGGCAGGCGGACCCGGCTGTCAGTGGAGAATCCACCTCGTCATTCTATAGAGGGCTGGTGGTTTGCAGGTGCGACGACGCCCTCGGAGAAGCCCTAGGCATGGAGGAAGACGAACTGGCCAACCTGTTCGGTAGGACATTCAGCCCGGGACCCATGGATAACTTCCAGAGGTCCCTGGCCTGGCAATGCTACAGAAGGTCTCTGCCCGTTCGAGAAAGGCTCTACAGACACGGGCGCCCGGGTAGGGACCCATCGAAAAAGATCTGTCCAGATGCGTGTGCGACGAGGAAACCGTTGCACACGCATTGGTACACTGCTCGGGCATTGCCGATCTGTGGGGCTATGTCGAACAACTGCTGTCAAGGGTGGGACCAATCCGGTTGACCACCGAGTCTATTGTAACGATCAAGCCTCCTCCCCTCTTCAAAAACGAAGGAGAGGCGGTGTTTCTGTGCGTAATAGCCATGGCGAAAGAGGTTGTATGGTGGACGCGTCTGAAAGGACTGAGGTCAGACACCTTTCTCTCTGGCCAACAACTGGTCCGTTTCTTCCGATATCATTTCGGAAGAAGGATCAGGATGGAGAGAGAGGTGCTGCACCCCAGCCGTTTCTATGAAAGATGGGTGAAAGTGGCGAGAATGGCCCGTGTGAATGGGCCTTCACTCTACATCAGACTATAGGTGAGGAAGATGAAAGACCAAGGGAGCACCCCTTCTCTGTGCTCCTGAGGAGAAGGGTTGCACACTTTTTTCGGGGGTGTGTGCGACCCCCCCAAGGCGCCTCCTCTCTATTGAGGACTTTGTTATAAATTTTATTTTTTGTTATATTTTATTTTATTTTTATATATTGTTATTGCCTCCTCCTTATTGAGGACGCCTTGTTTTGTAAACTACCCCCATTGTACTTGTCCCACTTTTGATGCCCTGGTGGCAAATAAAGAAACATATCTATCTATCTATCTATCTATCTATCTATCTATCTATCTATCTATCTATCTATCTATCTATCTATCCATCTCTCTCTCTCTCTCTCTCTCTCTCTCTCTCTCTCTCTCTCTCTCTCTCTCTCTCTCTCTCTCTCTCTCTCTCTCTCTCTCTATATATATATATATATATATATATAATGGGTAGAGTAAAGTAATTAAGGCAAACATTTTCCTCAAAATACTTCGTGATTTTTACTGTAGTTTCATCCTGAAACTATTCTAATAATTGGATTACTGTAGTTTCATCCTGAAACTATTCTAATAACAAGATTCTTCAGAGAATCTTCTCATACCCGGAGAGATTTCAAGTGACTATCATGACCGATGTTTTCTTCAAATGGAACAGCTGTCAAGTGGTATATAGTTCACAAGACGGGAAGTAATAAATGGACTGTTAGCAATCTGGGTATATATATATATATATATATATATATATATATATATATATATATATATATATATATATATATATATATATATATTATATATTTATTAAAATAACAGATTAAAGTTTAAGCAAAGAATCGCTGCTTTCACCCTTAACGGGATCTTCTGAAACTAACAAAGTCAATCTGTAAACGCAGAACTGGATATTTCAAAAAACGTTGCAGCCGGAGGAAGACAGGAAGACGATACTTTGGTTCGTGGTAACGCTCGCTGGCAAAGAACGGGAAAAAACGAATAATACGTCATTAATAGGAGCGGTGAAAAACAATTACGCGCAAAGACAAAACCACGTTTATGGTATAAAAGAGGTCGTAGACTAATGTTCTCTTAGGTGGTGCATATAGACGTTCTCTGGCAATGAACGAAAAAACGAAGATAATAAGTCATATGTGGAGCGTGGAGAACAAAAGCACGCAAAGACAAAACCACGTAAATGGTATAGCAGAAGTCGTAGACTAAAATTCTAACTAGGAGACCAAATGAATCTCCGCTACAGAGTTAAGAACAAAGTAAATAAATACGATACAGAAGTAATAGAAACAAATAAATACATACACGCAAACAGATACGTACATACACAAGCATACGCAAAACCTTACCATAGGTATACAAAACCACGCACATATAAATATGTGTGTGTGTGTATGCTTGTGTACAAATAAATAAATAATTATATAAACGTATATAAGTAAATAAATACGTATATAACAAGCGCACACACATACCTACATATAAATACACGAATGTTCGGAGACGTAAGTCAACTAAAACAAGAAGTACACATATACACACACCCACCATACATACGAACCTGCATACTCACTCGGACGCAAAACTCCCGTATACACATAGCCAAACCCTAAATACCAGAATATGTAAAAATGATACGCCATAACAGTCAAATATACGTACGAGAAGGTATACATACCTTCACAAAACATATGGGTAATATATACTTACCTATGCAAATAAACAAAACATATACTTAGCTCCCACACCAAGACGTAAAATATCCACGTATAGATCGTGCTATCCGTTAGGGTATAACGTGGGGCTGTAATACAGGAAAGTTTTGTGCAATTTATGTTTACAAGCCGAAATTGCCTCAGATTTTTTGTTTAAGATGTGGTCTGTGGCGTAGAGTATTTCCAGGGCCTCAGCGGCGCAGAGGTCACATGGTCTTTTATTTCCGTTATACGATCTAGCCGTAGCTAGGATCTCCCAGTGTAACTTATATTGGGTGTGGTTGTCTTTTAGACTCCAGATATAAGCTGAAAGTGACGTCATATTCCTTCTTAGAGGGTAACGAAAAGAATGGGTATGCATGTAAAGACGCTGCTTGAAACTATTGGCGGTTAACCCTATGTAGGCCCTGCGGGACGTGGGTGTTACAACCTTACATTTGTAGACAATGTTACTAGAGAGGCATTTCCCGGATAGGGGGCAATCAGCCCGATTCCTACAATTACAGTTAGTACTAACTACAGGGTTGCACCTGTTCCTACGGCTAGGTAGTTTAGCTAAATTTGAAGCTGTGATGTTATGTGCAAGGTTAGGAGTCGTAGAGTAAGAAATTTTAATAGTATTTCTATTAAAAATTTTACTAAATTTATGTGTAGGGGGAAAATGCTTCGTAATAAGGGAAAGAAAGATCTTAGCTAATGTTGTGGTCACCTCCATATTATATGGTGGGTTAAACCAACAAATGCGACGGGATCTATTTCTTCTAGGTCTATTTTCATACTCTGTATATGCTACCTTATCGACAAATCCACTTCGAGCAAGAGCTTCATTGTATTAAGTGGAATGGTCGTTGAAAATGCGCTCGTTGGTGGAAAGACGGGAAAGCCTCAACGAAACGTTTCTTACCAGGTTCTTGGTTATGCTGGCAGGATGGTTGGAATGCTTACTTATGTAATTAAGCGTATCATTCGGCTTTCTATACGGGTAATACAACCCATTCAATAAATTGAGGGTAACGTCGAGGTAATTAACGACCGAGAGATTGGCTTCAACCTGTATAGAGAGGTTGAAGCCTTTAAAGAAGGCTGTGAGTTCTTTTCTGAACCTGTCGCAAGCACGAGGTCCGCACTTAGTCATGGTCAAAAGACCATCGTCACGGTACAAACCACCGCCCGCGCTGGGGAATTCGTCCTTGATAGAGAAAAGAAGGAAAAGGCCAATAAGATCAGTAATCTCCGCAGAGCCACTGGCGCCCATACTCACGTCGAATGGGGTACTATTGGATTTTTTAATCCAAATAGAGTCGTCGAAATTAATCATTGACTTTTGGGCATTAAGGATGACATCAACTTCAAAATCCTTAACCACTGTGAGTGTTTTAGCGAAATTGATAGCTCTAAGGAGAAGTGGTAAAGTGATGGAGGAGTAGTAATTGTTGATGTCGAATTGGATAAAACGGCAATGTTCCTTGTTACATATGCCGTTGAACCAATCAATCACCGCGAAAGAATTGTTCCACAGTGCGAGAGGGGCCAAACTTCTAATTTCAGGTATAATTCTATCAAGAATCGTTTATTCACATAATCAAAATATATGCTTTATTATATATATTTCAAAGGTACTGTGTTGTTTTTTTCAGTACGTCTGTCTGCTAATACTGGAATTGTATAATCAAGACCGTAGCGGTATATCATATATCAAATCATATATTTTATCTGATGAAGACGTACTGAAAAAACAACACAGTACCTTTGAAATATATATAATTGTTTCTACTTTTGGCACAAGGCCAGAAATTACCCAGTACATTACTGGTAGTTTATTTTATCGACCCCGTAAGGATGAAAGGCAAAGGTAATCTCGGCGGGATTTGAACTCAGATCGTAAAAGGACGTAACTCTTTGCGTCAAAGCATGGTGCCCGACCCTCTACTAATACTGCCAATATAATAAATCATATATTTTGATTATGTGAATATCCTTCATTTATTAATATTTTGAATAATATTAAAAACTCCAGGAAAACTTTGCTGTTGAGTGCTTTTAACCTATTGTAAAATTGTATTCATTGAGTAATCAACGAACCATATTAAGCTTTGGTTATATATATATATATATATATATATATATATATATATATGTAAATAGGGAGAAAAAGACGATTATTAGGAAGAAAAATTTTTTTTTCCTATATTTTTTTTCTCTTTTTTTCTGGGTTAGAAAATGTTTCAAACAAAATACTTTACTTTGTATGATTAATTAATTTATTTATTAATTAACAATGGCATTTATTTATTTATTTGTTTATTTATTTATTTGTTTATTTATTTATTTATATATTTAATAATTGTCCATTACCGGTTTCAGCATTTTATGCATTATCAAAGGGGGGTATTTGTATTGGTATAAAATATTGGAGTGAAGATAAGGTGATGTTGAACATGTTAAGGAAATGGGAAAGAAAGAATAATATTATTTGCAGGCATAGTTCTTGAGGATAAGCAGTTCAAAAAGTGTTATTATGGCAAGAGCGCTTGGTTGATCCATGATGGATAGTCTGGGGTTAGATATGTTTTCCCTTTTTAGAGAGTTAATATGCAGGGGGAGGTAATTCAGGGTGGTCAGGTAGGGGAGAGAGAGATGCGAGGGGGTAATTCATTTATATAAGAAAAAGAATTAGTAGGGTGTGAAGGAGGTAACTCTTTATAGAACATAGGAATTTGGGGCTTTGGTTCATTGTTCGTTCCAGTTTTAGTTTAGTCCGAAGTTTAGTCCATTAAGTAGAGGTTGGAATTTGTTAATGGAGTACTTTTCCTTATTGGTACGATGGATAAAAGAAGCGTTGTCTATGAATTTGTAAATGGGGAAAATTTTAAAGTTTGGATGTTGGTTAGGTTCACAATTGGCGATATGTTCACTAAAAGCAATATTTCTGTATTCCTGTATTTTGATTTGTGATCTATGGACGGTCATACGTTGTCGGAGGCTGTTTTTTGTCTGTCCTATGTAGTTCTCTCGACAACCTGAGCAGGTCAAAACATAGATTAGGTTTTCAGATGCACATGTAAAGTTGTATTTAATTGTGAAATGTTGTCATTGTTTAAAGTGGAATGTTGAACCTTCTATTACATTTGTGCATATGTCAAAGTTGGGCCTTCCGCATTTTGTTACTGTAGGGTTCATTGGGAGGGTTTGTTGGATTTTGGCTTGTGTGAGGATGTTCTTTTATGGATTTACGTTGTCTTTTGCTCTTTATAATGTTGTGTGTTGAGAGGATTTTGTTCATTCTTGGGTCTCATTTTAGTAAACAAATGTTCTGGAGGATGGTGTCGAATGCCTCATTGTTGAGGGGGTTGTGTGTGGAGATGTATGGTAGAGTTTTCTGTTTCGGTTCATTCCTGGGTTCGGTTCATTCCTGGGTTCATTCCTGGATGTTGAGTTTTAGGGCACGTTGGAATCCGTGACAGAAGCCAAAACGCTGTCCAGTGGAGTAAGAGACGAGAGACAAAATATTAATTTATATCAATTGAGGGCGGTGGATTGGCAGTATCGGTAGAGGGTCGGACGGCATGCTTTTCAGCATAGAGTTACGGTCCTTTATGATATGAGTTCAAATCGCGCGGAGGTTAACTTTGCCTTTCATCCTTACGGTGTCGATAAAATAAAGTACCAGTCACGCACTCGGGTCGATTTAATCGACTTTCCCCTACCCTAAAATTGCTGGCCTTGTGCCTATATAAGAAACCATTATTTTATATCAATTGAGCTATAACAAGTTCACATAGATGTATTCATGAATGAATGAATGAATAATAATAATAATAATAATAATAATAATAATAATAATAATAATAATGATTTCTTTATTAACCACAAGGGTTTACATAAAGTAGACATTAAGGACAGTGCAGGACAATGCAGGACGGTACAAATGGGCATTTCTGCGTGTAAAAAAACAAAAACAGAGGATGTAACAAAAATAACAATGAAAATAACAATGAAAATATTCCCCAATAGGGGGGAGACTTCGGAGGGACATTTGTGGAGAAAGCCCAGTAAAAAGCCACAATGACCCTGACCACCAAGGCAAGTGCCCTCTCCCAGTTTTCCACCTTTAGTTTACAGATATATACTCAGAGTCGGCCCATTCACTCGGGCCATTCTTGCTTCTCTCACCCATCTTTCAACAAAATGCTGGGAAGAGAGCACTTCCTTCTCTACTCTGATTTTCCTTTTCAAATGAAATTTGAAAAAGTCAATCAGAGCATCACCGAAGAGGTAAGTGCTCGTCTTCAGCCCTTTCAAACGTGTCCACCATACTATCTCTTTCGCCATGGCCACCAGACAGATAAAAACTGCCTGCCCTTCCCGGCTAAAGGAGGAGGGCGGGGCAATCCTCACGATAGACTCAGATGATAGCTGGATCCGTCCTAAACGCGACAGCAGGTGTTCGACATAAACCCACAAGTCAGCAATTTTCGGACACTGGACGAGTGCGTGCAGGACGGTTTCGTCGCCCTGCGCGCATCTCGGACATGCCCGGCTGACGGCACCTCCATGCCTGTAGAGTTTATCCCGAACTGGCAAGGCTCCTCGGTAGCACTGCCAGGCCAGAGATTTCTGGAAGTTGTCCATAGGCCCTGGCCCGAAAGTTCTTCCGAAGAGATTGGCTAGTTGATTTTCGTCGACGCCTAGAGTTTCCCCAAGTACGTCGTCGCTCTTCCCCTCCACTAATCCTCTATAGAACGCCGAGGTGGAGTTTCCACCGATCACATTGCCCGATTGGTCGAGGGCTGTGAGCGCCTGAAGACATTCCAGTCTCCAGGCGCTCCCTCTCGGTCTTCGCTTGACCCAGGACTGCAGCTCCGTCAAGGAAACGAGCTGGGGAAAAACGCGTCTAGCAAACGGCGACCACACCTGATCACCGTCGAGGAAGAGGTGGAGATGTCGTAGCCTGAGCGCGTGCCTGCGCATCATCAGCCACGGCATGCCCAGCCCTCCACGTAGCGGGTGTTGACAACAGATGGACCGCCTGACCATCGGAGCACGTCCCTTCCACAAAAAGCGAAAGAGCAAACGCTCCAGCGCAGTCAGGCGAGGCTTAGGACAAGGTACGACGGTTAGGCGGTAGCAGATGACAGACGCGATGTACGCGTTAGCCACCTCCGCTCGACCTTTCAGGGATAGCTTCCTCTCCGCCCATTTCTGGGTGAGAGAAGCCACCCTGCTCGTCACCTCGTCCCAGTTTTTGTCCGTCTGGAGGTCCGGACCGAACCAGACCCCTAGCAATTTAACCGGTCCGTCCGTCCAGCGCCCGACGACGCTGTTGGACGGCATGGACCTGCCTCTCCAGGTGCCGAGCTGCAGGCCCACTGACTTTTCCTGGTTGATCATTGCTCCTGTCACCGCTTCGTATTCTCTTAGTGTAGTGCCGATCGCCTCGATGTGTTTGGCGTTCGACACCACTACGGTGACATCGTCCGCATATGCTGACACGGATCTTCCGCATCCTAGTTCGCGCGGGACTCCCCTCAACGTCTCCAGTTTGTGCAGTAATGGCTCGAGAGTCAATACGTACAAGAGGGACGAGAGGGGACATCCTTGGCGGACCGAGCGCATGATGTTGAACGGTTCCGACAGGTGACCGTTCACTCTCACCACAGAGCAGATGTCGCTGTGCATGGCAGCGATCCAGCCTCTGAAGACGGGCCCAAAGCCAGCCGCCCTCAGGACTGCCGCTAGGTAACGATGGTCGACCCTATCGAAAGCTTTCGACTGATCTAAATTGATCAAGGACCCACCCGTGCCAGGTTCCCTAGCTACCCTCTCTACGATGTATCGCATGAGGTGGAGGTTGTCGTGGATGGATCTGTCGGGAATGGCGCATGTCTGCGCCTCTCCCACCAGACCACCAACGACAAGCGCCAACCTCTTTGCTAGCACCTTGGCCAAAATCTTAAACTCTGTGTTTAGCAGAGTTATGGGCCGGAAATTGTCTATGTTATCCCCCTTGTTCGGATCCTTTCTCAGCAGTGCCACCGCTCCTCGGCTCACAGAACTGGGAATTCTCCCGTTCTGTTGCCAGTTGCAGTAGACGTCCGCCAAGAGGCCTCCGAACAAGTCTGGCATCTGTACGTAAAGTTCATAGGGCAGACCATCCAAACCAGGCGATTTACCCCTTGTGCAGCCAGTCATTGCCTCCCGTACTTCAGCGGCTGTTATCGGCTTTTCGCAAGACCTCGCCTCAGTGGCCGAGAGCCGCGGCAGTCCGTCGAGGTAGACACTAAAGTCCATCCCTCTACCCGGCCCCCCGCTGCCCCCGAACAGCTGAGCGAAGTGTCGCTGAAAAGCTTCACACATTTGCCCGGGATCGAGTAGCATGCGCCCGTCGTGGTCCACCAAAGACCGGATCGTGGCTTTGTTGCCACGACGCGCCTCCGCCACTCGGGCCCATTGAACGGCTTTCGTCCCCTCGTGTCTGAGAGCACGCACCCTAGCTCTGACAACGCAGCCTTCGTGCTTTGCATTGAAGAATTGGTCAAGGGCCAATTTCGCCGCAAGCACGTCGGTCGCAATGCCTTTGCTAAGCGCCTCGTCTAATTTTCTAACTAGTTCTCCCTCTGCTCTATTTTTCTCTATTGCTAAAGCCTTACTAAACCTAATCGATTCTATTCTAATCGCTCTTTTCAGAGCAAACCACCACTTGTTGTTGACGATGGCCCCCGTCAACGCCCGCTTAACTAGTTCGCTAATCCGGTCTCTGTAGGCCTTGCGCGCTGGTAAGGACGCGTTTAGCTTCCAGTAGCCGGGTCCTCGTCTATGAAGCCTATCTAAGTCAAGCACACAGGTCACGAATTTGTGGTCCGTGTAGCTGACTATCTTGAATTGTGGACAGCCTATGCTAGACCTATCTATTTCCCTACAAAATACTCTATCTAGATATGATCTGGATGACCCTATGCGATTTGTCCAAGTCCACATTGGCACATTCGGGAAATCCAATCGGTACCTGTCAGACAGTTCAAAACGCCTGAGCAGGTTGGTGAGGCTCTTGCACCCTCCACCCCTATCCGCTAATCCCACACAGTCCCAGCGTGCATCTAAGATCCCGTTCCAGTCGCCCACTAACACTAAAGAGCGGGACGTTCCAAGAAAGGTCTCCAGACGCCGGAAGAAATCAGGCCGCCCTGCTCCTGTCGGGGCATAGACGGCCACTAGCCTGAAAGCTTGCCCGTCTCCGCTGGTCACGTCCAGCACCACCAGCTTACCCTCTGGGTCCAGGAAGATGGCCCGTATGGCGAGATCCAAACCTCTCCGAAAAAGCACAGCAACTCCTCCACCCGATCCAGGACGGCTGGGAGATGCGTACACATCGTAGCCGCCGAAGATCGGTGCGAAGGCCCGTGCTTCGGAGATTCTGGTCTCGCTGATGGCCACTACATCTATGTTTAGTGACCTGAGGTCGTTGAGCAGGTGACCCTGCTTCCATGACGACCCCAAGCCACGCGCATTTATGCTGCCTATTCTGAGTGAGGTCATGTTTAAATAGAGTGGAAAAGATGGGAAAGACCACTTACCGTACTTTTGGTAGAGGAGGGATGGTTTTTACATCCCTTTTCACTTGATCGTCTGGTGAAGGGACCGTTGAATCGTCCCTTCGGCTGGTCGTCGGCTCTTCTAAGAGAATGTCTGAATATACTCTTCGATTGATGGTTCCTCCTAGGTCCCTGAAATCACCAACTGCGTTGGGGAATTTCGTTTTAATGTTTGTGTATTGTTTCTGTGCTATTTTTAGCAGTCTTATGTTAGTTGGCGTTTTGATTGGTGCTGGTATTATGTAGTCCTGTTGTGAAATGTCTGTGTGTTCAATTATGTAAGTCATTAGTTTCTTGTTGTGTGTGTTTATTGCCGTGCATTTGTTTTTCTGGGGGTGGGGTGTGGTTCTGCTATTTTCTTGTCGTTGTTGCTGGGTGTGTGTGTTTTGTTGTTGTGTTTGCGATGTTGGTGCTTGTGGTGGTGGTGTTGAAGGTGTTGTTGGCGGTGGGGTTGTCGCCGGTGTTGATGGTGGTGCTGGTGTGGGTGGTGATGGTGTTGGTGGTGTTGCTGCTGTGGGTCTCTTTGCAGTAGACTTTACCCTTTTCTCATTTCTTTCCTCCCTTTTCAAAGGCGACGATGCGCTGCTTCTGCGTTTGTGCCTTCTTGCGACCTTTTGCCATCCCTCTCCCACCTCACACTCCATGTCTGATTCTGTAAGGTCGGGGAGGGGTACCAGCTCCACTCTTTCACTTGTTGTTGTTGGTGATGTTTGCACTGGAGTCTCTGTTGCAGCTGCATTTGGTATTGCTGTTGTTGTTGTTAATATTTCCACTGCTGCTGCTGTCTTTGATTTCCGTGGAGTGGGTATGGGTGCCACGGACCTATCGTTCCTGGTTGCCGCTTGTCCTGTTGCTGGTAGCCGTGGAGCCGGATTCGGAAGGAGGGGGGTTTTCTCCTTTCTCAGGGTCTTCTCGTTGCAGAAGGCCCTGAGGTGAGTCTTCGATCCACAGCGAAAGCATTTCGGGCGTTTGCCCTCAACACTTATGGGCAGTTGAGTGCCGTTATCGAAGTCTATCACATCCGGGATAGCTTCGATGCACTCCTGGTTGGTTTGGATTAGCATCTCAATGGAGGAGCCGACCCAATCTTCTCTTACTTTTTTCTGTACTTGCAGTACAGTTGTTTTGTCCTCGATTCCGACGAGGACAGACGCGGCCAGCCAAGAAGGGGTCATTCCGGGGGGGACGTGGGTCAGTTTGACCCTCACAATTTTTTGCCCGCAGTAGGAGGGCACCAACACCATTTCCTCGCTCCTTAGGGTCACTACTGATTGGGCCTTTGCCTCCTGGGGTGTGGCAAAAAGTACGTCTACGGTGGCGTATTTTTTGCCTCGGGTGATGTGCGTTTTCCTCTGCCACACAGACCCCAAGGCTTTTTGTATTTGGGCCTCTGTGGCTCTTTCCACCCTACGGGATTTTGTACTTACTGTACGGTACGTGACCGTACAGTGCTCTTGGGTTTCGAAAAAAATTTTCGCTGCCTTGCAGATTGCTCGGTGTCCGTTCTTTGTCACCATCTTCTTCGCTTCCTCTAATTCCTCATTTGTTATGAGGATTGTTTCCAAGTTTTTCGCAATACCTGCAAATGAGATTGGTTTTTCTCTGCTGTTGTTGTTGTCGTCAGAGCTGCTGGTACTTTTGTTGCTGCAGGTACTACGACTACTGCCTCCGCCGCTGTTGCTGTGGTTGTTGTTGGTGTTGCTGCTGCTAATGCTGTTGTTGTTTATGCTGCTGGTGATGCTGTTGCGGCTGCTACTGTTGTTTTCATTGTCACTGTTGCTGTTGTTATTACGGCTGCTACTGCTATTATTCCTGACGTCAGACGAATGAACTGGGTTTTCGTATTTCCCGCACACCTGTTTCGTCGCTGTCGTCGTCGTCGTGGAGAAACCTTGCACGCTTTGCACGAGACTTTTCTTTTCTTTCGTCGCTTGCGAAAGAGAAGGGAGGGAGAGAGACACATTTAAAGAAGGGAGGGAGAGAGACAATCTTCTCTCTGCTGTAGTGATGATTGAGGAAGAAGAAGACGGAATGAGTGGGAGTGACGTATGAAATTTCTTTTTGGTAGCCATGTTTTTTTGTTTAAAATGAAATTTTGGGTACAAAACCCCAATAACTGGTTATTTAACCCCGAAGGGCCAAATAACGGACAGAAAGACCCCTCTCACGAGGAGGAGGGTGTCTTTATCAACAATTTGGTTCAAGTTTTAAACAATTTACAATTGTTTTAACGGTTAAAAATTACTATACCTTACAGAGCCGAGCCTCCGTCAACCATGGCATTCAATAATAATAATAATAATAATAATAATAATAATAATAATAATAATAATAATAATAATAATAATGATTTCTTTATTAACCACAAGGGTTTACATAAAGTAGACATTAAGGACAGTGCAGGACAATGCAGGACGGTACAAATGGGCATTTCTGCGTGTAAAAAAACAAAAACAGAGGATGTAACAAAAATAACAATGAAAATAACAATGAAAATATTCCCCAATAGGGGGGAGACTTCGGAGGGACATTTGTGGAGAAAGCCCAGTAAAAAGCCACAATGACCCTGACCACCAAGGCAAGTGCCCTCTCCCAGTTTTCCACCTTTAGTTTACAGATATATACTCAGAGTCGGCCCATTCACTCGGGCCATTCTTGCTTCTCTCACCCATCTTTCAACAAAATGCTGGGAAGAGAGCACTTCCTTCTCTACTCTGATTTTCCTTTTCAAATGAAATTTGAAAAAGTCAATCAGAGCATCACCGAAGAGGTAAGTGCTCGTCTTCAGCCCTTTCAAACGTGTCCACCATACTATCTCTTTCGCCATGGCCACCAGACAGATAAAAACTGCCTGCCCTTCCCGGCTAAAGGAGGAGGGCGGGGCAATCCTCACGATAGACTCAGATGATAGCTGGATCCGTCCTAAACGCGACAGCAGGTGTTCGACATAAACCCACAAGTCAGCAATTTTCGGACACTGGACGAGTGCGTGCAGGACGGTTTCGTCGCCCTGCGCGCATCTCGGACATGCCCGGCTGACGGCACCTCCATGCCTGTAGAGTTTATCCCGAACTGGCAAGGCTCCTCGGTAGCACTGCCAGGCCAGAGATTTCTGGAAGTTGTCCATAGGCCCTGGCCCGAAAGTTCTTCCGAAGAGATTGGCTAGTTGATTTTCGTCGACGCCTAGAGTTTCCCCAAGTACGTCGTCGCTCTTCCCCTCCACTAATCCTCTATAGAACGCCGAGGTGGAGTTTCCACCGATCACATTGCCCGATTGGTCGAGGGCTGTGAGCGCCTGAAGACATTCCAGTCTCCAGGCGCTCCCTCTCGGTCTTCGCTTGACCCAGGACTGCAGCTCCGTCAAGGAAACGAGCTGGGGAAAAACGCGTCTAGCAAACGGCGACCACACCTGATCACCGTCGAGGAAGAGGTGGAGATGTCGTAGCCTGAGCGCGTGCCTGCGCATCATCAGCCACGGCATGCCCAGCCCTCCACGTAGCGGGTGTTGACAACAGATGGACCGCCTGACCATCGGAGCACGTCCCTTCCACAAAAAGCGAAAGAGCAAACGCTCCAGCGCAGTCAGGCGAGGCTTAGGACAAGGTACGACGGTTAGGCGGTAGCAGATGACAGACGCGATGTACGCGTTAGCCACCTCCGCTCGACCTTTCAGGGATAGCTTCCTCTCCGCCCATTTCTGGGTGAGAGAAGCCACCCTGCTCGTCACCTCGTCCCAGTTTTTGTCCGTCTGGAGGTCCGGACCGAACCAGACCCCTAGCAATTTAACCGGTCCGTCCGTCCAGCGCCCGACGACGCTGTTGGACGGCATGGACCTGCCTCTCCAGGTGCCGAGCTGCAGGCCCACTGACTTTTCCTGGTTGATCATTGCTCCTGTCACCGCTTCGTATTCTCTTAGTGTAGTGCCGATCGCCTCGATGTGTTTGGCGTTCGACACCACTACGGTGACATCGTCCGCATATGCTGACACGGATCTTCCGCATCCTAGTTCGCGCGGGACTCCCCTCAACGTCTCCAGTTTGTGCAGTAATGGCTCGAGAGTCAATACGTACAAGAGGGACGAGAGGGGACATCCTTGGCGGACCGAGCGCATGATGTTGAACGGTTCCGACAGGTGACCGTTCACTCTCACCACAGAGCAGATGTCGCTGTGCATGGCAGCGATCCAGCCTCTGAAGACGGGCCCAAAGCCAGCCGCCCTCAGGACTGCCGCTAGGTAACGATGGTCGACCCTATCGAAAGCTTTCGACTGATCTAAATTGATCAAGGACCCACCCGTGCCAGGTTCCCTAGCTACCCTCTCTACGATGTATCGCATGAGGTGGAGGTTGTCGTGGATGGATCTGTCGGGAATGGCGCATGTCTGCGCCTCTCCCACCAGACCACCAACGACAAGCGCCAACCTCTTTGCTAGCACCTTGGCCAAAATCTTAAACTCTGTGTTTAGCAGAGTTATGGGCCGGAAATTGTCTATGTTATCCCCCTTGTTCGGATCCTTTCTCAGCAGTGCCACCGCTCCTCGGCTCACAGAACTGGGAATTCTCCCGTTCTGTTGCCAGTTGCAGTAGACGTCCGCCAAGAGGCCTCCGAACAAGTCTGGCATCTGTACGTAAAGTTCATAGGGCAGACCATCCAAACCAGGCGATTTACCCCTTGTGCAGCCAGTCATTGCCTCCCGTACTTCAGCGGCTGTTATCGGCTTTTCGCAAGACCTCGCCTCAGTGGCCGAGAGCCGCGGCAGTCCGTCGAGGTAGACACTAAAGTCCATCCCTCTACCCGGCCCCCCGCTGCCCCCGAACAGCTGAGCGAAGTGTCGCTGAAAAGCTTCACACATTTGCCCGGGATCGAGTAGCATGCGCCCGTCGTGGTCCACCAAAGACCGGATCGTGGCTTTGTTGCCACGACGCGCCTCCGCCACTCGGGCCCATTGAACGGCTTTCGTCCCCTCGTGTCTGAGAGCACGCACCCTAGCTCTGACAACGCAGCCTTCGTGCTTTGCATTGAAGAATTGGTCAAGGGCCAATTTCGCCGCAAGCACGTCGGTCGCAATGCCTTTGCTAAGCGCCTCGTCTAATTTTCTAACTAGTTCTCCCTCTGCTCTATTTTTCTCTATTGCTAAAGCCTTACTAAACCTAATCGATTCTATTCTAATCGCTCTTTTCAGAGCAAACCACCACTTGTTGTTGACGATGGCCCCCGTCAACGCCCGCTTAACTAGTTCGCTAATCCGGTCTCTGTAGGCCTTGCGCGCTGGTAAGGACGCGTTTAGCTTCCAGTAGCCGGGTCCTCGTCTATGAAGCCTATCTAAGTCAAGCACACAGGTCACGAATTTGTGGTCCGTGTAGCTGACTATCTTGAATTGTGGACAGCCTATGCTAGACCTATCTATTTCCCTACAAAATACTCTATCTAGATATGATCTGGATGACCCTATGCGATTTGTCCAAGTCCACATTGGCACATTCGGGAAATCCAATCGGTACCTGTCAGACAGTTCAAAACGCCTGAGCAGGTTGGTGAGGCTCTTGCACCCTCCACCCCTATCCGCTAATCCCACACAGTCCCAGCGTGCATCTAAGATCCCGTTCCAGTCGCCCACTAACACTAAAGAGCGGGACGTTCCAAGAAAGGTCTCCAGACGCCGGAAGAAATCAGGCCGCCCTGCTCCTGTCGGGGCATAGACGGCCACTAGCCTGAAAGCTTGCCCGTCTCCGCTGGTCACGTCCAGCACCACCAGCTTACCCTCTGGGTCCAGGAAGATGGCCCGTATGGCGAGATCCAAACCTCTCCGAAAAAGCACAGCAACTCCTCCACCCGATCCAGGACGGCTGGGAGATGCGTACACATCGTAGCCGCCGAAGATCGGTGCGAAGGCCCGTGCTTCGGAGATTCTGGTCTCGCTGATGGCCACTACATCTATGTTTAGTGACCTGAGGTCGTTGAGCAGGTGACCCTGCTTCCATGACGACCCCAAGCCACGCGCATTTATGCTGCCTATTCTGAGTGAGGTCATGTTTAAATAGAGTGGAAAAGATGGGAAAGACCACTTACCGTACTTTTGGTAGAGGAGGGATGGTTTTTACATCCCTTTTCACTTGATCGTCTGGTGAAGGGACCGTTGAATCGTCCCTTCGGCTGGTCGTCGGCTCTTCTAAGAGAATGTCTGAATATACTCTTCGATTGATGGTTCCTCCTAGGTCCCTGAAATCACCAACTGCGTTGGGGAATTTCGTTTTAATGTTTGTGTATTGTTTCTGTGCTATTTTTAGCAGTCTTATGTTAGTTGGCGTTTTGATTGGTGCTGGTATTATGTAGTCCTGTTGTGAAATGTCTGTGTGTTCAATTATGTAAGTCATTAGTTTCTTGTTGTGTGTGTTTATTGCCGTGCATTTGTTTTTCTGGGGGTGGGGTGTGGTTCTGCTATTTTCTTGTCGTTGTTGCTGGGTGTGTGTGTTTTGTTGTTGTGTTTGCGATGTTGGTGCTTGTGGTGGTGGTGTTGAAGGTGTTGTTGGCGGTGGGGTTGTCGCCGGTGTTGATGGTGGTGCTGGTGTGGGTGGTGATGGTGTTGGTGGTGTTGCTGCTGTGGGTCTCTTTGCAGTAGACTTTACCCTTTTCTCATTTCTTTCCTCCCTTTTCAAAGGCGACGATGCGCTGCTTCTGCGTTTGTGCCTTCTTGCGACCTTTTGCCATCCCTCTCCCACCTCACACTCCATGTCTGATTCTGTAAGGTCGGGGAGGGGTACCAGCTCCACTCTTTCACTTGTTGTTGTTGGTGATGTTTGCACTGGAGTCTCTGTTGCAGCTGCATTTGGTATTGCTGTTGTTGTTGTTAATATTTCCACTGCTGCTGCTGTCTTTGATTTCCGTGGAGTGGGTATGGGTGCCACGGACCTATCGTTCCTGGTTGCCGCTTGTCCTGTTGCTGGTAGCCGTGGAGCCGGATTCGGAAGGAGGGGGGTTTTCTCCTTTCTCAGGGTCTTCTCGTTGCAGAAGGCCCTGAGGTGAGTCTTCGATCCACAGCGAAAGCATTTCGGGCGTTTGCCCTCAACACTTATGGGCAGTTGAGTGCCGTTATCGAAGTCTATCACATCCGGGATAGCTTCGATGCACTCCTGGTTGGTTTGGATTAGCATCTCAATGGAGGAGCCGACCCAATCTTCTCTTACTTTTTTCTGTACTTGCAGTACAGTTGTTTTGTCCTCGATTCCGACGAGGACAGACGCGGCCAGCCAAGAAGGGGTCATTCCGGGGGGGACGTGGGTCAGTTTGACCCTCACAATTTTTTGCCCGCAGTAGGAGGGCACCAACACCATTTCCTCGCTCCTTAGGGTCACTACTGATTGGGCCTTTGCCTCCTGGGGTGTGGCAAAAAGTACGTCTACGGTGGCGTATTTTTTGCCTCGGGTGATGTGCGTTTTCCTCTGCCACACAGACCCCAAGGCTTTTTGTATTTGGGCCTCTGTGGCTCTTTCCACCCTACGGGATTTTGTACTTACTGTACGGTACGTGACCGTACAGTGCTCTTGGGTTTCGAAAAAAATTTTCGCTGCCTTGCAGATTGCTCGGTGTCCGTTCTTTGTCACCATCTTCTTCGCTTCCTCTAATTCCTCATTTGTTATGAGGATTGTTTCCAAGTTTTTCGCAATACCTGCAAATGAGATTGGTTTTTCTCTGCTGTTGTTGTTGTCGTCAGAGCTGCTGGTACTTTTGTTGCTGCAGGTACTACGACTACTGCCTCCGCCGCTGTTGCTGTGGTTGTTGTTGGTGTTGCTGCTGCTAATGCTGTTGTTGTTTATGCTGCTGGTGATGCTGTTGCGGCTGCTACTGTTGTTTTCATTGTCACTGTTGCTGTTGTTATTACGGCTGCTACTGCTATTATTCCTGACGTCAGACGAATGAACTGGGTTTTCGTATTTCCCGCACACCTGTTTCGTCGCTGTCGTCGTCGTCGTGGAGAAACCTTGCACGCTTTGCACGAGACTTTTCTTTTCTTTCGTCGCTTGCGAAAGAGAAGGGAGGGAGAGAGACACATTTAAAGAAGGGAGGGAGAGAGACAATCTTCTCTCTGCTGTAGTGATGATTGAGGAAGAAGAAGACGGAATGAGTGGGAGTGACGTATGAAATTTCTTTTTGGTAGCCATGTTTTTTTGTTTAAAATGAAATTTTGGGTACAAAACCCCAATAACTGGTTATTTAACCCCGAAGGGCCAAATAACGGACAGAAAGACCCCTCTCACGAGGAGGAGGGTGTCTTTATCAACAATTTGGTTCAAGTTTTAAACAATTTACAATTGTTTTAACGGTTAAAAATTACTATACCTTACAGAGCCGAGCCTCCGTCAACCATGGCATTCAATAATAATAATAATAATAATAATAATAATAATAATAATAATAATAATAATAATAATAATAATAATAATAATAATCCCTTCATAGTACCTTCTTTGAGAAAACTGAATTTAGAGATCCACAGACATGGAACTGGTTGAGAAGAGGAGACCTCAAAAAGGCTACAGAAGGAATGCTAATGGCTGCGCAGGAGCAGGCCCTCAAAACGAAGTGGTTGAAGCACCATATTTACAAGGAGGAGGCTAGCCCACTGTGCAGGATCTGTGGAGAGAGAGAGGAGACTGTGGCTCACATTGTGTCCGAGTGTAAACACCTAGCCCAGACCCACTATAAGGGCTGGAGACACGATGTGATGGGCAGGGTGATCCACTGGCACCTGTGCAAAGTAAACAATTTACCACATTCTGAGAAATGGTATGAGCATAGGCCAGAGGCGGTGATGGAGAACAATCAGGTGAAGGTGCTGTGGGATTTTAGGATACAGACGGACAAAAAACTGGAACACAATAGACCTGACCTGCTGGTTGTGGACAAAGAAAAAAGATCGTGTCTGATTGTGGATGTGGCCTGCCCGTTCGACACGAGAGTGCAAGAGAAGGAGAGGGAGAAAATTAACCGATACCAGGACCTAAAGTGGGAGGTGAAAAGGATTTGGAACTGCCATGAAGTCAAAGTGATCCCGATTGTCATAGGCGCACTGGGGACTATCTCCAAAAGTTTCCAGGGATGGTTAAAGAAAATCGGCCCCTTCACGCTTTTTGGAACGCTTCAAAAGGCATGCTTGCTTGGAACAGCAAGAACCCTCCGATACGTCCTGAATATCTGAGGCTGCAGGTAGTGGCTTCATATTCAATCCAACGGACTTTCCAGTTAACCAACATCAATGACTGAGATTCAAGGAATAACAACAACAATAATAGTAATAATAATAATAATAATAATAATAATAATAATAATGTTGTTTGTCCTTGCCCTGATGCCCTTGACCATTGTGCTGCGAAAAGTGAGAGCAGGATACAAGTTGGGAAGGGGAGAGCTTACCATCAATCACCTCCTCTTCATGGACGATCTTAAGCTCTTCGGGAAAAGTGAGAAGGAGTTGGATGTGCTTGTTGACACTGTCCGTATTTTCAGCAGTGATATATGTATGCAGTTTGGTATTGGTAAATGTGGAGTCATTGTGATGAGGAGGGGTAGGTTGAGCAGAAGTAACGGGATCCAGATACCAACAGGTGAGATGATAAAGGAAATTGACTCTGAGGAAGGATACAAGTATTTGGGCGTTCTGGAGGCTGATGGCATAAAGAACAAAAAAATGAAGGAATTGTTAAGAACTGAATACATTCGGAGAGTAAGGAGCGTATTGAAGTCACATCTGAACAGCAGAAATGCCATAAGCGCAGTAAATTCCCGAGCTGTGTCTATTATTAGGTACAGTGCGGGAATTCTGAGATGGAATGTTGCTGAACAAAAAGAAATGGATAGGAAGACTAGGAAGCTATTGACTATCTACAACATGTTCCACAAGAGGAGTGATGTCGATAGACTCTACCTAAGGAGATCTGAGGGTGGAAGAGGTCTTATCAGCATAGAGGACTGTGTTCAGATGGAGAAAAACAACCTATACAAATACGTGACCTATAGTAAGGAGCCAATGCTCAGAGCTGTACTGAAGGAGGGGACAGTAGGCCAGGGGATACCTAAGGAGGAAATAACATCAAGGAGGAAGAGCAGCCTTAAGGGAAAATCCCTTCATAGTACCTTCTTTGAGAAAACTGAATTTAGAGATCCACAGACATGGAACTGGTTGAGAAGAGGAGACCTCAAAAAGGCTACAGAAGGAATGCTAATGGCTGCGCAGGAGCAGGCCCTTAAAACGAAGTGGTTGAAGCACCATATCTACAAGGAGGAGGCTAGCCCACTGTGCAGGATCTGTGGAGAGAGAGAGGAGACTGTGGCTCACATTGTGTCCGAGTGTAAACACCTAGCCCAGACCCACTATAAGGGCTGGAGACACGATGTGATGGGCAGGGTGATCCACTGGCACCTGTGCAAAGTAAACAATCTACCACATTCTGAGAAATGGTATGAGCATAGGCCAGAGGCGGTGATGGAGAACAGTCAGGTGAAGGTGCTGTGGGATTTTAGGATACAGACGGACAAAAAACTGGAACACAATAGACCTGACCTGGTGGTTGTGGACAAAGAAAAAAGATCGTGCCTGATTGTGGATGTGGGCTGCCCGTTCGACACGAGAGTGCAAGAGAAGGAGAGGGAGAAAATTAACCGATACCAGGACCTAAAGTGGGAGGTGAAAAGGATTTGGAACTGCCATGAAGTCAAAGTGATCCCGATTGTCATAGGCGCACTGGGGACTATCTCCAAAGGTTTCCAGGGATGGTTAAAGAAAATCGGCCCCTTCACGCTTTTTGGAACGCTTCAAAAGGCATGCTTGCTTGGAACGGCAAGAACCCTCCGATACGTCCTGAATATCTGAGGCTGCAGGTAGTGGCTTGATATTCAATCCAACGGACTTTCCAGTTAACCAACATCAATGACTGAGATTCAAGGAATAACAATAACAATAATAATAATAATAATAACTGCAAAGAAAGAACTGCTACAGAAACTGGCTAAGAAATGGCAAGAAAAGCCTCTGTATGGAAAATACCCAGAGCGAGCTAACAATCCTGATGTTGACAAAACTTTAACCCATCAGTGGTTGGCATCCTCTGGACTGAAATCGGAGACTGAAGGACTGATTATATCAGCACAAGATCAGTGTCTGCCAACAAAAAATTACCAAGCCAACATAATAAAAAATGGATGCAGCCCATTATGCCGTGTATGCAAAAAACAACCAGAGACCATTGACCATATAATTTCAATGTGCAGTCCTATAGCTCCAACCGAATACCTAAACAGGCATGACAGAGCTGCACAATACATACATTGGATAATGTGTAAGCATTTTGACCTGCCCCATCAAAAGAATTGGTGGGAGCATCAACCACCTCCCATACTTGAAAAAGATCACATCTCAATCTTGTGGAACTTTAGCATCCAAACAGACCGAAAAATAGATGCAAATAGACCTGATATAATATTGAAGGACTTTAAAAAGAGGGTATGCCTGCTAATTGATATGTCTGTTCCAATAGACAAGAATGTATCTATAAAAACATTTGAAAAATTGAGCAAGTATAAGGACCTGGAGATAGAAATTGGAAAAATGTGGAAATTGAGAACTAAAACAATACCAGTGGTTGTAGGCGCTCTGGGAATGATACCTAAGGGGTCTAATGATTACTTATCGCAGATCCCAGGAAACCCGCGTATAGGAGAAATACAAAAGATAGTACTAATGGGAACTGCCCATATACTAAGGAAGATTCTGTCAATATAAGTACATCACAAGTCTAAACACTAAAGATGCATGTGTGAGTATGTATGTTCTTCCTTGAACATGGCGGACCTTGTTGTCTCTTGAGGTCACTGGTTGTGACTTGGTGATAACTCGTATGAACATAAAGCAAGATAAATGCAACTGTAATAATAATAATAATAATAATAATAATAATAATAATAATAATAATAATAATAATAATAATAATAGAAGAAGACGCACGAGGTGGTAGGTCATGAAATCGCTCCCGTAAGTTTTGAATTTCTAACATATTTAAATCATTTGTGAAATAACAACTCTTAGTACAAATGCTACGTAAAGCATCCGGCTTGAGCCCCAAAAAGATTCGGACCCAAAATATATTGTTGCAAGGCTCAAATATTCAAATATTCAACTTTGTATTGTACATTGTATATTCAAAAAAGAAAATGGCTATAAATGGAAGAAGAACCCCCCCCCCCTCCTCTGTCTACACTATATAGAACAGCCAAACAACACCAATCTCACCAGCACCAGAAACTAGATACACCACCTACCCCATCACCTCTGTGTACACTAAGCACAACAGCCAGATAACGGCAATTTCACCACCACCACAACCAATCTCAACATAATAAGGATAATAATAAATACTATTATTATTGTCCCAAGTCTTAACAAAATGTTTAATCCCAACATTAAGGGAATTTAGGTCAACACATATACGCGACTAACCCCATAGATTCACCGAACGGACATCAGTCCTTCATTGCTACCACCGCTACAACACCATCACTACTGCCATCATTACTGCCACTATCCCATCACCACCGCCACCACTCCTTCATTGCTGCCACCGCTACAACACCATAACTACAGTAATACGATCACATCACCACCACCACTGCCTCGGTATCGACATCACCACCACCACTGTCTCAGTATCGCTACCGCCGCTATTCTCTCCCATTGCTCCCTGCTAGTTGCTGCCACCACATTATAGAATTCCTACTAAAAAAGAGGAAGGCATCAAAATATATTGATAGACTCAAAAGAAAAAAGAAAAAACAAACATCAAAACCAAAGCAGCACAACAACAACAGCAAAAAACGAGAAAAACAAACAGAGAAAAACAAAAACAAAAAAAAACAAAAAAAAAAACGTAAAGAAAATAAGAATGAAGAGAGAAACAAGCGGACGGACAGAGAAGAGAAGGGAAAAACTAAGTCAGACATTCGAACACTACATTACAATGAAACTTATGCTTATTTATTTTTGGGGTTTTTTCTGCCTGTGTGTTTGTTTGTTTATTTGTGTTCGTCTACAGCGTGGTGATAATGCCACACAAGAGCCAAGTGGAGCGGCGCAACCACCGGAGACGGTGAATCCACAGATGGCTATGTAACCATACATTCGCCAATCCTTGATAAGAGTGTTTAAATATCGAACCTAAACAGTTCGAATAACGGTGAAATGGAGACTAGAACGTCATGTGACAGACTCTCACCCAACAGGTGCTCCCTGGCTCAGCAGCAGGAACCTGACTGTCAACCAAATACTGCTGGTGTTGGAGGAAGAAGAAGAAGGAAAGGGGTCAGAACCAACTGGACGAAAGAATTGAATAGAACTGTTATGCAATGTTACCTGAAAAGTAACCCCAAGGAGAGGGGCTATAGGAGACGGATGCATAACATCTGGAACGAGATTGGTCTATTTAAATTAGATGAACAAAAATTGGCCGGGCAGGCTCGGGTAATAAGAACTAATGGGTGGATAAGCGAGCTGGAACTGGAGGAACTGAGCAGAGAGAATAGCTTGGAGATGGAGGGTGTAGTATGCCAGACAAACGAGCCAGCGGGAAATGAAGGTAAAGAGGTCGAGAGAACGGAGGAACCACCCGAAGCAGACAATGATCTGAATACTGAGATAAATAATACCTGGAACAGAGATACGGCCACTGAGGAGATGAATGCTGACGGGCTAGGACAAGATTCGGTTGACATCCTAAATTTAGTGGTAGATGAATTGAACAATGATAGTGGGAGACCTATGAACCTAAGATTTGTAGACAGGAAAAAGTTAAAAGAAACAACAGCTAAGGTAAACAAAGTCATCCCATACCTTGAGGCGAGGAACCTTCACCAGTGCAACAATATCCTCAAAGCAACAGCAAATACGGTGAGGAAACTACTTGGTATAAAAGCGAGAGGAAACAACAGACAAGAAAGAGCAGAGCCTTGGTGGAAGAAACGACAAGGAAATGAGAAATGACATAGGAAAGCTTGAGTCACTACTGAATGGGACACTAAAAACATAGGCACTAAAAATAGACTGGAAATAAAGTACAAAACTAGGAGGAAAAAGCTAAATATTATCATAGAGGAACTGAAGCAACGCATTGTAGCAAAGAGTGCAAAAATCAGGCGATACGAGAACAGAGTCAGTCAGTATAAACAGAACCGCATGTTCGATAACAACCAGAAGATGCTGTTTGGACAGCTTGAGGGGGAAAGAAAGAGGCAACGACTTGATCCCTGAGGCGGAACAAACTAAAACATTCTGGAAAGGAATATGGGAGCAGGATGTTAGACATAATGACCAGGCGGGGTGGATTGAGACAGTACAAAAGGAGATTAGTGAACAGGCACACCAACAAACTGATTTGAGTATCACAGTTGAAACTCTTAAGGGGCAGGCCAAAAAACTAACCAACTGGAAATCACCAGGCCCAGATGGTGTGCAGGGGTATTGGATTAAAAATTTAACATCCCACCACCCGAAACTGACGGCCATGTTCAATGACTGCTTGGTGTCGGGTGAGGTGCCAGAGTGGTTGACAAAAGGTAACACAGTTCTGATAATGAAAGACCGAATCAAGGGTAATGATGTTACCAACTATAGACCTATCACATGTCTGTCCGTAATGTGGAAACTGTTGACGAGCATTGTGTCTGAGGAAATCTACCATCACCTCCACACAAACAACTTGTTACCGGACGAACAGAAAGGATGCCGAAAGAAGTCACGTGGTACAAAGGACCAGTTACTTATTGATAAGATGGTAATGGGGAATTGCAGGAGGAGACACACTGATCTTGCCATGGGATGGATAGACTACAGAAAAGCATTTGACATGGTGCCTCATTCTTGGATCACCAAAAGCCTGGAGATCTTCAGGGTGGCAGATAACATCAGACAGTTACTGGGCAGAAGTATGGGGTCCTGGGAGACAGAGTTGACATCAACTGGAGAATCCTTGGGAAGCGTGAAGATCAAGAGAGGTATCTTCCAGGGAGATAGCCTGTCCCCTCTGTTGTTTGTCCTTGCCCTGATGCCCTTGACCATTATGCTGCGAAAAGTGAGAGCAGGATACAAGTTGGGAAAGGGGGAGCTTACCATCAATCACCTCCTCTTCATGGACGATCTTAAGCTCTTCGGGAAGAGTGAGAAGGAGTTGGATGTACTTGTTGACACTGTCCGTATTTTCAGCAGTGATATATGTATGCAGTTTGGTATTAGTAAGTGTGGAGTCATTGTGATGAGGAGGGGTAAGTTGAGCAGAAGCAACGGAATCCAGATACCAACAGGTGAGATGATAAAGGACATTGACTCTGAGGAAGGATACAAGTATTTGGGCGTTCTGGAGGCTGATGGCATAAAGAACAAAACAATGAAGGAATTGTTAAGAACTGAATACATTCGGAGAGTAAGGAGCGTATTGAAGTCACATCTGAACAGCAGAAATGCCATAAGCGCAGTAAATTCCCGAGCTGTGTCCATTATTCGGTACAGTGCGGGAATTCTGAGATGGAATGTTGCTGAACAAAAAGAAATGGATAGGAAGACTAGGAAGCTATTGACTATCTACAACATGTTCCACAAGACGAGTGATGTCGATAGACTCTACCTAAGGAGATCTGAGGGTGGAAGAGGTCTCATCAGCATAGAGGACTGTCTTCAGATGGAGAAAAACAACCTACACAAATACGTGACTGATAGTAAGGAGCCAATGATCAGAACTGTACTGAAGGAGGGGACAATAGGCCAGGGGATGTCCAAGGAGGAAATAACATCAAGGAGAAAGAGCAGCCTTCAGGGAAAATCCCTTCATAGTACCTTCTTTGAGAAAACTGAATTTAGAGATCCACAGACATGGAACTGGTTGAGAAGAGGAGACCTCAAAAAGGCTACAGAAGGAATGTTAATGGCTGCGCAGGAGCAGGCCCTCAAAACGAAGTGGCTGAAACACCATATTTACAAGGAGGAGGCTAGCCCACTGTGCAGGATCTGTGGAGAGAGAGAGGAGACGGTGGCTCACATTATATCCGAGTGTAAACACCTAGCCCAGACCCACTATAGGGCTGGAGACATGATGTGATGGGCAGGGTGATCCACTGGCACCTGTGCAAAGTAAACAATTTACCACATTCTGAGAAATGGTATGAGCATAGGCCAGAGGCGGTGATGGAGAACGATCAGGTGAAGGTGCTGTGGGATTTTAGGATACAGACGGACAAGAAACTGGAACACAATAGACCTGACCTGGTGGTTGTGGACAAAGAAAAAAGATCGTGTCTGATTGTGGATGTGGCCTGCCCATTCGACACGAGAGTGCAAGAGAAGGAGAGGGAGAAAATTAAGCGATACCAGGACTTAAAGTGGGAGGTAAAAAGGATTTGGAAATGCCATAAAGTCAAAGTGATCCCGATTGTCATAGGCGCACTGGGGACTATCTTCAAAAGTTTCCTGGGATGGTTAAAGAAAATCGGCCCCTTCACGCTTTTTGGAACGCTTCAAAAGGCATGCTTGCTGGGAACAGCAAGAACCCTCCGATACGTCCTGAATATCTGAGGCTGCAGGTAGTGGCTTGATATTCATTCTAACGGACTTTCCAGTTAACCAACATCAATGACTGAGATTCAAGGAATAATAATAATAATAATAATAATAATAATAATAATAATAATAATAATAATAATAATAATAATAATAATAATAATGAGAAATGGTATGAGCATAAGCCAGAGGCGGTGATGGAGAACGATCAGGTGAAGGTGCTGTGGGATTTTAGGATACAGACGGACAAGAAACTGGAACACAATAGACCTGACCTGGTGGTTTTGGACAAAGAAAAAAAGATCGTGCCTGATTGTGGATGTGGCCTGCCCATTCGACACGAGAGTGCAAGAGAAGGAGAGGGAGAAAATTAACCGATACCAGGACTTAAAGTGGCAGGTAAAAAGGATTTGGAACTGCCATGAAGTCAAAGTGATCCCGATTGTCATAGGCGCACTAGGGACTATCTCAAAAAGTTTCCAGGGATGGTTAAAGAAAATTGGCCCCTTCACGCTTTTTGGAACGCTTCAAAAGGCATGCTTGCTTGGAACAGCAAGAACCCTCCGATACGTCCTGAATATCTGAGGCTGCAGGTAGTGGCTTGACATTCATCTCAACAAACTTTCCAGTTAACTAACATCAATGACTGAGACTCAAAGAGTAATAACAATAATAATAATAATAATTATTATAATAATGCTTTCTTTATTAACCACAAGGGTTTACATAAAGTAGACATTAAGGACAGTGCAGGACAATACAGGACGGTACAAATGGGCATTTCTGCGTGTAAAAAGAACCAGAGGATGTAATAAAAAATAACAATGAAAAATTCCCCAATAGGGGGGAGACTTCCGAGAGACATTTGTGGAGAAAGCCCATTAAAAGGCCACAGTGACCCTGACCACCAGGGTAAGTGCCCTCTCCCAGTTTTCCACCTTTAATTTACAGACACATACTCAGAGTAGGCCCATTCACTCGGGCCATTCTTGCTTCTCTCACCCATCTTTCAACAAAATGCTGGGAAGAGAGCACTTCCCTCTCTACCCTGATTTTCCTTTTCAAATGAAATTTGAAAAAGTTAATCAGAGCATCACCGAAGAGGTAAGCGCTCGTCTTCAGCACTTTCAAACGTGTCCACATACTATCTCTTTCGCCATGGCCACCAGGCAGATAAAAACTGCCTGCCCTTCCCGGCTAAAGGAAGAGGGCGGGGCAATCCTCACGATGGACTCAACTGATAGCTGGATCCGTCCTACACGTGACAGCAGGTGTTCGACATAAACCCACAAGTCATGCTCGGACACTGGACGAGTGCGTGCAGGACGGTTTCGTCGCCCTGCGCGCATCTCGGACATTCCCGACTGACGGCACCTCCATGCCTGTAGAGTTTATCCCGAACTGGCAAAGCTCCTCGGTAGCACTGCCAGGCCAGGGATTTCTGGAAGTTGTCCATAGGCCACGGCTCGAAAGTCCTTCCGAAGAGATTGGCTAGTTGATTTTCGTCGACGCCTAGAGTTTCTCCAAGTAATTATAATTATAATAATAAGAGAACCTTGGTGGAAGAAACGACTGAATGGTCAAATCAGGGAAATGAGAAATGACATTGGAAAGCTTGAGTCCCTACTGAATGGGACACTAAAAAACATAGACACTAAAAATAGACTGGAAATAAAGTACAAAACTAGGAGGAAAAAGCTAAATATTATCATAGAGGAACTGAAGCAACGCATTGTAGCAAAGAGTGCAAAGATTAGGCGATACGAGAGCAGAGTCAGTCAGTATAGACAGAACTGCATGTTTGACAACAACCAGAAGATGTTGTTTGGACAGCTTGAAGGGAAAGAAAGAGGCAACGACTTGATCCCTGAGGCGGAACAAACTAAGATATTCTGGAGAGGAATATGGGAGCACGATGTTAAACATAATGATCAGGCAGTGTGGATTGAGACAGTACAAAAGGAGATTAGTGAACAGGCACACCAACAAACTGATTTGAGTATCACAGTTGAAACTCTTAAGGGGCAGGCCAGAAAACTAACCAACTGGAAATCACCAGGCCCAGATGGTGTGCAGGGGTATTGGATTAAAAATATAACATCCCTCCACCCGAAACTGACAACCATGTTCAATGACTGCTTGATGTCAGGTGAGGTACCAGAGTGGTTGACAAAAGGTACCACAGTTCTGGTATTGAAAGACCGAACCAAGGGTAATGATGTTACCAACTATAGACCTATCACATGTCTGTCCGTAATGTGGAAACTGTTAACAAGCATTGTGTCTGAGGAAATCTACCATCACCTCCACATAAACAACTTGTTACCGGACGTACAGAAAGGATGCCGAAAGAAGTCCCGTGGTACAAAGGACCAGTTACTTATTGATAAGATGGTAATGAGGAATTGCGGGAGGAGACACACTGGTCTTGCCATGTGATGGATAGACTACAAAAAGGCATTCGACATGGTACCTCATTCTTGGATAACCAAAAGCCTAGAGATCTTCAGGGTGGCAGATAACATCAGACAGTTGTTGAGCAAAAGTATGAAGTCCGGGGAAACAGAGTTAACATCGGGTGGAGAATCCTTGGAAGGCGTGAAGATCAAGAGAGGTATCTTCCAGGGAGATAGTTTGTCCCCTCTGTTGTTTGTCCTTGCCCTGATCCTCCTGACCATTATACTGCGAAAAATGAGAGCAGGATACAAGTTGGGAAAGGGAGAGCTTACCATCAATCACCTCCTCTTCATGGACGATCTTAAGCTCTTCGGGAAGAGTGAGAAGGAGTTGGATGTACTTGTTGACACTGTCCGTATTTTCAGCAATGATATATGTATGCAATTTGGTATTAGTAAGTGTGGAGTCCTTGTGTTGAAGAGGGGTAAATTGAGCAGAAGCAACGGAATCCAGGTACCAACAGGTGAGACGATAAAGGAAATTGATACTGAAGAAGGATACAAATATTTAGGTGTTCTGAAGGCTGATGACATCAAGAACAAAAAAATGAAGGAATTGATAAGATCTGAATACATTCGGAGAGTAAGGAGCGTATTAAAATCACATCTAAATAGTAAGAATGTCATAAGTGCAGTAAATTTCCGAGCTGTGTCTATTATTAGGTACAATGCGGGAATTCTGATATGGAATGTTGCTGAACAAAAAGAAATGGATAGGAAGACTAGGAAGCTATTGACTATCTACAACATGTTCCACAAGAGGAGTGATGTCGATAGACTCTACTTAAGGAGATATGAAGGGGGAAGATTACTTATCAGCATAGAGGACTGTGTTCAGATGGAGAAAAACAACCTATACAAATACGTGACTGATAGTAGGGAGCCAATGCTCAGAATTGTACTGAAGGAGGGGACAATAGACCAGGGGATGTCCAAGGAGGAAATAACAACAAGGAGAAAGAGCAACCTTCATGAAAAATCCCTTCATAGTAACTTCTTTGAGAAAACTGAATTCAGAGATCCACAGACATGGAACTGATTGAAAAGAGGAGACCTTAAAAAGGCTACAGATGGAATGCTAATGGCTGCACAAGAGCAGGCCCTCAAAACGAAGTGGCTGAAACACCATATTTACAAGGAGGAGGCTAGTCCACTGTGTAGGATCTGTGGAGAGAGAGAGGAGACTGTGGCTCACATTGTATCCGAGTGTAAACACCTAGCCCAGACTCACTATAAAGGCTGGAGACATGATGTGATGGCAGGGTGATCCACTGGCACCTATGCAAAGTAAACAATTTACCACATTCTGAGAAGTGGTACGAGCATAAGCCAGAGTTGGTGATAGAAAACGATCAGGTGAAGGTGCTGTGGGATTTTAGGATACAGACGGACAAGAAACTGGAACACAATAGACCTGACCTGGTGGTTTTGGATAAGGGAAAAAGATCGTGCCTGATTGTGGATGTGGCCTGCCCATTCGACACGAGAGTGCAAGAGAAGGAGAGGGAGAAAATTAACCGATACCAGGACTTAAAGTGGGAGGTAAAAAGGATTTGGAACTGCCATGGGGTCAAAGTGGTCCCGATTATCATAGGCGCACTAGGTACTATCACAAAGAGTTTCCAAGTATGGTTAAAGAAAATTGGTCCCGTCCCGCTTTTTGGAACACTTCAAGGCATGCTTGCTGGGAACAGCAAGAACCCTCCGATACGTCCTGAATATCTGAGGCTGTAGGTAGTGGCTTGATATTCATTTCAACAAACTTTCCAGTTAACCAACATCAATGACTGAGACTCAAAGAACAATAATAATAATGATAATAATAATATAATAATAATAATATCATATTATTAATATTCGGTTTGTTTACAAGTAAACAGCCTCATAAGAGCAAAAACAAATTTTTTTTAAGGACACAGACTTTTATGTTTATGGTGATGTAATGAATGCTTTATTTTGTCAGATGATAAATAACTGTCTTATTTCATTAGTCATTGTTAAGTCACAATCTCCACACTTTCTTAAGCCTATATGTTCTAAGATGACATTTGTAACCAGCAAATAATTTACAAATTCTAGAGTTGACTTATCAGACCTATACAACCCCAGAGGAGTGATTCTATCTGTGATATTAATGCTTTGTGTACTACCATATGTCTTTACTGTGGGAGTTATACACTTTGCTGCATGCTGCACAAGTAGTATTTCGGAGACATGGAGTTAAGATAATGGTCCGTATATTTTTGATGTATGTGTGTAAATTCATGACAATTACTTAGCCTGCTTTCGATAGAAGAGTCCAACCACTTGGCTTTACAGTTGCTACTCTTCAGGTAAGGAGAGTTCCACGTCGACATGTTTAATCTGATTTCTTTCCAGTCACTCCGAATAGAATGTTTGAATCACATTGATTAACTTCTAACTCTTCTCAATCACTCACATTGTAAAGTCACGTGGCCTATTGATTAGCGTGTTGGGTTTCATGTTGCCCCTTCTGCCAGCAATAACAGACCAGCAGATCGTACCGTCTATGGAAAAACTAACAAAAACATTGCTTTCTTCGTCCGACCTAACGATCTAATGATTTCTAACATAAATACAAAACCAGACTTTTGGTGGTGGTGGTGGTGGTTGGGACAGTCGATTACATTGACCCTAGTATTTGACATCTTTTTTATTGGCCCACGGAAGAATGAAATGTGAAGACGATGTGAATTCAGAAATTTAAGGGACCACCAACTATAATTGTTTCTACTTTGGCACAAGGCCAGCAATTATCACAGTACATTACTGGTACTTTATTTTATCGACCCCGTAAGGATGAAAGGCAAAGTTAACCTCGGCGGGATTTGAACTCAGACCATAAAGGGGCGTAACTCTTTCCTGCAAAACATGGCGTCCGACCGTCTACCGACACTGCCAATCCACCAACTCTAATAATAGCAAATGTGTGTGTATTTTTATATATTTGTCCGTCAGGCATTAACGGAAGATGACTGAGGAAGGAAGGGGTGGTAATAAAACTATAGAAAACAGTCACCAGAGTTCTAAGATTCGCTACACGTGTGAGTGTATAAGTAGCGAACTGGCTACACACATTGGTTATTGGCAGTATCGGTAGAGGGTCGGACGCCATGCTTTGCAGCACAGAGTTACGTCCCTTTATGGTCTGAGTTCAAATCCCGCCAAGGTTAACTTTGCCTTTCATCCTTACGGGGTCGATAAAATAAAGTACCAGTAATGAACTGAATAATTGGCGGCCTTGTGCCAAAAGTAGAAACAATTATTGTGTTAGTGTTTATGTGTTTATATCACTTATTGTGAGTGTATGTGTGTGAGTATATGTATGTTTGTGTGAATATATTTATACTTGTGTGAGCGTATGTGTGTATGTGCGTTTATATTCAAATACTCACACACACACACAAACACACACACACACACACACATATATATATATATATATAGGAAAAGAGTCAGGACACTGACGGCTGAGCTCCGGCCGTTTCGACCGTTTCATTCGGAAGAAATCATCAGGAAAGCCCAAGTTCTAGTACTGTAGAAGCCATTTCTATATTAAATATTTATACTCTGCTATGTATTGAGTACCTTACTTACTGTGGTTACCCCCGATTGAACCCGGGGTTAACTCCCCCCCCCCATATATATATATATATAGAGAGAGAGAGAGTTCAAATGGGAGTGGTGAGGGGGATGGGGAATTGTAAGCTAGAGACAAATTCTCACAAAATAAGAAAGAAAAAATTGCTCATTCACATATTTTCCAAAAATTCCTGTTTGAAAGCCTAATACTCTGCTCTGTTTTTTTTTAAGTTTCCCACCACAAAGGGACCTGTGACAGACAGGCTGAAAAACACATATACCACAACCCCCCACACACATGTGTGTATTTTTATATATACACCCTCATAACCATAATAGAATAATAATTGTTTCTACTTTTGGTACAAGGCCAGCAATTACCCTGTGTTTTACTGGTACTTTATTTTATCGACCCCATAAGGATGAAAGGCAAAGTTAATCTCGGCGGGATTTGAACTCAGAATGGCAAGGCGTCAGAAATGCGTCAAAGCATGGCGTCCGACCCTCTACCGATACTGGCAATCCACCGAATTTCTTTGCCATAGAATTTGTCTCTAGCTTTCAATTCCCCACCCCTCGCCACCCCATTTGAACTCTTGACCAGTCAATTAATACAATCAGATATAAACACACATATTTACAGAATATTTCCTTTGCCCTCAATAAACAATTTTGTTCTGTGAAGAAACACAACTACCAACCTGCTGCTACTATCATGACTACACACGCCTCTCTCTATTAACAAGAACTCATTCTCCAGCCCACCTCTGAGCAAGGAAGATGGAAAAAACTTACTCCACACTTAATGTTAAATATTTAATTTTTAGTTTTTAATTCTTATTAATTCTTTTTAATTGTAATACTCAACATTTAATAAGATGAATTTTAATAATACATCGAAACCGGTAATACTTTATATACTTTATATACTTTATATACATTGTAAAACTTTTTTTAAAAAGAATTGTCCCTCTCACTTTTTCAATAATGTCACTTTGACGAATTAAAGAAAGGATAAAAAAAAAAGAAAAACAGAGCCTAAAATATATTTTCCGTGCTATTTCCAACTTCACCTTTTCTCTATCCACTGTTTTGTATAGAACCTTACTTCCCTTTTCTTATACACACACACACACACACACACACACACACACACACACATATATATATATATATGTGTGTGTGTGAGTGTATATATATATATATAAGAAAAGGGAAGTAAGGTTCTATACAAAACAGTGGATAGAGAAAAGGTGAAGTTGGAAATAGCACGGAAAATATATTTTAAGGTCTGTTTTTCTTTTTTTCATTTATATATATATATACATATACACACACCAAGATATTATCTTGCTTATCTATGTTAGTTGCAGGTAGTTTATCCACAAAAACATTTGTAATAAAAAAATTATTAAACTGAAAACTTGGTTTTGTACCCTTTACATATATAAAATACCATAATTAGCCGTCATTTTTGACGGTACGGGGTCAGCTAGCTACTGTGATAATTGTTTCTACTTTAGGCACAAGGCCAGCAATTACCCAGTACATTACTGGTACTTTATTTTATCGACCCCGTAAGGATGAAAGGCAAAGTCAGCCTCGGCGGGATTTGAACTCAGATCGTAAAGGGACGTAACTATGCTGGAAAGCATGGCGTCCGACCCTCTATCGATACTGCCAATCCACCAAAACAGTTTCTCTGGGGCTAAAGCTGAAGAGTTGTAGAAACAATTCTAAATTACATGTGATATGTTTTTGAATTTATCAAACAAATGTTATAACCAAATATTAGTTACATTAGAATATATGAATTTTATATTTCCATATTATAATTATAGGAAAATTAATTTGTATTAATTTTTACACATTTTTCGTTTTTTCCTATTAATATTATGATTTATTTTGTATGCTTTGCGTGGCATTGTGCTTTGTGTTTAGGGTATTCGGCTCAAGATCCTAAGGTCATGAGTTCAATTCCCAGCGGCGCGCCGTGTCCTTCAGCAAGACACTTTATATCATGTTGCTCCAGTCCACTCAGCCGGCAAAAATGAGTTGTATTTTGTAATTCGAATGACCAGCCTTGTCACATTCTGTGTCACACTGAATCTCCCTGAGAACTACGTTATGTGTACGCGCGTTTGTGGAATGCTCAGCCACTTGCACGTTAATTTCACGATCAGGCTGTTCCGTTGATCGTATCAATTGGAACACTCATCGTCGTCGTAACCGACGGAGTACCGTAATTGGTAACCATTTAAAAAAGAAATATTTTTCCAGGTTTTGAAAACAAAAAAATACTATAAGCTATTTAATATTTTATTTCTCTGCTTCTATAACAGTAAACATTGCTACTAATGTCCTCGGCATTTCTTTATCATTTTGCTAATTTTCATTTAAATGTAAATCTATTCCTAATTCGTGGTGTTAATTAAAATAGAAAAATAACTGTTTCTATTTTTGGCACAAAGCCAGCAATTACCCAGTACATTACTGGTACTTTATTTTATCGACCCCGTAAGGATGAAAGGCAAAGTTGACCTCGGTGGGATTTGAACTCAGAATGGAAAGGGCCGTAACTCTATGCGTCAAAGCATGGCGTCCGACCCTCTACCTATACTGCCAATCCACATAACTATAAATAATATTATATATATATTTATATATATATATATAATTGTTTCTACTTTAGGCACAAGGCCAGCAATTATCTAGTGCATTACTGGTACTTTATTTTATCGACCCCGTAAGGATGAAAGGCAAAGTCAACCTCGGCGGGATTTGAACGCAGATCATAAAGGGACGTAACTATGCTGGAAAGCATGGCGTCCGACCCTCTACCGATACTGCCAATCCACATTATTATATATATATATATATATATATATATATATATATGTGTGTGTTTGTGTGTATGTGTGTGTATATATAATGAATTAAAGTGTGGACGTTAGAAAACGTTCTATACAGGTTACGTTATATAAGGAAAATGATAATAAAAAAGGGTTAAAAAAGCGCACCTGGTATAGATAGAAAGAATCTTTATAACATTTACAAAAATTTATGTAAAAAATTGATGTTAGCAAAGTCTGCTTTTCCGTATTGGATTATCAAAACATTTGTCATTAGGTTAAATTGTTTTTTCATTAAAACTCCTGTATTCTGATTCTCGACATTGTTGGTCGCTTCTGTCCTTGCTAAAGTAAGGGACATAATTTAACCTAATAAGAAATGTTTTGATAATCCAAAATGGAGAAAGCAGGCTTTGCTAACATAAATTTTGAACATGTTTTTGTACATGTTATAAAGCTCCTTTATATATATATATACCAGGTGTGCTTTTCAAACCCTTTTCTTTTATCATTTTCCTTTTACACAATAAAACAAGTCCCGCTTAGGGCGAAAGCAAAAATTCATTGCTTAAACTTTTATTCCACTCTGAAGCGTCAAAAGTTGCAATTCTAAGTAAGAAATATTTTGTTAGAAGAAGCAGCTTATTACTTCACCTTATTGCATGCTGTTGATTTTTCTTGGTTTTCTTTCTGTTATTAACCAGGCGTTATGTTTGTAATAAAATAAACTTTAATTCGTTATTTAATCTATAATAAAAGGTGGTGGATTGGTAGAGCGTCGCACAACATGCTTTGCAGCATAGAGTTTATGGCTCTTTACGTTCTGTGTTCAAAACCCGCAGAGGTTAGCTTTACCTTTCATCCATACCGGGTCGATAAAATAAAGTAGCAGTAATGCACTGGGATCAATCTAATTGAACCCCCCCCCCCCCACAAAAAAAAAAAATTATTGGCTTTGTACCTAAATCAGAAGCCGTTGTTTAATCTATTATACAAAATATATATTACAACATAAAATTTTGATCTATAGCAAGAGTTAATTTATCAGCAAGCCGTGATAGCGAATCGGTTTCGATGTTCAGTTGAAATCAATTAATTCATTCCACTTTGGAAACTTCATCAATAATGAAACCTCATTACAATTCTCTGTTGCAATTATTATTTTATACCGATTTCTACTGTCTCTATAATTATAGATTCCGCTTCAATTCTTTACAGAATTAAATATTAGAACCTCAATATTTTGTTCAGTTACTTTTTAATTCTTGTATTATATGGTTCATAAAATCACTATTCAGTAGAATTACTCAGAACTCTAACATTCTTGCATTGTTTCCTTCAAACATAAAACTTAAGCACGGAAATAAAATATCATTTCACAATACTGTTGAAGTTCAGGGACAAAATAGATCAATTTAAAGGTTTGAATTTCTCCATTTTAAAAGCTTTCAACTGTCTTCTCTGAAACAAGAACAAAAGCATTATCATGTTAAAATATTCTATTTCTCCTGCTGAGAAACTTTCTCTCCTTACTTTTCCGAAAAACTCTTTTCACTTCTTCAATGACAGGTAATCGTATTCGTTTATTTGCTATTCCTTTCTTCGATGATAACTTAGCAAAATCATTCAACTACCGGCAAATTGTCATCAAAGCGATTCTCCGTTTGTATCACGCCTCGAATACACTTGAAACTGCCGATAGAAATTAAAATATTGTGGTCGAATAACAATTAAACGTATAGTGCAAATTTTATTTCCAATTCTTTGTCCAACATAAAATAGATCTTGTAACTTTAAGTTGAAGTGCATTGTTTAACTTGTACATTTGATTTATTGGTGTCTTCGTTGAAACTCTTCACTTTCTTCTTTGGAAATTCTTCATTGTACACAGTTTCAGATGAACATCAACTACGTCAATCACATAAGTACATAATGGCATTCTACAATCGTGACAACTAACTTACTTCCTCTCACTTAATAATAGATGCGACGATTGATTCTTAAGTAACTTCTTGAGCCCTGGAAGACAGATACTGGGTTTGGGATTCTGATTTATTTTAAAATGTTTTCTTTTTTCATGAATTGCCATTGGAATCTCAATATTGCACGTCGAACCAAGGGAGTAAGACGATGGGAGGTAGTTTAGAGCTACGTTCAATAGAATCCCTATGGTTTTAGGTTTGATTTGTCTCTCATTAACAATCAACTTACTATGATATTTAAGTCACACTTCAATACAGATACTTCCACTGATAATTAAAACAATATCAATTTTAGTTTTTAACGTTTAGTCAGGGTGGCGGAGGAAAGAGTTCATGAAGCTTTTCATGGCTCCTAAAAACTGTTCTAAGACTGTTCCAGATTTTCCGTTTGCCTTTTCTTTTTTCTTCTTTTTTTCTCTCCGCTCTCGTGATCATCAACCTTCCACTCTTATAACTGGTATCTAACAAGAAAGCGCCGTTACAAACTGGTACATTTAGATAAAAAGTACGACATGAATATTATGCACTATAAGTCGTTAAGTGTATCAATGGAATATAAACTTGGAACTCTCCTCTCTTGAAGATTTAATTCGACTCTATATTATGCATTTAAAATTTATAACGCGATATTTTGGGGTTTATTATAAAAATATAGGATAGTGAAACTAAATTTCAAAATTACTTTCGTTTATTCAAAGTATATTAATTTAAAAACTAAACATTCAGTTTATACATAAACATATTATATCAACTATACTTTACAAACATACGTTATACAATGATGGAAATATGAAGAAAAAACAAAGATAAAAACAGAAAGGGATTTATATGTATTTCTCTTGACTAACAAACAGAACCATGTTTGGGTTGAGAATAATCATTATATCTATGCTTATAAGTATACCTGAGAGAAATTATATTTATCCCGAAACCTTGCGTTCGAACCCTCATGGGGTGATAGACTTAATCTGTAGCCCAATTTAACACAACACTTGGGTGATTGAGCATTCAGCAGAGCTTACCCCGACACAAATTTCCGGTCCAGGTCTTCTATATGAATATAACATCCTTTCACCTTACAACCAGTAACTGAGTCCCTGACGATAATATGGACAATGTCCTAACTTCCCTCATTAAATAGTAAAATGTTGCTACAATGATCCTATCATTACGTACAAATCTACCACTGACGAGGGTCGACTGAAAAGTTAATAGGCTGAAAATTTCACAGGCTGACCAAGATACTCTCATGGAATGTCTAAAGGAGGTCTATTTTTCAACATAGTCCCTGGAAAGAAATTAATGCACTCGAGATTTCAGAGCACAAGCACCACTTCTTCATAGTCAGCCTGTGAACATTTAAGTCGATCCTCGCTAAATGTGAAGTCCGTTCTGCTAAGCAGGCCCATGCTACTGTATCCGTAGACTAGTTATAAACTTGGATAATATTAATTGTATCTACAACGTGTATTGATTGCATCCATTATTTGGACGTTGGACTGGCAGTATCGGTAGAGGGTCTGACGCCATGCTTTACAGCAAGAGTTACGGCCCTTTATGGTCTGAATTCAAATCCCGCCGAGGTTAACTCTACCTTTCATCCTGACGGGGTCGATAAAATAAAGTACCAGTAATGTACTGGTATAATTGCTGGCCTTGTGCCAAAAGTAGAAACAATTATTTGGGCGTTAAATGTTGTACATTGTAATACGTGGCGGAAATACGCTGTAAATTCTGTGCAAGGTTTCAACAGTCTTAGAATATAAAAGAATGCTTGCGGCAAGATCAGTATACAGAATTCTTCTACTTCGCTAATGTACTTATATGGATTTTGTAGTAAGTAGAAGAACTGTATCCGAATCCAAATAATATCGGCTATAAATTTCAGAACTATGAATAAATTTGAGTGATTCCCGACAAGAGTTGTGATTAACCTTTCTTCACAACTTCCTTCCTT
>OZ024741.1:28222455-28224955 GCA_964016885.1 Eledone cirrhosa
GAAGCGAAAAGCGAAAACCAACCAAACAGTGAGTGTGTTCTGTTATTAATTCTGGCAATATTACACAAATATGACCTTCCCCAAGTATAACAATATTTGTTTCGACACACGATTTCATATAAAAAACCTCTCAAAACTAATTCATCGCCCTTATAGGGATAAATTTATATTAATTCATATAGATGTGATAAATAAGAGTTAGATGTTATTAAAGAATGTTGTTAAAAACGAAGGAAAAACATTTTTGGGGGGATAAATGTATTAGTGAGAAATAACAATCTTATATAGACTACAAGGAATTTAGATTCATAACAGGAAATTAAAATAGTTTATATGTATACTTATAGGTATTAATTTTAGGAAAAGATAGCTGTAACAGGGAAATAAAATTATGAAGTTCTCAGTAGTAAAATACTAATTATAGGTTAACTAAATTTAAAAAGCTAATTATAATAATTTGTAAAATATAAGTGTATATTAATTAGGTTTATAATATTTGAAAGTTCTTCTAATTCTATGATTGCACGATATAATTAATCCTTGTCGCTTTAGATTTCATTATTTCAAAAAGTTCCTGGGAACATAATCTACACTCATATCTGTTATTTTGAGCACACTCCAGGTCAGGTTATAATCGATATTCTTTTTTCTATAATTATTAATTATTTCAGCCAAGGATCTTGTATTAGCTAATGCGGCATTTCTAAAACTGTGTTTGTGGGTATTAAATCTTACTTTAAATTGGTTAGAAGTAGCTCCTATATATGAATAAGTTGAGTCCTTAGTGCTAATTTTACATTTATATACTATGTTATTAATAAGGCAATTTCCTTTTAATGGGCACTTTGCTTTGTTTCTACAGTTACAACCATTCGTGAATATTATATCAGGGGAGTTAGTCAAATTAGGTGTGGAATTTACTCGACTTGTTGTATGTGAAGGAGATGGTGGCTTGCTGCGGTCTATTTTAGCATTATGGTTAGTTTGATGTGTTGGTGGTATATTCATGTTTTTTTTTTACGTTTATATGCATTGTAGGCACTTATATTTTGTTGTATATTTTTGGTAGTGGAGTAGGAAAATTTGACCGTTGATCTATTAAAAATTTGATGGTATTTATGGTTTGGCGGGAAGTTTTTCTCTGGGATAGTAAATTTTTAGGGATATTATCTTTAATTTGTAGATTAAATGGAGCATTATACCAAGTAACTCGTCTATTACGGTTTCGATGCTGTTTTTTTTTTATACGATGTATCCTGATGTTTACTAAGAGAGTTAGTATTAGTGAATTTATTATACATATGTTTAGTTAGATTCACTGATTTAGGTGTTTTAGTCTGATTATTAGGAATTTTGTTAGTAATGTTATTAACGTATATTGGAGTATTAGGATGAATGGTTTTTTGAAAGTTATTATATTGTATGTAAGAAGAGGTAGAGAAATTAAGTTTTAAGTTGGTATTTTGGGGTATAGTGTGAGTGGCATCTAGGTGTGTATTTTTCATTTGGTGTTTGTTGGTAATATTGGGTTGTATGTTTGTAGTATTATTGGTACAAGGTATATAGACTAATTTGTTTTTGTGGCCGCTTCTAGCTAAAGCTTCGTTATAAAAGGTCGCATTTTTATCGAATACATCCTGGTTAGATGAAAGGTTAGAAATTCTGAGTGAGATATTATATGTTAGGTTTTTAAGGATAGATCTAGGGTGATTGGATTGTGAGTGTATGTAATGTAAGTTTTTGTTAGATTTATGGTAAGATTGGTAGATACCCGTAGATAAGTCTAAAGTTATATCAAGGAAATTAACTACTTTACTGGTGTTTTCAAATGTAATAGTGAGACTATAACAGTCTTTGAGGAAAGTTCTAATACATTTTTTTATTTTTTTCAATTTCTGATAGGCTAAGGTTAGTGGAAAGAAGAAGACAGTCATCACGATATAAACCACCTTTAAGGTGGGAAAAAGAAGCATTTATGTTAAATAGAAGAAAGAATGGTATTTATGTGTGCTGGGAAAGCTTTTATCTAAAGCCTTAAAGAATAAATTTGCCAGGGGTGTTTTGATAGCTAAAAGACGCAGGAGGTGCATAAAAAAATCACTGCTTTGGTTCTGATTTTTTTCCGAGATTTATTCACTACATTATCATTTTTATTTATATTTAAATAATTTTTAGAGTCCGCTTTACTTATGTTATTCGTATTTTTACCTAATTTATAATTCGAATTAGTATTATCTAGATATTCAATATTATTTTTATATCCTGCCTTATCTAATGCCTCATTATAATATCGAGCTTTTTCATAAAAAATGGATTTATTAGCAGATAATCTAGTTAAGCGTTTTTGAACACTATTGACTATTGCATTTTTCACAGATTTAGGGTGATTTGAGTAATAGTTAACATAATTTAGGTTTTCGTTGGGCTTGTGGAAGGGGTAATATAATCCTGAATTTAAATTAAGAGTGACATCAAGGAAGTTAACTACTTTAGTGTTACT
>OZ024741.1:28227455-28234955 GCA_964016885.1 Eledone cirrhosa
CTAGCGTTGCTGTCCTTCAATTCCCATATTTTTCTGGCGAGAGTGGTGGAACCCATAAGTGCTCGATTTTTCATTGAGTGCCTGTGCACATACCATCTTTTCTTAAAAGAACCCGCGGTGGATCCTATGTAATTCCAGGTGGAGTTACCCGAGATGACAGTGCACATGTACACCAGGCTCGAATCGAGACATCTATTCGCCAATGGGCACCTATCTGGGAGGTGACAGTTGCAGTTTGAGGCGCTATTTTGTGCAGCTTTTACATTCCTATTTAGTACCCTGTTATAAGTGGGTTGTGATATATGCCCCATGGGGTTTTGCTGCTGCGCGTTTGTATGCGCTTGTGGTTGTGATGTTGTGATGAGTTTGTGCTTATGTATAGGTGCAATTGATTTACTTGAGATATTTCTGTGGTTGATCTTACGTATGTGTGATTCTATGTTAGCTGCTGTTGAGAAAGAGAGTTTAATAGTAGATCTATTGAGTATTTTGTGATATCTATGCGAGATAGGGAAGTGTTTATCTATTAGTTTAAAGAATGTAGAGGGCAGTCTAGTTTTTATAGAGGAGTTGAATATTGGGTTGAACCATAGGTATTTTCTTTGTCTGTTTCTTCTATTGTTTCTAGGGTTTACGTTATTAGTGTTTTGGCCGTTTACTCTAGGTGTTACATGTCTAACCCTATGTCTAGTCAAGCTATTCCTATTATTATGTGAGCGGTTGGAGTAGAAATTACTAGGATTGTTTATGTTGTCCTTATTCACTATATACTGTAGTTTATCTTTATGACCGGCCCTACTTAATGCTGCATTATAATAGTCAGCATGCTCGTTAAAGATTTCTAGGTTTGAGGATAGGCGGGATATTCGGAGGGATATACTACGTGCTATGGATTTAATTATGGATTTGGGGTGATTTGAGTTGTAACTAATGTAGGCAAGATTTTCATTATTTTTGTGGAAAGGTTCTATTAATCCAGTATTTAGATTTAGAGTTACATCTAGAAAGTTTACCTTCTTATGGTTTAGTTCTTAGGTAATACTTAGGCCTAGTTTTTTTAAGAATATTCTAATATTTTTCCTTAGTCTTTCCATGCTCTGGTTGTTTAGGTTCCTAGCTATAAGTAACGTGTCGTCCCTATAAATTCCTCCCTGGAGGTTACTGAATTCCTTATGTAGGTTGTGTGCTATGAATAGCCCCACGATATCTGTAATTTGCGCAGAATCATTTGATCCCATTGTAATATCGAATCTATTTATTCTATCCTTTCTTACCCAGTAGTTATTTTCAAATTTTACGATAGTCCTTCTAGCCGCTATTATTATTTCAATTTCATCATGGGTAAGATTAGAGTTATTTTGGGCAAATATAAGCGCCTTATCTAGGGTAGCTGGGGATATGGATGCATAATAGTCGTCTATATCAAATTGTATGAAGTTACACGTCTCCCTATTTTGTATTTTATTGAACCATTTAATTGCCTCGTTAGTGTTGCCCCATAAATTGATTTCTAGTTTATCCTTTATTTGTGCGATTACCCTATCTAGAATGTTTTTGCTAATTTTACCTATGTCTGACTTGGATGGGCATATTAATCTAATGGTGGGATTAGTTTCAAAGTTATTTTTGTGATCTTTCAGGTTAAATGTAGGGTTGCACGGGGTAAGCGGTTCGGTCCTATCTGAAATTCCGAGTTTATTAACTATCTTGAGGCCCTCCATGTTTATGCTGGTGAGTGTAGATTCATTAGTTTTTTTATAATTCGTTAACCTCTGTATTAACTCTACAACTATTGAGCTTTGACAGTGGTCCCACTCATGTATACTGTTGAAGATGAAGAGAAAGACTGTAAATACTAGCTTATCTTTATAATTTAAAATTGATACACACTACGATACTTTTTGCCTTATGACAGCTGATTTTCACGCCGTAACATTAGATACATTATATACCCCCCACCTAAGTAATGTCAGGGTCTCCTTAAATAGTTTATTGATAGCATTGTTGTAATAATTGTTGTTGTTATTGTTCTAGTTGAATGCCATAACTACTCCATATTTTCTTTTCTTTTCTTGCTTGTGTATTTTCTTCATTCTCGCATGCACCGAAGATCTGACTGGTTATAATTCTGTATTGGCGATCGAATGACGCAAAATTAGGTGGATAGCGATCTCTAGACAGACCAATTCAGTGAAACAAATGTAAGCTATGTGAATAAAAACTTTTTTGTATAGCAAACCATGTAAACCTTCTTTCCTGATTTATTATTACTCCAAGTGTTTACAACATAGGAATTACAGCAAACCCGCAGCATCACTATGAAAACGCCTTGTTGAGTCAAACCAAGCCAAGCGTTAATATCATCCACTACCTGGAATACCATAACTGGACTTCACCTAAGTGGACTGCATTTAACTATTATTTGTTAATCCGTATATTTAGCTCCCACCTGGTCGAGCAACACCATTAACGCACGGCAACAACATGGAGAAGCACTGTATAGGTATGTCACTAAAAAACATACCTGTACCTACAAAAAAGGACTATACACTGGGCATGATACGACGGACTAATGATTTCATCCGCAGGGTCCGATGGAAAGCTTACCATTTGGATAAGGGACCGAATACCAACAGAAGGGAATTTTCTAAGGAGAATTACGGGTTTAAATCCTGCAAAAACCCGCCAAACAACCCCGCACTCGATGCCTTCGAGCTGGACCTTATGAACATGATAAGTGAAACTAAATTTAAAAAAAGAACAAATCACAACAAATTGCAAAATGACTTAAATACATTACTTAAAAAACTAAAAGACACTAACGGTATCATAGTAAAAGCAGACAAAATATCAAACGTATACTCTATGGACATTAACACATACAATAACTTTATTCAGCGTGAACTACATAAAAAATATAAAAAAACTAATGAATCTACACTCACCAGCATTAACATGGAGGGCCTCAAGATAGTTAATAAACTCGGAATTTCAGATAGGACCGAACCGCTTACCCCGTGCAACCCTACATTTAACCTGAAAGATCACAAAAATAACTTTGAAACTAATCCCACCATTAGATTAATATGCCCATCCAAGTCAGACATAGGTAAAATTAGCAAAAACATTCTAGATAGGGTAATCGCACAAATAAAGGGTAAACTAGAAATCAATTTATGGGGCAACACTAACGAGGCAATTAAATGGTTCAATAAAATACAAAATAGGGAGACGTGTAACTTCATACAATTTGATATAGACGACTATTATGCATCCATATCCCCAGCTACCCTAGATAAGGCGCTTATATTTGCCCAAAATAACTCTAATCTTACCCATGATGAAATTGAAATAATAATAGCGGCTAGAAGGACTATCGTAAAATTTGAAAATAACTACTGGGTAAGAAAGGATAGAATAAATAGATTCGATATTACAATGGGATCAAATGATTCTGCGCAAATTACAGATATCGTGGGGCTATTCATAGCACACAACCTACATAAGGAATTCAGTAACCTCCAGGGAGGAATTTATAGGGACGACACGTTATTTATAGCTAGGAACCTAAACAACCAGAGCATGGAAAGACTAAGGAAAAATATTAGAATATTCTTAAAAAAACTAGGCCTAAGTATTACCTAAGAACTAAACCATAAGAAGGTAAACTTTCTAGATGTAACTCTAAATCTAAATACTGGATTAATACAACCTTTCCAAAAATAATGAAAATCTTGCCTACATTAGTTACAACTCAAATCACCCCAAATCCATAATTAAATCCATAGCACGTAGTATATCCCTCCGAATATCCCGCCTATCCTCAAACCTAGAAATCTTTAACGAGCATGCTGACTATTATAATGCAGCATTAAGTAGGGCCGGTCATAAAGATAAACTACAGTATATAGTGAATAAGGACAACATAAACAATCCTAGTAATTTCTACTCCAACCGCTCACATAATGATAGGAATAGCTTGACTAGACATAGGGTTAGACATGTAACACCTAGAGTAAACGGCCAAAACACTAATAACGTAAACCCTAGAAACAATAGAAGAAACAGACAAAGAAAATACCTATGGTTCAACCCAATATTCAACTCCTCTATAAAAACTAGACTGCCCTCTACATTCTTTAAACTAATAGATAAACACTTCCCTATCTCGCATAGATATCACAAAATACTCAATAGATCTACTATTAAACTCTCTTTCTCAACAGCAGCTAACATAGAATCACACATACGTAAGATCAACCACAGAAATATCTCAAGTAAATCAATTGCACCTATACATAAGCACAAACTCATCACAACATCACAACCACAAGCGCATACAAACGCGCAGCAGCAAAACCCCATGGGGCATATATCACAACCCACTTATAACAGGGTACTAAATAGGAATGTAAAAGCTGCACAAAATAGCGCCTCAAACTGCAACTGTCACCTCCCAGATAGGTGCCCATTGGCGAATAGATGTCTCGATTCGAGCCTGGTGTACATGTGCACTGTCATCTCGGGTAACTCCACCTGGAATTACATAGGATCCACCGCGGGTTCTTTTAAGAAAAGATGGTATGTGCACAGGCACTCAATGAAAAATCGAGCACTTATGGGTTCCACCACTCTCGCCAGAAAAATATGGGAATTGAAGGACAGCAACGCTAGCTACACTATCAACTGGTCGAAGTTGTCGGCTGCTAAAACCTATAGTACAGGGATGTCCTATTGCGGGCTGTGTGATCTTGAGCTATTGTATATCCTTAGAAATGTTAAAAGGCTACTTAATAATAAGTTAGAAAGATCTATCTTCTGCAGACATAGAATAGCCACTAAATTCATAAGATTCAAACCTCCGTGAATCGAACCAACATAACATAGCTTTAAATTAGGATACCTACTACCCACAGAAATATATTCATTAAGTATACTATTTCCTTCACAAGTCTATACCACACAATAGTCTGTAAATACCTCATCTACCAACAATCTTACTCCTTCTCAGCTGCTGCAATCATTTGATCCTAGATCCTAGTTTCTCTCATTTCACTACTACAATGTTACTTTACCTTCTTTTTGCCATAACTACAATTAGCACGCTTTTCTCTTTGCATGTATGTATATTTTTGTACGAGTGTATATTGATGTGTATGTATGTGTCTATGTACACATATATGTGTATATATATTTATATATATATATATATGTGTGTGTGTGTGTGTGTGTGTGTGTGTGTGTGTGTGTGTGTGTGTGTGTGTGTGTGTGTGTGTGTGCATAGATATATGCGTATATTAATTCGTTAACCTCTGTATTAACTCTACAACTATTGAGCTTTGACAGTGGTCCCACTCATGTATACTGTTGAAGATGAAGAGAAAGACTGTAAAAACTAGCTTATCTTTATAATTTAAAATTGATACACACTACGATACTTTTTGCCTTATGACAGCTGATTTTCACGCCGTAACATTAGATACATTATATACCCCCCACCTAAGTAATGTCAGGGTCTCCTTAAATAGTTTATTGATAGCATTGTTGTAATAATTGTTGTTGTTATTGTTCTAATTGAATGCCATAACTACTCCATATTTTCTTTTCTTTTCTTGCCTGTGTATTTTCTTCATTCTCGCATGCTCCGAAGATCTGACTGGTTATAATTCTGTATTGGCGATCGAATGACGCAAAATTAGGCGGATAGCGATCTCTAGACAGACCAGTTCAGTGAAACAAATGTAAGCTATGTGAATAAAAACTTTTTTGTATAGCAAACCATGTAAACCTTCTTTCCTGATATATATATATATATATATATATATATATATATATATATATATATATATATATAAAAATAAGTACACACACACACATACACACATATACACATACGAAGGACGGAATTACTTTTTCAGGAATTTTACCACCATAACCGATACTGAGCAAGATGCTATTCTCCATGCCCGTAAGACCTTCCTATACTACGATGGATCTTACTGGATCAACAAGAAGTCTCAGACCCCATTTGACGTCAGCATGGGAGCGAGTGACTCGGCTGAAATAAGCGACCTTGTGGGCCTGTACATTTTACATCACCTGAAGAACCTCTTTACTGGCCTAACCGGAGGTTTATACCGAGACGACGGCCTCTTCGCCCTGCACAAGGTTAACCCCAGAACCACCGATGGGTTTCGGAGAAACTTAAGCTCGTTCTTCCGTAATCTAGGATTTAGTATAACTATAGAATCTAATATGACTAGGGCCAACTTTTTAGATGTCACTCTCGACCAAATACTTCCTTCTATTACCCGTACCACAAACCTAATGAGTCACTTAGATATATTAATGTTAATTCTAACCACCCCCAAAACATCAATGATAACTTAATAAAAAGCGTCTTTATTAGAATCTCTGGCCTCTCGGCCAATGAAGATATATTTATCGCCTCTGCCTCCTACTACAATGACGCCCTCGCCCGCAGTGGATTTAAAGAAAAGATAACTTACCTAGAAACCACCGCAACACCGCAAGACTGCATAGGAAGAATAGGCATAGGCAGATTAGCTGGTACAACCCTCCCTTCAATAGAGAGGTCTCTACACCTATAGCTAGGATTTTCTTCACCTTGCTGAACACACACTTCTCCATACAACATAGGTACTACACCATCTTTAATAAGAACACAATAAAACTCTCCTACTCCACTACACCTAACCTAGCTAGGAATATAGCCAATCTCAATTCTAAAAAATTAAATAAGCCAACCACCTCCGAACCCAATCCCCGGACTGAGGCCTTGTGCAATTGCCTAAATAAGGAAGCCTGCCCACTTGAAAACAAATGCCTGACAAATGATATCGTATACAAATGCGATGTCATCTCAGGCACCGATGATTGCAACAACAAAAAGACTTACATCGGCATGACTTCCAATAACTTTAAGACCCGGTGGTGTGCCCACACCCATTCCTTCAGATGACCGGACAAATCAAATCAGACAACACTCGCCTCCTATGTTTAGGACCTCAAAAGGACCACCACCCCCTTCACGCATAAATGGAAAATACTCCAGAAAGCGCGCTCATACAACGGAGGACACAAGTGCTGCGACTTTTGTATCTCAGCGAGCTACGAAATATTATTCGCCAAGGGCCTGCTACTGAACAAACTCTCTAAACACTGCCCGAACTGCATGCACAAAAACTTTGCAACTTTCAAATACCTTAAGCCAGTGTTAATTCCCGATGGCTAAAAACGACCTCCCCTTTTTTTCTTTAAACGCCACCCGACAAAGTAGCCCTCTACCTCCTTCCCACCCTACCCCTACCCCTTCTCGACCTGAAACACGGCACTATAGTTATGTAAGTACCTCTTACCTATCTGCATTTTCTGCTTGTAGAGCTGTTTTTATGTGCCTGTGTATATGCGTACATTTATGAGTACTTATTTGTATGTATTTGTATGAGTGGCCGTTCGTTTGTATGCGTATCGTTGTGT
>OZ024741.1:28237455-28244955 GCA_964016885.1 Eledone cirrhosa
AAATATATGGAACTCTTATAACCATCTTTTATTTCATCTTTATTATATATATATATATATATATAAAAAACATATCAAACATTCCTTTAGCATTCTACCTTACTACCACCACTAACCCCCACCCACACATCCACATCCGCCCACCCCACAACTAATATTACTAACATCCCCCAACCCACCTTCCGCCTCACCCACACACACGAACACACACCATCACACATACACCCACCCACACCTACGTACACACCAATACACCACCCACTCCACACGCCCAACCACCACTAACCCTACCTACACACCTGCATTCCACCCCTTCCCCACCACCAGTAATACTAACACCCTCTCTACCACACACACTCATATCCAAACACGCACACACACACCCTTTCTCTCCCTCTTTTTCTCCCCGCTCCACCTAACCCCCTCATACACATCCCACTAACACTTCCACTAATATACACACCAACCCCCCACATCACCACCTTCTCCCTCCACCTGTCACACCTACCCATCCTCTTCCCTGTCCACCGCACCTCCGCACACACAGACACACAGTCCACACCACATACAGACCCTTTCTTTACCTGACATCCTTCTCTACTGATATCTCTTCACCCTGCCTTGACCCTCTGGCCACTTCCAGTTGCGCGCGCACCCCACATCTCTCCACTTCCGCACTACCACACCAGGATTTCACACCACCGGTCATCGTTCCAGCTATCCATTCTACGAGACGTGGAATCTCCAACATCTTGTCTCACACTCCATGGAAATATCTTAGGAACATACACTTACATTATTTTCGAACAACGCCACCTACATCCACACCACATATAAACACAAACACACACGTGCGTAACCCCATATACACACACTCAGTCTCCGGACTCCACACGCCCCCTCTTCCCCACCCCTCTGACCCCTCTCCATCCACACACACGCACACACCGACTTACACCCCTCCCCATGTACACACAAGTTTCCCTTTTACCTGAACATGGAACCTCGTTCTTCCCCCAACTCTCACATTCACACACACACACACACACGTACACCTACACACATACACAAACACCACCTTCAGTGTCTGGGGAGGGGGAAGTCGATTAAATCGACCCCAGTGAATTACTGGTGCTTTATTTTATCGACCTCGTAAGGGTGAAAGGCAAAGGTAACCTCGGTGGGATTTGAACTCAGATCGCCATGGGCCGTAACTCTATGTAGCAAAGCATGGTATCTGACGCCCTATCGATACCGTCAATCGACCTCTCTGACACACACACACACATATATCTTCATATATACTCTCTTTTTCTTCCCCTTATCTCTCGCATACCCACGCACTTTACTGTCATGTATACAGTATTTTGTTTCAATTCTATTCCGTTGTATTGAATATATTATAGACTTTTAGCCAATAGTGTATTTATAAGCAGCTTGTTTATATATATATATATATACTGTATCTGCATGAAAAAAAAAAAAAAAATGAAACAACTGGACTAGTTTCAATTATCTGCTGAGATTTATATCACAATATAGAGTTGTTACTTCACTAGTAATTTATTTATCAAACTAGCCTTCAACAATGTGATTTATGTGCGAAACTTGTCTATCCAATTTTCTTAAACTTTTAGTAATACTGACTTTAACAGCAGTATATTCGACGACATATAAAAACGTTCTCAATTGCAAGACGAAATGCAAACACAGGATGAAATCTAGTTCAAGTGATGCCACTTTTTTTGTCCATTAAAATATTATATACGAAGTTGAGGTGTTTACATTTGTCTATAAATAAACTATAAGTCGAAAATATATGGATATGTTTCGTGAGAGGGTATAAAAGTGAAACACAATATTGATAACGTAATAGTGATTTACGAATCAATCATTCTGACAGATTTTACAGGCAAAACCAGCCTGCAGGAGACCCAGGAATAGACTCAGAGCAAGATGGTTGAATAACTTCCAAGAGCTTGGCTGCTCTCGTTTGGAGATTCAGCCAGACCAGTTGGAGACGGTTGCTTCTGATAAGACCCACTAGAAGAAGTATTTGAGGACTGTGCCTTCACGACCAGTTGGAGACAGTTGCTTCTGACAAGACCCACTGGAAAGAGTATTTAAGGATTCTTACCTCACGACCCTTTTAGGAATAAGTGTGCGAAGAAGAAGAAATTGTTGTGACTTTATTTGCTTTTCATTAACTTGGGTTTTTATAACAAACTATCTGAAGCTTCTTCTTGTTTTATCTTACAGAATTGTTTGTTTTAAAATGTTTATATTTGATGTTTGATGTGTTTGCGAAATAGCGTCTCCTTTTTTGAGGGCAAAGAGTGATGCCTCATATCTTCTTTGTAACAACAACAAAAAATGGAAAAATACCGATTGTAATGGGTGAAAAACAACAAACTTACGGGAACGACCTGTAATATGTGTCAACAGACGAACGAGAAGAAGAAGAAGAAGAAGAAGAAGAAGAAGAAGAAGAAGAAGAAGAATGTTTCAATTTATTTAAGATCTCAGATATAGACGGTTTATTGTCAGATTTTCTGTGAACAGTCAAAGAGGTCAGCAGTTGCTTATGATGTAAAAAAAGAAGAAAAATTGAACCTAATCTGGTTGATTCCTGTTTTTCTGTCCACTAAATATTTTGTATACAGACAAGATGTTTACATCTGTTCATACAAAGATAATTAACTACGACTCTATATATTTTGTATAGAATATTTGTCTCAACATACTTGTTGCTACAGTAAATATATAAAATTGAGGCAGTCATAAAAATAATTATTTTTTCTCAATACCGTAAAACGGTTTCTTCAAAATATCGATATTTTTTGCCTATATTAAAATAAAATATAAAACTAAAATATATTTTAACAACATAATACTGTGTATTTGACTCTTCTACTTTTGTCTGTTTTATCTTAGTTTTCTTGATCTACACAAAGTTATAGAAATATATATTTTATAGAAATCGTAAACTGAGTTATATAGTTTCATTCACACCAAACATTTAGATCTATATAAACAGAAGCTTTTATGGAGGATGTTTGAATATAATATTACCGGCCAACGATAGACATTAAAAATGTCGTAATCTTATTTAACTAAACGATATATGTAGGTGGATATATGAACCGCAGATTTGGAATGATAATATTAAGATGTTAGTATTTTTGTGAAGAAACGTGGAATTGAATTCGAATAAATGTTCGGATATATATGTGTATCATGTGAATTTTATATGACGATGTTGCGCATATCTGCTAGTAAATGAATATATATAGATACATAATCTATAAAGGTATATATATATATATATATATATATATATATATATATATGTAAAGAATTAGTATATCTACCAACATATATATACAGATGCATACCTATGCTAGTAAATATATAGGTTTTGTCTTAGTAACTTTGTGGTTCAATGCAAGGCGATGCAGAACAATTATATGAAAGACGTAAAATAAGAAAATTATAAAAATTTACTTACTTACTAAAATTTCACTCCAACTAATTAGTTTCTGAAAGGGAATAAACATGGTTTCCGATTGGAACAACATGGAGAAATAACCTTTCGTCATCAGGGAGATCTGTTCTCAGCTAAGTTCCCAGGCAATGCGTGGACACAGGGAACTTATACAAAAATAATTCAGTGGATGGAAAAAAGCAAGCGAGGACTAAATTCCAGGACATTGAAAAAATCACTGCCTACTTAGTCGGTGGCGAATTCAAAAGAATCAATCACCTGACATCGAGGTCAATCAGATCTCCCTGATGACGAAAGGATATTTCTTCATGTTGTTCCAATCGGAAACCATGTTTATTCCCTTTCAGAAACTAATTAGTTGGAGTGAAATTTTAGTAAGTAAGTAAATTTTTATAATTTTCTTATTTTACGTCTTTCATATAATTGTTCTGCATCCCCTTGCATTGAACCACAAAGTTACTAAGACAAAACCTATATATTTACTAGCATAGGTATGCATCTGTATATATATGTTGGTAGATATACTAATTCTTTATAATTATCTCCAAATTATTTTGTTGAGCAAAAATTTGCCAAAACTACTGCTATGATTCATAGTAATAGCCAGGCTACTGTCTTATTAGCACCCCCACTCCTCACTGATTGACCTCGATGTCACGTGATTGATTCTTTTGAATTCGCCACCGACTAAGTAGGCAGTGATTTTTTCAATGTCCTGGAATTTAGTCCTCGCTTGCTTTTTTCCATCCACTGAATTATCTTTGTATAAATTCCCTGTGTCCACGCATTGCCTGGGAACTTAACTGAGAACAGATCTCCCTGATGACGAAAGGATATTTCTCCATGTTATTCCAATCGGAAACCATGTTTATTCCCTTTCAGAAACGAATTAGTTGGAGTGAAATTTTAGTAAGTAAATTTTTATAATTTTCTTATTTTACGTCTTTCATATATATATATATATAATTTGTTTAGCAAGATTCTTTATCTGAAAACGTGTGTTGAAATCGATATTGTTATGCTTTGGGAGGGTCATGTTGCCAATAAGAAACACACGCACCAGTTGCTTTCACTCCAATTTATTATGAATTAAATTTATAAATTTAAGAATTTATAAATTTCCGGTTGGTTGGTTGGTTCCACAACCGGACGGTTGTTCATATATTGTCAAAGTTCTTTCGTCACACATTCTGTGACCTCTTCAGTGGCTGGGGATTCTTTTCTTTGTTTTTGTGCCTCTCCTTTGTCCTACGCCATCTTGTTTTTGTGTGTGTTGTGTGCTTAGTTTGCGCATGTGTTACATCCGGGTGTCTGTGTGTGTTTATATTTGTTTATTTATTTATTTATTTGTTTATTTACATGTTACTGGTTGGTTGTTTGTTCTATGTGTGTGTGTGTTTTCATTTTGTCCTTAATTGTAAGTTGTGATGTTGCTATTCCATTCATGTTTTCTATTTAATTTTGGTTGGAGTTCATTTATGTTTATTGTCTCTGTGATTTGTCTAAACATTGCGTCTTTTCTGTGTGTAGATTCTATTTTTATTTCTATGTTCTCTAATTTACTCTTATGTTCTATTTTAGCATGTTGGTGGAGTACAGATGATTCTTTTCTATCTTGAAGCTCTCGCCAGTGTTCATTTATCCGTTCTCCTACACTACGAGCTGTCTCACCTATGTACACTATATTCTTATCTCTACATTGTCCTTCAGTACATCTTATGCTATATACTACATTTCTAGTTTTACAGTTAATATGGGGGCTTAGTTTACAGATTATACATTTCTTATCTATACAGGGAGGTCTTTGAAAAGAGTATGTATTGCTAATAAGTGTTTTTATGGAGCTACCTAGGCTTTCTACTATCTTAATATTGAGTTTATGTTTATCTAGGGCCCTTCTAAATTTGTAAGCTAATTCACCTTTAGGGGTTGTATTGATGAACATTACACTCTGGTATTTATTGCTATCATACTATGAGTTTATTCTATTAACCTTATTCCTAGTTCTTTCTATTCTATTCCAAAATTTGCTCCTATACAAGGGGCAGGTCCCATTTGTATCATTATTTACCATTTTTTCCTATTTGGTTCTGGCTCCTCTATATACTCTGTTTAATCTCTCTGATTGTAACCAGAGAACTGCATACGGTGGATGAAGTGTTGTATGTGTCTCTCTAGTTCTTTGGGGTTGCACATGCGGGACACGTTTCTCATCACCCGTACCAAATCCGCAATCAGTATGTTGATTTTGGTGTGGTTCGAAACAGGTGAGTTTCGGTGGATCAGATATTTTGAAGTCATGGGTTTGGCATAATGGGAATGGAGGATATAAATATATGTGTGTGTGTATATATATATATAATATATATATATATATATATATATATATATATATATATATATATATATATATATATATATATATATATATTAAAATAACAGATTAAAGTTTAAGCAAAGAATCGCTGCTTTCACCCTTAACCGGATTTTCTGAAACTAACAAAGTCAATCTGTGAACGCAGAAGAGAATATTTCAAAAAACGTTGCAACCGGAGGAAGACAGGAAGACGATACTTTGGTTCGTGGAAACGTTCCCTGGCAAAAAACGGGAAAAAACGAATATAATACGTCATTATGTGGAGCGGTGAAAAACAATTACACGCAAAGACAAAACCACGTTTATGGTATAAAAGAAGTCGTAGACTAATATTTTATTAGGTGATTCATAGAGACGTTCTCTGGCAATGAACGGAAAAAACGAAGATAATACGTCATATGTGGACCGTGGAGAACAATTGCACGCAAAGACAAAACCACGCAAATGGTATAACTGAAGTCGTAGACTAAAATTCTAACTAGGAAACCGAATGATTCTCGGCTTCAGAGTTAAGAATAAAGTAAATAAAATACAGAGGTAATTGAAATTAAATAAATACATACACGCACCCATATACGTAGATAGACAAGCATACGCGAAAACACTCGCCATAGGTATACAAATACACGCACGTCTTGATGTGGTAGCTAAGTATATGTTATGTTTATACCATTACTTATTTGTATAGGTAAGTATATATTACCTGTATGTTTTGTGAAGGTACGTATACTTTCTCGTACGTATATTTGATTGTATATGTTATGACGTATATATTATATATTCTGGTACATATGCTTTTGGTTATGTGTATACTTGAGTTTTGCGTCTGTGTGAGTATGCGGGTTCGTACGTATGTAGGGTGTGTGTATATGTGTACTTTGTGTTTTGGTTGACGTACGTCTCCGAACATATGTGTATTCACATGTAGATACGTGTGTGCGCTTGTTATATACGTATTTATTTATTTATATACGTTTATTTAATTATATGTATACACGCACAAACACACACACACATATATATATATTTTTTATTAATATATATTTTTATGTGTATTTGGTGTATTCATTCGTATGCATGCGGGTACCGGCATGCGTGGGTTCTGTATGTGCGTGCGGGGTTTTTTTTTGTTTTTTTTTTTAGTGTACGTCCGTATATTTGTATACCTATGGCGAGTGTTTTCGCGTATGCTTGTCTATCTACGTATATGGGTGCGTGTATGTATTTATTTAATTTCAATTACCTCTGTATTTTATTTACTTTATTCTTAGCTCTGAAGCCGAGAATCATTCGATTTCCTAGTTAGAATTTTAGTTTACGACTTCAGTTATACCATTTACGTGGTTTTGTCTTTGCGTGCAATTGTTCTCCACGCTCCACATATGACATATTATCTTCGTTTTTTCCGTTCTTTGCCAGAGAACGTCTCTATGAACCACCTAATAGAATATTAGTCTACGACTTCTTTTATACCATAAACGTGGTTTATCTGGATGATGCTACGTTGGGCGGGCCCGTACGGACGGTCTGCCAAGACCTTCAATCGGTGATTCCTGCCCTGGCGGGAGTCGGCATCCAGGTCATCTCGGCCAAGTCGGAGGTGGTGAACGTCAGCCTC
>OZ024741.1:28249955-28254955 GCA_964016885.1 Eledone cirrhosa
CTTCTTCTGACAACGTTTACATCAAGTGGGCAGCTGATCTCCACAACAGAACACGTTTTCAATGTGTGGTCCCAAACAACATTATCAGGCCAATTGTGCTTTAATTTGGTAGCAGTTTTTATTTTCAGGTTCCACCAATATTCCTTAGTGCCATCTGTCTCAATATATTCTTCCTCGTTTGTTTTTATGTATGTATGTATGTATGTATGTATGTTATGTCGGGTCACCAGTTGGTCACCAGATGGTGCTACTGGTAACATGTATCCCAGTACAACCTGTCTCATGGTCGGGTCGTTGGCGACTAAACTGGCAACCCCACCAAGGTTTCTTGGTGAGGAGGGTGACTTTGGACATCCTGCAGGACTAAAAACAAGACCTGTCAAAGGGCAAAGGAGCTCTTAAGAGTCAATGGCCATCCAAAATCACAGGGAAAGATGACCCCTTAGCCTTTGTCAAGGCAGAATTCTAGGAGAAGGAAAACTCTGATATAACACCTGCAACTCTGATGGTATCCAATGATGTTGACTTGTTCTTCTTTTTGGTAAATATCATCTTGGTTAAGAGAGTGGGACTGGCTTTGTGCAGTGCCTTTGCTCACTATAAAAGCTTCACGCACAGGCATTGCTTTATATCTGGAGATCTCTCTGCACTTGTCGTCACATGTACCATGGGCCCAGCACTATATGTCAATAATGGTCACCAGTGGGGTGTTTGTGCCAGAGTTTTCAAGTCGCTGGCTGGACTAAAAAGTCACACTCGTTCAGCGCATCGGTAGGGGTTCTCCTACATGGATATAAAGTAGTGGCCGTACTCGAAAACGAGTTGGCAGCCACCATGTATGTATGTATGTATGTATGTATGTATGTATGTATGTATGTATGTATGTATGTATGTATGTATGTATGTATGTCTCAATAATTGTCACAAGTGTAGTGTTTGTACCAGAGTTTTCAAGTCGCTGGCTGGACTAAAAAGTCACACTCGTTCAGCGCATCGGTAGGGGTTCTCCTACATGGATATAAAGTAGTGGCCGTACTCGAAAACGAGTTGGCAGCCACCATGTATGGAGGACTGCACAGTGCACTCTACATGTGAATGGAGTTATACTAAAGCAGCTAGAGAAGTTCAAGGTGTCGCTGGCCATTGTCCGCGGAAATGCTTTTGCAGTTTTGTCCGCAGGGTGCAGCCGAAACACCACCCCGACCTAGGGACAGTCTGTCACCCTCTGCCCTCCTCATTCTATTTCTTGCGTGGCCTAAGTGTCCTTGCTCTTCCTCTCCCTTTCTTCACATTTATGGCATTTATAATCCTTTCCTATATTTCCCTATATAGCCAGATCTGCCTTTCTTTACCCTTTTCCCCTTGTTTTTTCATCACTTAATTTTGTTTTTATCTTTGTTTAAAAATATTTCCACCATTGTATAACTTCTGTTTGTAAAATACAGTTGACATAATAAAGCCATAACTAAAAAAATCATCTATATAAAAAAAGGACTCGATAAAAATGTAACCCATGATATCAAAGTTACCACTTGTCAATACTATTTAACACATATCCGTGGATTAAAAGTTATTACCCCCACCGCCAATATGTTTACCGGATGTTAATACTGACTTGTCGTCTGTTACTTTACAGATGATTTGAACTCAGACCATAAAGGGCCGTAACTCTTTGCTGCAAAGCATGGCGTCCGACCCTCTACCGATACTGCCAATCCACCATCCTTGTTACTGCAAATAATTGTTTCTACTTTTGGCACAAGGCCAGCAAATACCCAGTACATTACTGGTACTTTATTTTATCGACCCTGTAAATAATGTTACTAATTCTATTAAAAACCCCCATCAGTTACGAATGACAATAGGATTTACACCTAGAATGTTCCACTCCGAGGCACGAGCCTGGGCAAGGTGTGTTTTGTGGAAGACCAGCAGTCTCCCATGTATAGCAGCCTCTTCTCTCTACACCACCAATGTTGTCTAAGTGAAAGACAATGATCGATATAGCTTGGCACCAGTGACATCGCAATTCATTTCTACAGCTGAGCAAACTGGAGTAACATGTAATAAAGTGTCTTGCTCAAGGATACAACGCAACACCTGGTCCAAGAATCGAACTCACAACTTTCAATTGCAATCCCAACATTCTAACCACTAAGTCATACGTCTTCACTTATGCAAAATTAACGATATGATAAATAGGATAGTATTATCTCTCTACTGGGTAATTGCTGGCCTTGTGCCAATAGTAGAAACAATTATCTCTCTCACTCTCTCTCTCTATATATATATATATATTTACTCTTGGTGCAACAGATATGAACTTCCCGATATAAGGTTTGACTCTCTTTGTTTATTTTTTTTATATATGAATATTGATTGTTTCTTGTATCTCATTCTGTTTTTTTGCCCGAGAAAATATCTGTGTCATCAAACGATGTACACACATGGATAATTTTTCAAATTCCAATTGAGTTCTAGCACGTGGCCTGAATTCATTTTAGAATTCATTGTCCTGCGCATGTGTTGTTTTTTTGGCGGTAATCTTCTTCATTATTTTTGAATCAGTTTGAGAATTTCTTTAGAACTGCTAGAATAGCAACCTGGCAGCTACCTCAAGCAGTGATGGTGATTATCACTAAATACTGATGTTGTTTTGATTATCAATATTAGTATTATTGGGCACCCACTGAAGGATTATAAGAGCCCACTTGAATAAGTATCTGTTGATCTTATATAAGCTTCTACATAAATTGGTATAATTTCACCCAAATTGTACGAATCTTATAATGAAACGAGACGTCCGTCTGGGAAGAGATATATTCGATATGTCTCATATGAAATAATACAGCCAATTTTCCACACAATACAATTAGTTAGCACCCCGAACGTTTAATTAGGAATATACTCACCTATTTCCTAATGTTTGTTGAGTTGGGATTTGGCCGGAGTATCGCTATTAGCGTTCTCCGATAATGTATTTATATATATATATATATATATATATATATACAATTAAGTTAAAAATGTACATCTACATATGCATACTGAAATACTAGTATGCATATGAATACACACACGTATACATATGTAGATGTACCAAGTCTTTCACTGGTTACTTTACTGTGAGTATCCAGCTATTCTGTATGTAAACACACAGACAAACCGGTTTTTAGAGTCATACTGGTTTTTGAGGAAACACCTTTCCTCTATTCTCCAGAAAGCCAGACAAGGAATATTGAACTAGTTTCGTTGTTGTTACAACTCATCAGCAATTTCATTTCGTTTCGTTATTTGTTTTTATCGTCTCCGTTGAACCGGTACGTACTCACACTCTATGCAAATTAGTCTGCCCACTACTAATTTTCATAGAAAAAGCATATAACGATATGTGCTTTTACGATTCTCCAGAAAGGCCGGTAGATAGGTAAATATTGCTGATGAGTTGTAACAACAACGAAACTAGTTCAATATTCCTTGTCTGGCTTTCTGGAGAATAGAGGAAAGGTGTTTCCTCAAAAACCAGTATGACTCTAAAAACCGGTTTGTCTGTGTGTTTACATACATAATAGCTGGATACTCACAGTAAAGTAACCAGTGAAAGACTTGGTACATCTACATATGTATACGTGTGTGTATTCATATGCATACTAGTATTTCAGTATGCATATGTAGATGTACATTTTTAACTTAATTGTTTAAGGGTCAGTCATACAAAAGTGAGTTACAAACGAAACGAAATTTAATTTCGTTTCGTTATTTGTTTTTATATATATATATATATATATATATATATGGTTGAGAAACAAATTTGGTCGTTCTGACTGCTGCTAGTTATAGCGGTAGCCAACTGACCTCCCTGCCTCCGGCTCTATCTTTACACTCGGCCCTTGAAAAAATTGATTCCACTTCATTTACTCTCATCTCGGGAACAATTTTGAATAGCGCCAGTTCGTAATTTGAATTCGGGAATTTTATATTCTTCGAATGAAAAGATCCTTCTGACGAGAGTGTTTCTTTGCAACGGAGGCCGTATGGACTCCGTTTAATTTTGAGACTCGAAACCGATTCGGTAAAGGTAACTATAGTAAGTAAAGTTAATTTTTAAAAATTTATTTTGAAACTTTTTCTTATTTGCTAAACCTTATGATTTTTAATGCGATGAAATATCAATGATGGTTGGCAAATTACTGACGAGGGACTAATTTTATCATATGTAACCCATGTGCAACCACGCAGTATTCTTCTTTCTTCTCATGTTTTTTATACATATTTACCTCGGCTGCGTTTGTCTGTTTCTCTCTTACTGCTCCCCCGTTCTCTCTGTTTCTCTAACCTTCTTTCGCCCCCTCTGTCAGTTACACTTTCTCTCAACTGACCTCTTCCTCGCACTTCCACTCACTCACTCTCTGTTTCTCCCCTTCTCACTTCCTCCCGTTTGGCTAGTAGTGGGGTCCTTTCTTGCTCACATCTCACTCACGTCGGACGGTCTGTATCTTGATCGCTCATGAAATCGACCCAGCTTATGCTGACCGGATAACCATGTTGCTTATTTTTTCCTATCTTCGGTTTGCTTTTATCCTTCTATGTTGTTTACTTGTCTCACTCGCTTTACGCGATTCACTTGTCCCAATAGCATGTTTTAGTTATTGTTCGCACCAACCTGAGGTATATGATTTTTAATGCGATGAAATATTAATGATGGTTGGCAAATCACTGACGAGGGACACATTTTATCATATGTAACCCATGTGCAACCACGCAGTATTCTTCTTTCTTCTCATGTTTTATATATATATATATATTAACTAGAAATAGATTGACATATATGTATATAAAATAAATACATGGAACAATCACGGAATAATTTGTAAAGAATGTAAGCACACATAGCTTTCACACATGTCTCTCAGACATGACAACCCTTAATTTAATTTTGTATATATATATATATATATATATATATACTACTAAAACTCTCTGATTGCTTGCTTTCTTGC
>OZ024741.1:28257455-28264955 GCA_964016885.1 Eledone cirrhosa
CTTGGAAATTAATGTAGATACTGTATATATATATATATATATATATATATATATATATATATATATATATATATATATATATCAGCACCTTAACTTCAGAGTGTCGGCTTACCTAAAACATTTCTGTTGACTCTTGTGGGTAGCGTGTGACCCATTGTCACACTTGCTGGTGAATTGATACTTGTTTTTGTTTGTTTTTTTGTTTTGTTTTCTTCTCTTTTTCTCTCGCTTTGATCATATATTTTTGTGCATTATATTTATAAGGTCAGGCGGTGGATTGGCAGTGTCGGTTGAGCATAGGATAATATGCTTTGCGGTGGAGAGTTATGGCACTTTACGCTGTGAGTTCAAATCCCGCCGAGGTTAGCTTTGCCTTTCGTCCTGACGGGGTCGATAAATGAAGCACCAGTAATGAAGAAGGGTCGAGTTAATCCACTTCCCCTCCCCCCAAAATTATTGTACTTGTGTCTAAATCAGAAATCATTCATAGCAATAATTAATTGTATTTATTATATGTGGTTATATAAAGGGTAAAGACTCCTTCGGTCACGAATGACCAGGGAATTTGAACCCAGAAAGTTCCCCTCCACAAATGTTGTCTAAGGGAAAGGCAATGGCCAATACAGCTTGGCACCAGTGACGTCGCAACTAATTTCTACAGCTGAGTGAACTAGAGCAACGTGAAATAAAGTGCCTTGCTCAAGAACACAATGCAAAGCCCGGTCCAAGGATGGAACTCACAACTTCCCGATTGTAAGCTCGACGCTCTAACCACTAAGCCAGGTCTCTTCATATGGACGAGCCAGCAAAAACACAAACAAGCATATAGAATGGCCTAACACGGAACAAGCTCTGACTTACTGGACAGGTGAAAGCCTCTCCATCCCCCAGTATACCACAGTCCAACGTAACTGGGACGACATCAATTGTAGGCGGATCGAGCCTGGCCTGGACCTACACAGCCACGCCTGTCTCCGACCCGCTTCTCAGCCCACAGCGGCGCGTGGCTCAATTTGGTGCCCTCCTTTTCAACAGGTATCCTTCTTGATGATGAGTGCACTCGCATCAGAGTAGCACAACGCCTTGGCCTCCGCGTGTGTGAGTCACATAAATGCCGCTGCAGGGCAGTTACTGACAAATTCGGCTTGCCGCCAGAGCGCAGGCCGGTTCCCCCGACACGCCGCTCTCAACGACATATTGAGAAGGAGCCTGGACACAGCTGGCTTTCCATATCAACTGGAGCCAGCGGGCCTAGACCGCGGTGACGGCAAGCGCCCCGACGGATTCACCCTCTTCCTATTCGAAGATGGTAGATCCATCATCTGGGGCGCCACTTGCTTAGTCGCTTCGGCCACAAATCCCGGCATCGCAGCCCGCCTCGCAGAGGAACGTAAAACAAATACCGGGGTTTGTTCGGTCACTTCCTCTTCGCACCAGTCGCCGTCGAGACCTCAGGCGTACTTGGACCCCGTACTGCCGAGCTCCTCCACAAGATCGGAGCGTCGGTTGACCGTCTGAGGAGGCATCCCCGCGAGGTTGGGTGGCTGTTGCAGCGGGTGTCACTGGCCATCGTCCGGGGGAATGCTTTTGCCGTCTTGTCAGTGGGGTGCAGGACTTCTGCCTTCTTGCCCTAGGTTCAAAGCCCAATCACCCTCCCCTTCACCCCTCCCCTCTCTTCTGCGACACCAGAGCTCTTGCCATCCCTTCCCCTTCCCAATCCTTTTCTTCTTTCTTTCTCTCTTTTTTTTCTATATTTTTGTTTTCTATATTTCCCTATTCTTTCTTCCCTTTTGTTTCCCCTTCTTTTTTATTATTTCTATATTGAAAATAAACATATACTGCTTATCAGAATGTTTGTTAATTAATTTAAATACAACTTCAATTTGTTTTAGTTTGTTTTGAATCTGGTGTTCAGATTGGGTTTTTAAAAGATGAACTATCCACTTACACACACACACACACACATACACACACACACATACACACACACACACATACCCCCCCCACACACACATATGTACACATATATATACACACACATATATATATATATATATGTATATATATATATATAATATATATATATATGTATGCTGCCAATACCTTAACGGGACACGGGTATATAATACCTAACTCCTACTAACCTAAGTATATATGTATATATATATGTATATATATGTATATATATATATATATAATATATCATATATGTATATATATATATCTATATATATCTATATATATCTATATATAATATATATATATGTATACATATATCTATATATATAGATATGTGTGTGTGTGTATGAACGTGACTGTGTAATTGTGTGTGTGTGTATCAACGTGACTGTGTAATTGTATGTGTAATTTTATTTTTCACCTAAATCGATATTTTAGATATCATTTTCCAATATATATTTTGACATGTATATTACTTAAGAAAAAGAAAAATATTTCATTTCTTACGGCGTATTTCGAATTGATTGACAAACGGGCTAAAACTGATTAAAGTCATGTCTACACTATAGTATTAGATCATTACATTTTAACGTATACATTGCAAAGGTATTAGCTTTTAATTTTATTTATCATGATATGAAATAATTGTTTCTACTTTTGGCACAAGGCCAGCAATTACCCACTGTTTTACTGGTACTTTATTTTATCGACCCCGTAAGGATGAAAGGCAAAGTTAATCTCGGCGGGATCATGATATGAAATAATATAAATATTTCTGCTTTTTAATTATTTACCATCATTTTTTTGTTGTATGATATTATAGTATATGCCCCCGGGGAACCCTTTGATTAAAATGAAATATACGTATCCAAGTACCTTGGGCAATGTAGTTTCAGAATATATATGGTTATGGGGGTCTATCTCCAAAATAATAGGAGGAGTTCGTGAACAGGAACTACAACTTTATACATATAAATTATATTGGCAGTATCGGTAGAGCGTCGGACAACATGCTTTTTGGCATAGAGTAATGTCTCTTTACGTTCCAAGTTTAAATCCCACCGAGGTTAGTTTTCCCTTTCCTCCTTACGGTGTCGATAAAATAAAGTACCAGAAACGCACTGGGATCGATTTAATCGACTTTCCCATCTCCCCAAATTGTTGGCCTTGTGCTTATAGCAGAAATCCTTAAATTAATGAACCTGCTTTGCCTTTCACCATTACGGGGGTAGATGAAATAAAGTACCAGTAATGCACTGAGGTTAATTTAATCGACTTTCCCCTCTTTCCAAAATACTTAGCCTGGTGCCTAAATCAGAAACCATTATGTTATAGGGAGGAGGATTGGTAGTATCGGTAGAGGGTCGGACGCCAAGCTTTGACGCATAGAGTTACGGTCCTTGGCATTCTGAGTTCAAATCTCGCCGAGGTTAACTTTGCCTTTCATCCTTTCGGGGTCGATAAAATAAAGTACCAGTAATACACTGGGTAATTGCTGGCCTTGTGCCAAATGTAGAAACAATTATGTTATAGCAGAAGAGAGGAGGAAACTGTAATTACAAATACATTCCATAGAAAGAGCTTCTAAGCAGTTTTCATGTATCCGATTTCAACCACAAGATCGGATCTACGCTTGTACATAGAACAAGACATTTCCCAAGATTCCACGCAATAAAGTGCACTCGAAACCTCTTAATCATTCGACCGCACTACATTTGCTTGATATTACGAGATAATGTTATCTGTTATTTAGGCGGTAGATTGGCAGTATCGGTAGAGGGTCGGACGCCATGCTTTCCAGCATAGTTACGTCCCTTTACGATCTGAGTTAAAATCCCGCCGAGGTTGACTTTGCCTTTCATCCTTACGTGGTCGATAAAATAAAGTACCAGTAATGTACTGGGTAATTTGCTGGCCTTGTGCCTAAATTAGAAACAATTATCTGTTATTTAGATTCGCTACTTAACATTGATGCCAATGCCAATTAAAAGGATAGAGATATAATCTCCAGATCAGGAAGAAATTTCATTGTAATAATTATAAATATGTATGCATGTATATAATCATAAATATGTATATATACATATAGTCATAAATATATATTCAACACCCCGACGGCAGAGCTCAAGCCGTTTCGACGGCTAATTCTGGACTAAATAGCCGTCGAAACGGCTTGAGCTCTACCGTCAGGGGTCTTGAACAATTTCCTATTACCCACTCTATTACCCTAAGTATTGAGAACTCTGGTGTGTTATGGTCCACCTGGTTCCTTACCACACTTCCTTCGTTATATATATATATATATATCATAAAGTATTTCCATAGAATCATTTGATAATATATATACACCATTTCCTCTCCCAATTAGCATAATTAACCATATAAAAAATCAATTAGACCATACTATAAGATTAAAGGCTCCTATGAAGAAATATTTGATAAATAAACGACAGCAGCCTCTTCGCGGCCGACCGCAATAGAATATTTACCCAACATTTCAACAGCACGTAGAAATCGACTAAATATACCGTCAACCATACACAATTAGGTATAAAATTAAAGTTAGAAGAAATGCGTACACTCTTACCATGATTATGTCTCTACCCTCGGGTTTTGTTCGCGTTTTGAGATATCCTATTAAGGATAAAATCTCGAGTTTCGAACTCGTCAGGAAACAAACTCATAGGACAGGTAATTTTCCAAAGCGATCCCCGCCAGAAACAGATTCAAAATGGCTAAGAATCATGACGTGACAGTGGTCAAGTTAGAAAGAATGTGATTGGTTTCTTACGGCGAGTGGGCTGGTTGCTAGAAAGCGCAGCCCAATATTACCCAAATTGCATCTCAACGTAATGGGAGATTATTAAATATAAAGATTTACATATACACAAACTAAACAAAGTCACAGATATATATGTGGCATAACGGCTTGAGCTCAGCAGTCGGGGTCTTACTGGTTCCTATTACCCACTCTACTACCTCAAGTATTGAGTACTTTGGTGCGTTATGGTCCACCTGGTTCCTTACCACATTTCCTTCGTTATATATATATATATATATATTTATTTAATATACAGAATGGCCTCTACAGGACTAGAACTGTTTCATTCCGGAGAAATCACCAGGAAGCCTTCCTGATGATTTCTCCAGAATGAAACAGTTCTAGTCCCGTAGAAGCCTTTCTATATATTAAATATTTATTCTCTGCTTTCTATTGAGTACCTTACTTACTGTGGTTACCCCCGATTGAACCCGGGATAAACTTATATATAAACTTATATATATATATATATATATATATATATTATATATATATATATATATATATATATATATAACGAAGGAATTGTGGTAAGGAACCAGGTGGACCATAACGCACAAGAGTACTCAATACTTAGGGTAGTAGAGGGAGTAATAGGAAAAGGTATGACCTCGACGGCAGAGCTCAAGCCGTTCGACGGGTATTTCTGGACCAGAAATAGCCGTCGAAACGGCTTGAGCTCTGCCGTCGGAGTCATACCTTTTCCTATATATATATATATATATATATATATATATATATATATATATATATATATATATATATATATATATATATGTGTGTGTGTGTGTATATATATATGTATATATATATGTATATACATATATATATATGTATATATATATATATATATATATATATATATATATATATATATATATATATATATATATATATATATATATATATATATATATATATATATATATATATATATATATATATAATGTAGGAGGTGAGTTTTATTGTAGTACAATAAAGCAATGCAGATATCGGATAAGAAGCACTCTACAGTTTGTAGGACTGGAGTATACATAATATATAAGAACAAATGGTTAAAGGAGTTCCATGTATTTTATTATGCGCATTTCAAAAACAAACATCATCATGCAATAATATTTGTGTTTTCATCAGATAAAACAGGAGGACATGATATGAAGGCTAAAAAACACTTGTGGATAGTGCAGTTTTAAATCAACATATGAGAAGTAGTTTTAGATTGATGTGTGATATTGGGAAAAAAATTTTTTTTTTTATTTAGAGGGGGGGGTGGAAAGGATGAAAAAAAGGAGGAGATGAGAGTGAAGGTGGAGAGGGAGGAATATAATGAGGAAGGATGAGATAGGAGGAGAGATGGGTGATAGAGAGAGAGAGAGATAATTTTTATAACTGAGAAAGATATGTTTTACATAGAGAGGTTGAAAACCGTTGGAAGATAATGTATAAATTAAAAGAATTTGAAAATTAACGAAGGGAAAAATATGTGCGAGGAAGGAGAAGGAGTTAATATGTATTAGAATAATGAGTTTGATGATAGAGAGAAGAGAATAATGAATTGCGGATGAATATTCTAACGTCAAAAAAAGTGTGTATGTTTACAAGTATTATGGAAATTTGAAAATTAACGAAGAGAAAAAATGTAAAGTTAAGGTTTGTATATTGAAGGATTTGAGAAAAATAATGTGAAGTTAAGGTTTGTATATTGAAGGAATTGATAATATGTGCGAAGAAAAAGTTAATATGTATTGAGAATGAGTTACATGATAGGGAGAAAAAAATAATGAATTAAGGATGAATAATCTGGCGTCAAAACAAATGTATATGTTTACGAAGGATTTTACAAGGTGAAAATAGAGTAAGGGTAATGAGTAAACAAGTATTATAGAGTGTTTAATACCCTTTGAAATAAGGTAGGAATATGGTTATATTTTAAAAGAGGTGTATGTATATGTGCCTTTGAGAAAAAGATTCTAAATTGATAAAGAATTGAATATTAGCTGTATACTTTGTGAAATGTTTTATGGAATTTATGCAAGCAGATAGAAAACAAGTCAGTTCGTCTATTTATTATAGAATCTAGATTAGAGATAATGGTAAATTTTTCATTTAGGCAGAGATTCACCAATTCCTTCACCTATTTTGGCTCCACTTCCACCTCTTTTAAAGCTCGTCTCTATAATCATCATTCATCTTTTAAATACAAACTTAAAAGAACCAACACGGCTCTCTCAGAACTCATATGGTCCCTGAAAGACAAAAACATTAAATATACCATCTTTTGGAAGAAGGTTTCTTCTGCGTCTTCATACTTGAACAGTTCTATATCTAAAATCTGCAATCTCTGCCTAAATGAAAAATTTACCATTATCTCTAATCTAGATTCTATAATAAATAGACGAACTGACTTGTTTTCTATCTGCTTGCATAAATTCCATAAAACATTTCACAAAGTATACAGCTAATATTCAATTCTTTATCAATTTAGAATCTTTTTCTCAAAGGCACATATACATACACCTCTTTTAAAATATACCCATCTTCCTACCTTATTTCAAAGGGTATTATACACTCTATAATACTTGTTTACTCATTACCCTTACTCTATTTTCACCTTGTAAAATCCTTCGTAAACATATACATTTGTTTTGACGCCAGATTATTCATCCTTAATTCATTATTTTTTTCTCCCTATCATGTAACTCATTCTCAATACATATTAA
>OZ024741.1:28269955-28272455 GCA_964016885.1 Eledone cirrhosa
TATACAGACCCGATGAAGAGTAATGACCCAGAAACATGTTGATTGTTCCTCAGAGCCAGTGTTGAACAAACAGCTGACGATCGGTCACCGGCACAGCACAGCTTCAAATCGGGCCGTTTGTTTACAAACGAATCGAACATCAGTATTAATGTGCGTATATATGTATATGTGTATATGTGTGTGTATGTATATATATATATATATGTATATATATATGTGTGTACGTGTGCATACTTACATATATATATATATGTTGATCTCGAGTCGAGTCGGGAGTAACCACAATATATAATTGTTTCTACTTTTGGCACAAGGCCAGCAATTACCCAGTACATTACTGGTACTTTATTTTATCGACCCCGTAAGGATGAAAGGCAAAGTTAACCTCGGCGGAATTTGAACTCAGATCATAAAGGGACGTAACTCTATGCTTCAAAGCATGGTGTCCGACTCTCTACCGATACTGCCAATCCACCGTCCTGCCAATCCACAATATATAATGTACTCAATACATGTGTAGAGTGACGATAGAGGTTTATATAGAAAAGGCTTCTCTCATCCCCTTAACCCTACCTCCCCCTCCCCATAGTAAAATAAATCTTTGATAATGGATAGAAAAATCGAACCCCGTATTCAAAGATATATTTCAGCAAATCCGTACGGAAGGCGATAAGGAATTGAAAAATAAATATTTGCAATATCACTTTAAAATATGTTCTAAAAGTAGAACTGTCTCTATGGTTAAGTGGTGCAACTTCCGGTTGCATAAATGTGGATTTTAAACGGCACACAGTGTAAAGAGTTCAATTCCAAAAGAAGAAGAAGACCGTTCGTTCTCTATGTCTTCTGGCTTCGCTAGGCCCTGCCTGGCTCGCCTCGGCACTGTCCTTTGGCAACCCAACAACTGACTAGCTGCGACTAACCCAGGTTCTGCTGCACCAGGTCGGGCTGAGGAGGCCAAACTCTCCAAATACTGGTCACTCTCCAACAGGTTTGCGGTCGTGCCTTTGGCAGTGGAGACTTATAGTGTCGTCGGCCCTAGGGCTACCTCCATACTCACCACCATAGGCGCTGAGCTGGCCAGCCGCAGGTGTGAGCCACGCGAGCTGGAATGGCTTTTCCAGCGCGTCTCCCTTGCCGTCCTCTGGGGAAACGCCTTCTCCATTCTGTCCGCCGGGGCTGTGGGGAGGCCAGCAATATGATTGACTGACTTGCTGTCGTTAATACGTATGTTCTTTTACACAGACATCTAGTCAGAAACTAGGAAGACCAATGTAGAAATTCTCCATTCGCATTATGTTAAACCGATGGCCTCCCAGTACCTGATCCACTGAAGTTTAGCAGTATGGTTTACTGTGACGTCATGTTTGTTTTGGAGTGGTGTATGTTTTGTTTATGGTGGTGGTGGTGGTGGTGGCGGTGGCGGCGGTGTGTTTGTGTGTGTGTGGTTCACTTCGTGTCTGGGTTGGTGTGTATTGCCAAAGGTTGTGTGTGTTAGGTAACAGACTAGAAAAATATGTTTTGTCTGAGTATCCAGAGAGAGAGAGAGAGAGAGAGAGAGAGAGAGAGAGAGAGAGAGAGAGAGAGAGAGAGAGAGAGAGAGACTGCAGATGAAACACCAGAATAAAGGAATATTTAAACTCTACTTCTTTATCATGTCCGTCAATAATACACGTATATATATATACATATTACATTCAAAGTTATAGATGTCATGTTTGAGATAATCTCAAACATGCGTCTTATCTCCCCAAAATAAGCTCAAAGAATAACTCAAGCAATAAATCCGAGCATTTAATCATTACAAAATAATTGTTTCTATTTTTGGCATAAGGCCAGCAATTAACCCAGTGTATTACTGGTACTTTATTTTATCGACCCCGTAAGGATGAAAGGCAAAGTTAACCTCGGCGGGATAATGAATGACATATATAAATACAAACATATATACATATGAAACTTTAACAGGAGATAATCTGTATAGATTATAGGAACACAGGGTTTATTACGTAATCATATTAAAATTTAACAAACATTTAAAATATAGATACCTGATAAAAATTATATACATTTTCCTCATATGTATCCTTCACAAATCATGAATACATTTCACCAAATATCGGTGTAGTTCGATGATCGATCTGGATCGTCAGTGAGGGAATCGACTCATCTGAACTTACACCCATTAACATACAGAACTTAGAACAACGAAAGAAGCACATGGTATTATAAAAACACCTCAATACAAGCAGTCGGCGTCACAGTGACGTGAGGTTAAATGACAACTAGAAATAGCAACCTAACCTCTCAACATATTGAAAGCTCAACCAAGTAGGAGCATAAATATATTACATTCAAAATTATAGTTATCTGGTTGCTATTTCTAGCTGAAAAACCAGCTACGTAAATGTTCTCTCTTGACCCGACAATTCATTGTGTTTGCGCAAGCGGGAGTTTTGACGTCCCTTTACGGTCTGAGTTCAAATCCCGTCGAGGTTAA
>OZ024741.1:28279955-28549955 GCA_964016885.1 Eledone cirrhosa
GGTATATATAGGGATATAACTACATATAGATACTGTCAGTGGTACTACAGTATAGGTTATTGGTATATAACTGGTATATATAGGGATATAACTACATATAGATACTGTCAGTGGTACTACAGTGTAGGTTATTGGTATATAACTGGTATATATAGGGATATAACTACATATACAGATACTGTCAGTCTTACTACAGTATAGGTTATTGGTATATAACTGGTATATATATAGATATAACTACATATACAGATACTGTCAGTCTTACTACAGTGTAGGTTATTGGTAGATAACTGGTATATATAGGGATATAACTACATATAGATACTGTCAGTGGTACTACAGTGTAGGTTATTGGTATATAACTGGTATATATAGGGATATAACTACATATAGATACTGTCAGTGGTACTACAGTGTAGGTTATTGGTAGATAACTGGTATATATAGGGATATAACTACACATAGATACTGTCAGTCTTACTAGAGTGTAGGTTATTGGTAGATAACTGGTATATATAAGGATATAACTACACATAGATACTGTCAGTGGTACTATAGTGTAGGTTATTGGTAGATCACTGGTATATATAGGGATATAACTACACATAGATACTGTCAGTGGTATTACAGTGTAGGTTATTGGTATATAACTGGTATATATAGTGATATAACTACATATAGATACTGTCAGTAGTACTACAGTGTAGGTTATTGGTATATAACTTGTATATATAGGGATATAACTACATACAGATACTGTCAGTGGTACTACAGTGTAGGTTATTGGTAGATAACTGGTATATATAGGGATTTAACTACACATAGATACTGTCAGTGGTACTACAGTGTAGGTTATTGGTATATAACTGGTATATATAGGGATATAACTACATATAGATACTGTCAGTGGTACTACAGTGTAGTTTATTGGTAGATAACTGGTATATATAGGGATATATCTACATATAGATACTGTCAGTGGTACTAAAGTGTAGGTTATTGGTAGATAACTGGTATATATAGGGACATAACTACATATAGATACTGTCACTGGTACTACAGTGTAGGTTATTGGTATATAACTGGTATATATAGGGATATAACTACATATAGATACTGTCAGTGGTACTACAGTGTAGGTTATTGGTATATAACTGGTATATATAGGGATATAACTACACATAGATACTGATAGTGGTACTACAGTGTAGGTTATTGGTATATAACTGGTATATGTAGGGATATAACTACATATAGATGCTGTCAGTGGTACTACAGTGTAGGTTATTGGTAGATAACTGGTATATATAGGGATATAACTACATATAGATACTGTCAGTGGTACTACAGTGTAGGTTATTGGTATATAACTGGTATATATAGGGATATAACTACACATAGATACTGACAGTGGTACTACAGTGTAGGTTATTGGTATATAACTGGTATATATAGGGATATAACTACACATAGATACTGACAGTGGTACTACAGTGTAGGTTATTGGTATATAACTGGTATATATAGGGATATAACTACATATAGATATTGTCAGTGGTACTACAGTGTAGGTTATTGGTAGATAACTGGTATATATAGGGATATAACTACATATAGATACTGTCAGTGGTACTACAGTGTAGGTTATTGGTAGATAACTGGTATATATAGGGATATAACTACATATAGATACTGTCAGTGGTACTACAGTGTAGGTTATTGGTAGATAACTGGTATATATAGGGATATAACTACATATAGATACTGTCAGTGGTACTACAGTGTAGGTTATTGGTAGATAACTGGTATATATAGGGATATAACTACATATAGATACTGTCAGTGGTACTACAGTGTAGGTTATTGGTAGATAACTGGTATATATAGGGATATAACTACATATAGATACTGTCAGTGGTACTACAGTGTAGGTTATTGGTAGATAACTGGTATATATAGGGACATAACTACATATAGATACTGTCAGTGGTACTACAGTGTAGGTTATTGGTATATAACTGGTATATATAGGGATATAACTACATATAGATATTGTCAGTGGTACTACAGTGTAGGTTATTGGTATATAACTGGTATATATAGGGATATAACTACACATAGATACTGACAGTGGTACTACAGTGTAGGTTATTGGTATATAACTGGAATATATAGGGATATAACTACATATAGATACTGTCAATGGTACTACAGTGTAGGTTATTGGTATATAAATGGATATATAGGGATATAACTACATATAGATACTGTCAGTGGTACTACAGTGTAGGTTATTGGTATATAACTGGTATATATAGGGATATAACTGCACATAGATACTGTCAATGGTACTACAGTGTAGGTTATTGGTATATAAATGGTATATATAGGGATATAACTACATATAGAGACTGTCAGTGGTATTACAGTATAGGTTATTGGTATATAACTGGTATATATAGGGATATAACTACATATAGATACTGTCAGTGGTACTACAGTGTAGGTTATTGGTATATAACTGGTATATATAGGGATATAACTACATATACAGATACTGTCAGTCTTACTACAGTGTAGGTTATTGGTAGATAACTGGTATATATAGGGATATAACTACATATAGATACTGTCAGTGGTACTACAGTGTAGGTTATTGGTATATAACTGGTATATATAGGGATATAACTACATATAGATACTGTCAGTGGTACTACAGTGTAGGTTATTGGTAAGTAACTGGTATATATAGGGATATAACTACACATAGATATCGTCAGTCTTACTAGAGTGTAGGTTATTGGTAGATAACTGGTATATATAAGGATATAACTACACATAGATACTGTCAGCGGTACTATAGTGTAGGTTATTGGTAGATCACTGGTATATATAGGGATATAACTACATATAGATACTGTCAGTGGTACTAGAGTGTAGGTTATTGGTATATAACTTGTATATATAGGGATATAACTACATACAGATACTGTCAGTGGTACTACAGTGTAGGTTATTGGTAGATAACTGGTATATATAGGGATTTAACTACACATAGATACTGTCAGTGGTACTACAGTGTAGGTTATTGGTATATAACTGGTATATATAGGGATATAACTACATATAGATACTGTCAGTGGTACTACAGTGTAGTTTATTGGTAGATAACTGGTATATATAGGGATATAACTACATATAGATACTGTCAGTGGTACTAAAGTGTAGGTTATTGGTAGATAACTGGTATATATAGGGACATAACTACATATAGATACTGTCACTGGTACTACAGTGTAGGTTATTGGTATATAACTGGTATATATAGGGATATAACTACATATATATACTGTCAGTGGTACGACAGTGTAGGTTATTGGTATATAACTGGTATATATAGGGATATAACTATACATAGATACTGTCAGTATTACTACAGTGTAGGTTATTGGTATATAACTGGTATATATAGGGATATAACTACACGTAGATACTGATAGTGGTACTACAGTGTAGGTTATTGGTATATAACTGGTATATGTAGGGATATAACTACATATAGATGCTGTCAGTGGTACTACAGTGTAGGTTATTGGTAGATAACTGGTATATATAGGGATATAACTACATATAGATACTGTCAGTGGTACTACAGTGTAGGTTATTGGTATATAACTGGTATATATAGGGATATAACTACACATAGATACTGACAGTGGTACTACAGTGTAGGTTATTGGTATATAACTGGTATATATAGGGATATAACTACACATAGATACTGACAGTGGTACTACAGTGTAGGTTATTGGTATATAACTGGTATATATAGGGATATAACTACATATAGATACTGTCAGTGGTACTACAGTGTAGGTTATTGGTAGATAACTGGTATATATAGGGATATAACTACATATAGATACTGTCAGTGGTACTAGAGTGTAGGTTATTGGTAGATAACTGGTATATATAGGGATATAACTACATATAGATACTGTCAGTGGTACTACAGTGTAGGTTATTGGTAGATAACTGGTATATATAGGGATATAACTACATATAGATACTGTCAGTGGTACTTCAGTGTAGGTTATTGGTATATAACTGGTATATATAGGGATATAACTACATATAGATACTGTCAGTGGTACTACAGTGTAGGTTATTGGTATATAAATGGTATATATAGGGATATAACTACATATAAATACTGTCAGTGGTACTACAGTGTAGGTTATTGGTATATAACTGGTATATATAGGGATATAACTACATATAGATACTGTCAGTGGTACTACAGTGTAGGTTATTGGTATATAACTGGTATATATAGGGATATAACTACATATACAGATACTGTCAGTCTTACTACAGTATAGGTTATTGGTATATAACTGGTATATATATAGATATAACTACATATACAGATACTGTCAGTCTTACTACAGTGTAGGTTATTGGTAGATAACTGGTATATATAGGGATATAACTACATATAGATACTGTCAGTGGTACTACAGTGTAGGTTATTGGTATATAACTGGTATATATAGGGATATAGCTACATACAGATACTGTCAGTGGTACTACAGTGTAGGTTATTAGTATATAACTGGTATATATAGGGATATAACTACACATAGATACTGACAGTGGTACCACAGTGTAGGTTATTGGTATATAACTGGTATATATAGGGATATAACTATATATAGATACTGTCAGTGCTACTACAGTGTAGGCTATTGGTATATAACTGGTATATATAGGGATATAACTACATATAGATACTGTCAGTGGTACTACAGTGTAGGTTATTGGTATATAACTGGTATATATAGGGATATAACTACATATACAGATACAGTCAGTCTTACTACAGTATAGGTTATTGGTATATAACTGGTGTATATAGGGATATAACTACATATAGATACTGTCAGTGGTACTACAGTGTAGGTTATTGGTAGATAACTGGTATATATAGGGACATAACTACATATAGATACTGTCAGTGGTACTACAGTGTAGGTTATTGGTATATAACTGGTATATATAGGGATATAACTACATATAGATACTGTCAGTGGTACTACAGTGTAGGTTATTGGTATATAACTGGTATATATAGGGATATAACTACACATAGATACTGACAGTGGTACTACAGTGTAGGTTATTGGTATATAACTGGAATATATAGGGATATAACTACATATAGATACTGTCAATGGTACTACAGTGTAGGTCATTGGTATATAAATGGTATATATAGTGATATAACTACATATAGATACTGTCAGTGGTACTACAGTGTAGGTTATTGGTATATAACTGGTATATATAGGGATATAACTACATATAGATACTGTCAGTGGTACTACAGTGTAGGTTATTGGTATATAACTAGTATATATAGGGATATAACTACACATAGATACTGTCAGTGGTACTACAGTGTAGGTTATTGGTATATAACTGGTATATATAGGGATATAACTACATATAGATACTGTCAGTGGTACTACAGTGTAGGTTATTGGTATATAAATGGTATATATAGGGATATAACTACATATAGAGACTGTCAGTGGTACTACAGTATAGGTTATTGGTATATAACTGGTATATATAGGGATATAACTACATATAGATACTGTCAGTGGTACTACAGTGTAGGTTATTGGTATATAACTGGTATATATAGGGATATAACTACATATACAGATACTGTCAGTCTTACTACAGTATAGGTTATTGGTATATAACTGGTATATATATAGATATAACTACATATACAGATACTGTCAGTCTTACTACAGTGTAGGTTATTGGTAGATAACTGGTATATATAGGGATGTAACTACATATAGATACTGTCAGTGGTACTACAGTGTAGGTTATTGGTATATAACTGGTATATATAGGGATATAACTACATATAGATACTGTCAGTGGTACTACAGTGTAAGTTATTGGTAGATAACTGGTATATACAGGATATAACTACACATAGATACCGTCAGTCTTACTAGAGTGTAGGTTATTGGTAGATAACTGGTATATATAAGGATATAACTACACATAGATACTGTCAGCGGTACTATAGTGTAGGTTATTGGTAGATCACTGGTATATATAGGGATATAACTACACATAGATACTGACAGTGGTACTACAGTGTAGGTTATTGGTATATAACTGGAATATATAGGGATATAACTACATATAGATACTGTCAATGGTACTACAGTGTAGGTCATTGGTATATAAATGGTATATATAGGGATATAACTACATATAGATACTGTCAGTGGTACTACAGTGTAGGTTATTTGTATATAACTGGTATATATAGGGATATAACTACATATAGATACTGTCAGTGGTACTACAGTGTAGGTTATTGGTATATAACTAGTATATATAGGGATATAACTACACATAGATACTGTCAGTGGTACTACAGTGTAGGTTATTGGTATATAAATGGTATATATAGGGATATAACTACATATAGAGACTGTCAGTGGTACTACAGTATAGGTTATTGGTATATAACTGGTATATATAGGGATATAACTACATATAGATACTGTCAGTGGTACTACAGTGTAGGTTATTGGTATATAACTGATATATATAGGGATATAACTACATATACAGATACTGTCAGTCTTACTACAGTATAGGTTATTGGTATATAACTGGTATATATATAGATATAACTACATATACAGATACTGTCAGTCTTACTACAGTGTAGGTTATTGGTAGATAACTGGTATATATAGGGATATAACTACATATAGATACTGTCAGTGGTACTACAGTGTAGGTTATTGGTATATAACTGGTATATATAGGGATATAACTACATATAGATACTGTCAGTGGTACTACAGTGTAGGTTATTGGTAGATAACTGGTATATATAGGGATATAACTACACATAGATACCGTCAGTCTTACTAGAGTGTAGGTTATTGGTAGATAACTGGTATATATAAGGATATAACTACACATAGATACTGTCAGCGGTACTATAGTGTAGATTATTGGTAGATCACTGGTATATATAGGGATATAACTACATATAGATACTGTCAGTGGTACTACAGTGTAGGTTATTGGTATATAACTTGTATATATAGGGATATAACTACATACAGATACTGTCAGTGGTACTACAGTGTAGGTTATTGGTAGATAACTGGTATATATAGGGATTTAACTACACATAGATACTGTCAGTGGTACTACAGTGTAGGATATTGGTATATAACTGGTATATATAGGGATATAACTACATATAGATACTGTCAGTGGTACTACAGTGTAGTTTATTGGTAGATAACTGGTATATATAGGGATATAACTACATATAGATACTGTCAGTGGTACTAAAGTGTAGGTTATTGGTAGATAACTGGTATATATAGGGACATAACTACATATAGATACTGTCACTGGTACTACAGTGTAGGTTATTGGTATATAACTGGTATATATAGGGATATAACTACATATATATACTGTCAGTGGTACGACAGTGTAGGTTATTGGTATATAACTGGTATATATAGGGATATAACTATACATAGATACTGTCAGTATTACTACAGTGTAGGTTATTGGTATATAACTGGTATATATAGGGATATAACTACACATAGATACTGATAGTGGTACTACAGTGTAGGTTATTGGTATATAACTGGTATATGTAGGGACATAACTACATATAGATGCTGTCAGTGGTACTACAGTGTAGGTTATTGGTAGATAACTGGTATATATAGGGATATAACTACATATAGATACTGTCAGTGGTACTACAGTGTAGGTTATTGGTATATAACTGGTATATATAGGGATATAACTACACATAGATACTGACAGTGGTACTACAGTGTAGGTTATTGGTATATAACTGGTATATATAGGGATATAACTACACATAGATACTGACAGTGGTACTACAGTGTAGGTTATAGGTATATAACTGGTATATATAGGGATATAACTACATATAGATACTGTCAGTGGTACTACAGTGTAGGTTATTGGTAGATAACTGGTATATATAGGGATATAACTACATATAGATACTGTCAGTGGTACTAGAGTGTAGGTTATTGGTAGATAACTGGTATATATAGGGATATAACTACATATAGATACTGTCAGTGGTACTACAGTGTAGGTTATTGGTAGATAACTGGTATATATAGGGATATAACTACATATAGATACTGTCAGTGGTACTACAGTGTAGGTTATTGGTATATAACTGGTATATATAGGGATATAACTACATATAGATACTGTCAGTGGTACTACAGTGTAGGTTATTGGTATATAAATGGTATATATAGGGATATAACTACATATACAGATACTGTCAGTCTTACTACAGTATAGGTTATTGGTATATAACTGGTATATATATAGATATAACTACATATACAGATACTGTCAGTCTTACTACAGTGTAGGTTATTGGTAGATAACTGGTATATATAGGGATATAACTACATATAGATACTGTCAGTGGTACTACAGTGTAGGTTATTGGTATATAACTGGTATATATAGGGATATAACTACATACAGATACTGTCAGTGGTACTACAGTGTAGGTTATTAGTATATAACTGGTATATATAGGGATATAACTACACATAGATACTGACAGTGGTACCACAGTGTAGGTTATTGGTATATAACTGGTATATATAGGGATATAACTATATATAGATACTGTCAGTGCTACTACAGTGTAGGCTATTGGTATATAACTGGTATATATAGGGATATAACTACATATAGATACTGTCAGTGGTACTACAGTGTAGGTTATTGGTATATAACTGGTATATATAGGGATATAACTACATATACAGATACAGTCAGTCTTACTACAGTATAGGTTATTGGTATATAACTGGTGTATATAGGGATATAACTACATATAGATACTGTCAGTGGTACTACAGTGTAGGTTATTGGTATATAACTGGTATATATAGGGATATAACTACATATACAGATACAGTCAGTCTTACTACAGTATAGGTTATTGGTATATAACTGGTGTATATAGGGATATAACTACATATAGATACTGTCACTGGTACTACAGTGTAGGTTATTGGTATATAACTGGTATATATAGGGATATAACTACATATATATACTGTCAGTGGTACGACAGTGTAGGTTATTGGTATATAACTGGTATATATAGGGATATAACTATACATAGATACTGTCAGTATTACTACAGTGTAGGTTATTGGTATATAACTGGTATATATAGGGATATAACTATACATAGATACTGATAGTGGTACTACAGTGTAGGTTATTGGTATATAACTGGTATATGTAGGGATATAACTACATATAGATGCTGTTAGTGGTACTACAGTGTAGGTTATTGGTAGATAACTGGTATATATAGGGATATAACTACATATAGATACTGTCAGTGGTACTAGAGTGAAGGTTATTGGTAGATAACTGGTATATATAGGGATATAACTACATATAGATACTGTCAGTGGTACTACAGTGTAGGTTATTGGTAGATAACTGGTATATATAGGGATATAACTACATATAGATACTGTCAGTGGTACTACAGTGTAGGTTACTGGTATATAACTGGTATATATAGGGATATAACTACATATACAGATACTGTCAGTCTTACTACAGTATAGGTTATTGGTATATAACTGGTATATATATAGATATAACTACATATACAGATACTGTCAGTCTTACTACAGTGTAGGTTATTGGTAGATAACTGGTATATATAGGGATATAACTACACATAGATACTGTCAGTCTTACTAGAGTGTAGGTTATTGGTAGATCACTGGTATATATAGAGATATAACTACATATAGATGCTGTCAGTGGTACTACAGTTTAGGTTATTGGTAGATAACTGGTATATATAGGGATATAACTACATATATATACTGTCAGTGGTACTACAGTGTAGGTTATTGGTATATAACTGGTATATATAGGGATATAACTACACATAGATACTGACAGTGGTACTACAGTGTAGGTTATTGGTATATAACTGGAATATATAGGGATATAACTACATATAGATACTGTCAGTTTTACTACAGTGTAGGTTATTGGTATATAACTGGTATATATAGGGATATAACTACATATAGATACTGTCAGTGGTAATACAGTGTAGGTTATTGATATATAACTGGTATATATAGGGATATAACTACATATAGATACTATCAGTGGTACTACAGTGTAGGTTATTGGTATATAACTGGTATATATAGGGATATAACTACATACAGATAGTGTCAGTGGTACTACAGTGTAGGTTATTGGTATATAACTGGTATATATAGGGATATAACTACATATAGATACTGTCAGTGGTACTACAGTGTAGGTTATGGGTATATAACTGGTATATATAAGGATATAACTACACATAGATACTGAGAGTGGTACCACAGTGTAGGTTATTCGTAGATAACTGGTATATATAGGGATATAACTACACATAGATACTGACAGTGGTACTACAGTGTAGGTTATTGGTATATAACTGGAATATATAGGGACGCAACTACATATAGATATTGTCAGTGGTACTACAGTGTAGGTTATTGGTATATAACTGGTATATATAGTGATATAACTTCATATAGATACTGTCAGTGGTACTACAGTGTAGGTTATTGGTATATAACTGGTATATATAGGGATATAACTACATATAGATACTGTCAGTGGTACTACAGTGTAGGTTATTGGTATATAACTGGTATATATAGGGATATAACTACATATAGATACTGTCAATGGTACTACAGTGTAGGTTATTGGTATATAACTGGTATATATAGGGATATAACTACATACAGATACTGTCATTGGTACTACAGTGTAGGTTATTAGTATATAACTGGTATATATAGGGATATAACTACACATAGATACTGACAGTGGTACCACAGTGTAGGTTATTAGTATATAACTGGTATATATAGGGATATAACTACATATACAGATACTGTCAGTCTTACTACAGTGTAGTTTATTGGTAGATAACTGGTATATATAGGGATATAACTACATATAGATACTGTCAGTGGTACTACAGTGTAGGTTATTGGTATATAACTGGTATATATAGGGATATAACTACACATAGATACTGACAGTGGTAGTACAGTGTAGGTTATTGGTATATAACTGGAATATATAGGGATATAACTAGATATAGATACTGTCAGTGGTACTACAGTGTAGGCTATTGGTAGATAACTGGTATATATAGGGATATAACTACATATAGATACTGTCAGTGGTAATACAGTGTAGGTTATTGGTATATACCTGGTATATATAGGGATATAACTACATACAGATACTGTCAGTGGTACTACAGTTTAGGTTATTAGTATATAACTGGTATATATAGGGATATAACTACGCATAGATACTGACAGTGGTACTACAGTGTAGGTTATTGGTATATAACTGGTATATATAGGGATATAACTACACATAGATACTGACAGTGGTACTACAGTGTAGGTTATTGGTATATAACTGGTATATATAGGGATATAACTACATATAGATACTGTCAGTCGGACTACAGTGTCGGTTATTGGTATATAACTGATATATATAGGGATATAACTACATATAGATACTGTCAGTGGTACTACAGTGTAGGCTATTGGTATATAACTGGTATATATAGGGATATAACTACATATAGATACTGTCAGTGGTACTACAGTGTAGGTTATTGGTATATAACTGGTATATATAGGGATATAACTACATATACAGGTACTGTCAGTCTTACTACAGTGTAGGTTATTGGTATATAACTGATATATATAGAGATATAACTACATATACAGATACTGTCAGTCTTACTACAGTGTAGGTTATTGGTAGATAACTGGTATATATAGGGATATAACTACATATAGATACTGTCAGTGATACTACAGTGTAGGTTATTGGTATATAACTGGTATATATAGGGATATAACTACATATAGATACTGTCAGTGGTACTACAGTGTAGGTTATTGGTAGATAACTGGTATATATAGGGATATAACTACACATAGATACTGTCAGTCTTACTAGAGTGTAGGTTATTGGTAGATAACTGGTATATATAAGGATATAACTACACATAGATACTGTCAGTGGTACTATAGTGTAGGTTATTGGTAGATCACTGGTATATATAGGGATATAACTACACATAGATACTGTCAGTGGTACTACTGTGTAGGTTATTGGTATATAACTGGTATATATAGGGATATAACTACATATAGATACTGTCAGTGGTACTACAGTGTAGGCTATTGGTATATAACTTGTATATATAGGGATATAACTACATATAGATAGTGTCAGTGGTACTACAGTGTAAGTTATTGGTATATAATTGGTATATATAGGGATATAACTACATATAGATACTGTCAGTGGTACTACAATGTAGGTTATTGGTATATAACTGGTATATATAGGGATATAACTACATATAGATACTGTCAGTGGTACTACAGTGTAGGTTATTGGTATATAACTGGTTTATATAGGGATATAACTACATACAGATACTGTCAGTGGTACTACAGTGTAGGTTATTAGTATATAACTGGTATATATAGGGATATAACTACACATAGATACTGACAGTGGTACTACAGTGTAGGGTATTGGTATATAACTTGTATATATAGGGATATAACTACATATAGATACTGTCAGTGGTACTACAGTGTAGGTTATTGGTATATAACTGGTATATATAGGGATATAACTACACATAGATACTGAGAGTGGTACTACAGTGTAGGTTATTCGTAGATAACTGGTATATATAGGGATATAACTACACATAGATACTGACAGTGGTACTACAGTGTAGGTTATTGGTATATAACTGGAATATATAGGGACGTAACTACATATAGATATTGTCAGTGGTACTACAGTGTAGGTTATTGGTATATAACTGGTATATATAGGGATATAACTTCATATAGATACTGTTAGTGTTACTACAGTGTAGGTTATTGGTATATAACTGGTATATATAGGGATATAACTACATATAGATACTGTCAGTGGTACTACAGTGTAGGTTATTGGTATATAACTGGTATATATAGGGATATAACTACATATAGATACTGTCAATGGTACTACAGTGTAGGTTATTGGTATATAACTGGTATATATAGGGATATAACTACACATAGATACTGACAGTGGTACCACAGTGTAGGTTATTGGTATATAACTGGTATATATAGGGATATAACTACATACAGATACTGTCAGTGGTACTACAGTATAGGTTATTGGTATATAACTGGTATATATAGGGATATAACTGCACATAGATACTAACAGTGGTACTACAGTATAGGTTATTAGTATATAACTGGTATATATAGGGATATAACTACACATAGATACTGACAGTGGTACCACAGTGTAGGTTATTGGTATATAACTGGTATATATAGGGATATAACTATATATAGATACTGTCAGTGGTACTACAGTGTAGGCTATTGGTATATAACTGGTATATATAGGGATACAACTACATATAGATACTGTCAGTGGTACTACAGTGTAGGTTATTGGTATATAACTGGTATATATAGGGATATAACTACATATACAGATACTGTCAGTCTTACTACAGTATAGGTTATTGGTATATAACTGGTATATATAGGGATATAACTACACATAGATACTGTCAGTGGCACTACAGTGTAGGTTATTGGTATATAACTGGTATATATAGGGATATAACTACATATAGATACTGTCAGTGGTACTACAGAGTAGGTTATTGGTATATAACTTGTATATATAGGGATATAACTACATACAGATACTGTCAGTGGTAATACAGTGTAGGTTATTGGTAGATAACTGGTATATATAGGGATGTAACTACACATAGATACTGTCAGTGGTACTAGAGTGTAGGTTATTGGTATATAACTGGTATATATAGGGATACAACTACATATAGATACTGTCAGTGGTACTACAGTGTAGTTTATTGGTAGATAACTGGTATATATAGGGATATAACTACATATAGATACTGTCAGTGGTACTACAGTGTAGGTTATTGGTATATAACTGGTATATATAGGGATATAACTACATATTGATACTGGCAGTGGTACTACAGTGTAGGCTATTGGTAGATAACTGGTATATATAGGGATATAACTACATACAGATACTGTCATTGGTACTACAGTTTAGGTTATTAGTATATAACTGGTATATATAGGGATATAACTACATATAGATACTGACAGTGGTACTACAGTGTAGGTTATTGGTATATAACTGGTATATATAGGGATATAACTACATATAGATACTGTCAGTCGGACTACAGTGTCGGTTATTGGTATATAACTGATATATATAGGGATATAACTACATATAGATACTGTCAGTGGTACTACAGTGTAGGCTATTGGTATATAACTGGTATATATAGGGATATAACTACATATAGATACTGTCAGTGGTACTACAGTGTAGGTTATTGGTATATAACTGGTATATATAGGGATATAACTACATATACAGGTACTGTCAGTCTTACTACAGTGTAGGTTATTGGTATATAACTGATATATATAGAGATATAACTACATATACAGATACTGTCAGTCTTACTACAGTGTAGGTTATTGGTAGATAACTGGTATATATAGGGATATAACTACATATAGATACTGTCAGTGATACTACAGTGTAGGTTATTGGTATATAACTGGTATATATAGGGATATAACTACATATAGATACTGTCAGTGGTACTACAGTGTAGGTTATTGGTAGATAACTGGTATATATAGGGATATAACTACACATAGATACTGTCAGTCTTACTAGAGTGTAGGTTATTGGTAGATAACTGGTATATATAAGGATATAACTACACATAGATACTGTCAGTGGTACTATAGTGTAGGTTATTGGTAGATCACTGGTATATATAGGGATATAACTACACATAGATACTGTCAGTGGTACTACTGTGTAGGTTTTTGGTATATAACTGGTATATATAGGGATATAACTACATATAGATACTGTCAGTGGTACTACAGTGTAGGTTATTGGTATATAACTTGTATATATAGGGATATAACTACATATAGATAGTGTCAGTGGTACTACAGTGTAAGCTATTGGTATATAATTGGTATATATAGGGATATAACTACATATAGATACTGTCAGTGGTACTACAATGTAGGTTATTGGTATATAACTGGTATATATAGGGATATAACTACATATAGATACTGTCAGTGGTACTACAGTGTAGGTTATTGGTATATAACTGGTTTATATAGGGATATAACTACATACAGATACTGTCAGTGGTACTACAGTGTAGGTTATTAGTATATAACTGGTATATATAGGGATATAACTACACATAGATACTGACAGTGGTACTACAGTGTAGGGTATTGGTATATAACTTGTATATATAGGGATATAACTACATATAGATACTGTCAGTGGTACTACAGTGTAGGTTATTGGTATATAACTGGTATATATAGGGATATAACTACACATAGATACTGAGAGTGGTACTACAGTGTAGGTTATTCGTAGATAACTGGTATATATAGGGATATAACTACACATAGATACTGACAGTGGTACTACAGTGTAGGTTATTGGTATATAACTGGAATATATAGGGACGTAACTACATATAGATATTGTCAGTGGTACTACAGTGTAGGTTATTGGTATATAACTGGTATATATAGGGATATAACTTCATATAGATACTGTTAGTGTTACTACAGTGTAGGTTATTGGTATATAACTGGTATATATAGGGATATAACTACATATAGATACTGTCAGTGGTACTACAGTGTAGGTTATTGGTATATAACTGGTATATATAGGGATATAACTACATATAGATACTGTCAATGGTACTACAGTGTAGGTTATTGGTATATAACTGGTATATATAGGGATATAACTACACATAGATACTGACAGTGGTACCACAGTGTAGGTTATTGGTATATAACTGGTATATATAGGGATATAACTACATACAGATACTGTCAGTGGTACTACAGTATAGGTTATTGGTATATAACTGGTATATATAGGGATATAACTGCACATAGATACTAACAGTGGTACTACAGTATAGGTTATTAGTATATAACTGGTATATATAGGGATATAACTACACATAGATACTGACAGTGGTACCACAGTGTAGGTTATTGGTATATAACTGGTATATATAGGGATATAACTATATATAGATACTGTCAGTGGTACTACAGTGTAGGCTATTGGTATATAACTGGTATATATAGGGATACAACTACATATAGATACTGTCAGTGGTACTACAGTGTAGGTTATTGGTATATAACTGGTATATATAGGGATATAACTACATATACAGATACTGTCAGTCTTACTACAGTATAGGTTATTGGTATATAACTGGTATATATAGGGATATAACTACACATAGATACTGTCAGTGGCACTACAGTGTAGGTTATTGGTATATAACTGGTATATATAGGGATATAACTACATATAGATACTGTCAGTGGTACTACAGAGTAGGTTATTGGTATATAACTTGTATATATAGGGATATAACTACATACAGATACTGTCAGTGGTAATACAGTGTAGGTTATTGGTAGATAACTGGTATATATAGGGATGTAACTACACATAGATACTGTCAGTGGTACTAGAGTGTAGGTTATTGGTATATAACTGGTATATATAGGGATACAACTACATATAGATACTGTCAGTGGTACTACAGTGTAGTTTATTGGTAGATAACTGGTATATATAGGGATATAACTACATATAGATACTGTCAGTGGTACTACAGTGTAGGTTATTGGTATATAACTGGTATATATAGGGATATAACTACATATTGATACTGGCAGTGGTACTACAGTGTAGGCTATTGGTAGATAACTGGTATATATAGGGATATAACTACATACAGATACTGTCATTGGTACTACAGTTTAGGTTATTAGTATATAACTGGTATATATAGGGATATAACTACATATAGATACTGACAGTGGTACTACAGTGTAGGTTATTGGTATATAACTGGTATATATAGGGATATAACTACATATAGATACTGTCAGTCGGACTACAGTGTCGGTTATTGGTATATAACTGATATATATAGGGATATAACTACATATAGATACTGTCAGTGGTACTACAGTGTAGGCTATTGGTATATAACTGGTATATATAGGGATATAACTACATATAGATACTGTCAGTGGTACTACAGTGTAGGTTATTGGTATATAACTGGTATATATAGGGATATAACTACATATACAGGTACTGTCAGTCTTACTACAGTGTAGGTTATTGGTATATAACTGATATATATAGAGATATAACTACATATACAGATACTGTCAGTCTTACTACAGTGTAGGTTATTGGTAGATAACTGGTATATATAGGGATATAACTACATATAGATACTGTCAGTGATACTACAGTGTAGGTTATTGGTATATAACTGGTATATATAGGGATATAACTACATATAGATACTGTCAGTGGTACTACAGTGTAGGTTATTGGTAGATAACTGGTATATATAGGGATATAACTACACATAGATACTGTCAGTCTTACTAGAGTGTAGGTTATTGGTAGATAACTGGTATATATAAGGATATAACTACACATAGATACTGTCAGTGGTACTATAGTGTAGGTTATTGGTAGATCACTGGTATATATAGGGATATAACTACACATAGATACTGTCAGTGGTACTACTGTGTAGGTTTTTGGTATATAACTGGTATATATAGGGATATAACTACATATAGATACTGTCAGTGGTACTACAGTGTAGGTTATTGGTATATAACTTGTATATATAGGGATATAACTACATATAGATAGTGTCAGTGGTACTACAGTGTAAGCTATTGGTATATAATTGGTATATATAGGGATATAACTACATATAGATACTGTCAGTGGTACTACAATGTAGGTTATTGGTATATAACTGGTATATATAGGGATATAACTACATATAGATACTGTCAGTGGTACTACAGTGTAGGTTATTGGTATATAACTGGTTTATATAGGGATATAACTACATACAGATACTGTCAGTGGTACTACAGTGTAGGTTATTAGTATATAACTGGTATATATAGGGATATAACTACACATAGATACTGACAGTGGTACTACAGTGTAGGGTATTGGTATATAACTTGTATATATAGGGATATAACTACATATAGATACTGTCAGTGGTACTACAGTGTAGGTTATTGGTATATAACTGGTATATATAGGGATATAACTACACATAGATACTGAGAGTGGTACTACAGTGTAGGTTATTCGTAGATAACTGGTATATATAGGGATATAACTACACATAGATACTGACAGTGGTACTACAGTGTAGGTTATTGGTATATAACTGGAATATATAGGGACGTAACTACATATAGATATTGTCAGTGGTACTACAGTGTAGGTTATTGGTATATAACTGGTATATATAGGGATATAACTTCATATAGATACTGTTAGTGTTACTACAGTGTAGGTTATTGGTATATAACTGGTATATATAGGGATATAACTACATATAGATACTGTCAGTGGTACTACAGTGTAGGTTATTGGTATATAACTGGTATATATAGGGATATAACTACATATAGATACTGTCAATGGTACTACAGTGTAGGTTATTGGTATATAACTGGTATATATAGGGATATAACTACACATAGATACTGACAGTGGTACCACAGTGTAGGTTATTGGTATATAACTGGTATATATAGGGATATAACTACATACAGATACTGTCAGTGGTACTACAGTATAGGTTATTGGTATATAACTGGTATATATAGGGATATAACTGCACATAGATACTAACAGTGGTACTACAGTATAGGTTATTAGTATATAACTGGTATATATAGGGATATAACTACACATAGATACTGACAGTGGTACCACAGTGTAGGTTATTGGTATATAACTGGTATATATAGGGATATAACTATATATAGATACTGTCAGTGGTACTACAGTGTAGGCTATTGGTATATAACTGGTATATATAGGGATACAACTACATATAGATACTGTCAGTGGTACTACAGTGTAGGTTATTGGTATATAACTGGTATATATAGGGATATAACTACATATACAGATACTGTCAGTCTTACTACAGTATAGGTTATTGGTATATAACTGGTATATATAGGGATATAACTACACATAGATACTGTCAGTGGCACTACAGTGTAGGTTATTGGTATATAACTGGTATATATAGGGATATAACTACATATAGATACTGTCAGTGGTACTACAGAGTAGGTTATTGGTATATAACTTGTATATATAGGGATATAACTACATACAGATACTGTCAGTGGTAATACAGTGTAGGTTATTGGTAGATAACTGGTATATATAGGGATATAACTACACATAGATACTGTCAGTGGTACTAGAGTGTAGGTTATTGGTATATAACTGGTATATATAGGGATACAACTACATATAGATACTGTCAGTGGTACTACAGTGTAGTTTATTGGTAGATAACTGGTATATATAGGGATATAACTACATATAGATACTGTCAGTGGTACTACAGTGTAGGTTATTGGTATATAACTGGTATATATAGGGATATAACTACATATTGATACTGGCAGTGGTACTACAGTGTAGGTTATTGGTAGATAACTGGTATATATAGGGATATAACTACATACAGATACTGTCATTGGTACTACAGTTTAGGTTATTAGTATATAACTGGTATATATAGGGATATAACTACATATAGATACTGTCAGTGGTACTACAGTGTAGGCTATTGGTATATAACTGGTATATATAGGGATATAACTACATATAGATACTGTCAGTAGTACTACAGTGTAGGTTATTGGTATATAACTGGTATATATAGGGATATAACTACATATACAGGTACTGTCAGTCTTACTACAGTGTTGGTTATTGGTATATAACTGATATATATAGAGATATAACTACATATACAGATACTGTCAGTCTTACTACAGTGTAGGTTATTGGTAGATAACTGGTATATATAGGGATATAACTACATATAGATACTGTCAGTGATACTACAGTGTAGGTTATTGGTATATAACTGGTATATATAGGGATATAACTACATATAGATAGTGTCAGTGGTACTACAGTGTAGGTTATAGGTAGACAACTGGTATATATAGGGATATAACTACACATAGATACTGTCAGTCTTACTAGAGTGTAGGTTATTGGTAGATAACTGGTATATATAAGGATATAACTACACATAGACACTGTCAGTGGTATTATAGTGTAGGTTATTGGTAGATCACTGGTATATATAGGGATATAACTACACATAGATACTGTCAGTGGTACTACAGTGTAGGTTATTGGTATATAACTGGTATATATAGGGATATAACTACATATAGATACAGTCAGTGGTACTACAGTGTAGGTTATTGGTATATAACTTGTATATATAGGGATATAACTACATATAGATACTGTCAGTGGTACTACAGTATAGGTTATTGGTATATAACTGGTATATATAGGGATATAACTACACATAGATACTGAGAGTGGTACTACAGTGTAGGTTATTCGTAGATAACTGGTATATATAGGGATATAACTACACATAGATACTGACAGTGGTACCACAGTGTAGGTTATTGGTATATAACTGGTATATATAGGGATATACCTATATATAGATACTGTCAGTGGAACTACAGTGTAGGCTATTGGTATATAACTGGTATATATAGGGATACAACTACATATAGATACTGTCAGTGGTACTACAGTGTAGGTTATTGGTATATAACTGGTATATATAGAGATATAACTACATATACAGATACTGTCAGTCTTACTACAGTATAGGTTATTGGTATATAACTGGTATATATAGGGATATAACTACACATAGATACTGTCAGTGGCACTACAGTGTAGGTTATTGGTATATAACTGGTATATATAGGGATATAACTACATATAGATACTGTCAGTGGTACTACAGTGTAGGTTATTGGTAGATAACTGGTATATATAGGGATATAACTACATATTGATACTGTCAGTGGTACGACAGTGTAGGTTATTGGTATATAACTGGTATATATAGGGATATAACTACACATAGATACTGACAGTGGTAGTACAGTGTAGGTTATTGGTATATAACTGGAATATATAGGGATATAACTAGATATAGATACTGTCAGTGGTACTACAGTGTAGGCTATTGGTAGATAACTGGTATATATAGGGATATAACTACACATAGATACTGACAGTGGTAGTACAGTGTAGGTTATTGGTATATAACTGGAATATATAGGGATATAACTAGATATAGATACTGTCAGTGGTACTACAGTATAGGCTATTGGTAGATAACTGGTATATATAGGGATATAACTACATATAGATACTGTCAGTGCTAATACAGTGTAGGTTATTGGTATATACCTGGTATATATAGGGATATAACTACATACAGATACTGTCAGTGGTACTACAGTTTAGGTTATTAGTATATAACTGGTATATATATGGATATAACTACATATAGATACTGTCAGTGGTACTACAGTGTAGGCTATTGGTATATAACTGGTATATATAGGGATATAACTACATATAGATACTGTCAGTGGTACTACAGTGTAGGTTATTGATATATAACTGGTATATATAGGGATATAACTACATATACAGGTACTGTCAGTCTTACTACAGTGTAGGTTATTGGTATATAACTGATATATATAGAGATATAACTACATATACAGATACTGTCAGTCTTACTACAGTGTAGGTTATTGGTAGATAACTGGTATATATAGGGATATAACTACATATAGATACTGTCAGTGATACTACAGTGTAGGTTATTGGTATATAACTGGTATATATAGGGATATAACTACATATAGATACTGTCAGTGGTACTACAGTGTAGGTTATTGGTAGATAACTGGTATATATAGGGATATAACTACACATAGATACTGTCAGTCTTACTAGAGTGTAGGTTATTGGTAGATAACTGGTATATATAAGGATATAACTACACATAGATACTGTCAGTGTTACTATAGTGTAGGTTATTGGTAGATCACTGGTATATAAAGGGATATAACTACACATAGATACTGTCAGTGGTACTACAGTGTAGGTTATTGGTATATAACTGGTATATATAGGGATATAACTACATATAGATACTGTCAGTGGTACTACAGTGTAGGTTATTGGTATATAACTTGTATTTATAGGGATATAACTACATATAGATACTGTCAGTGGTACTACAGTGTAAGTTATTAGTATATAATTGGTATATATAGGGATATAACTATATATAGATACTGTCAGTGGTACTACAGTGTAGGTTATTGGTATATAACTGATATATATAGGGATATAACTACATATAGATACTGTCAGTGGTACTACAGTGTAGGTTATTGGTATATAACTGGTATATATAGGGATATAACTACATACAGATACTGTCAGTGGTACTACAGTGTAGGTTATTAGTATATAACTGGTATATATAGGGATATAACTACACATAGATACTGACAGTGGTACTACAGTGTAGGGTATTGGTATATAACTGGTATATATAGGGATATAACTACATATAGATACTGTCAGTGGTACTACAGTGTAGGCTATTGTATATATCTGGTATATATAGGGATATAACTACATATAGATACTGTCAGTGGTACTACAGTGTAGGTTATTGGTATATAACTGGTATATATAGGGATATAACTACATATACTGATACTGTCAGTCTTACTACATTATAGGTTACTGGTATATAACTGGTATATATAGAGATATAACTACATATACAGATACTGTCAGTCTTACTACAGTGTAGGTTATTGGTAGATAACTGGTATATATAGGGATATAACTACATATAGATACTGTCAGTGGTACTACAGTGTAGGTTATTGGTATATAACTGGTATATATAGGGATATAACTACATATTGATACTGGCAGTGGTACTACAGTGTAGGTTATTGGTAGATAACTGGTATATATAGTGATATAACTACACATAGATACTGTCAGTCTTACTAGAGTGTAGGTTATTGGTAGATAACTGGTATATATAAGGATATAACTACACATAGACACTGTCAGTGGTACTATAGTGTAGGTTATTGGTAGATCACTGGTATATATAGGGATATAACTACACATAGATACTGTCAGTGGTACTACAGTGTAGGTTATTGGTATATAACTGGTATATATAGGGATATAACTACATATAGATACAGTCAGTGGTACTACAGTGTAGGTTATTGGTATATAACTTGTATATATAGGGATATAACTACATATAGATACTGTCAGTGTTACTACAGTATAGGTTATTGGTATATAACTTGTATATATAGGGATATAACTACACATAGATACTGAGAGTGGTACTACAGTGTAGGTTATTCGTAGATAACTGGTATATATAGGGATATAACTACACATAGATACTGACAGTGGTACCACAGTGTAGGTTATTGGTATATAACTGGTATATATAGGGATATACCTATATATAGATACTGTCAGTGGAACTACAGTGTAGGCTATTGGTATATAACTGGTATATATAGGGATACAACTACATATAGATACTGTCAGTGGTACTACAGTGTAGGTTATTGGTATATAACTGGTATATATAGAGATATAACTACATATACAAATACTGTCAGTCTTACTACAGTATAGGTTATTGGTATATAACTGGTATATATAGGGATATAACTACACATAGATACTGTCAGTGGCACTACAGTGTAGGTTATTGGTATATAACTGGTATATATAGGGATATAACTACATATAGATACTGTCAGTGGTACTACAGTGTAGGTTATTGGTAGATAACTGGTATATATAGGGATATAACTACATATTGATACTGTCAGTGGTACTACAGTGTAGGTTATTGGTATATAACTGGTATATATAGGGATATAACTACACATAGATACTGACAGTGGTAGTACAGTGTAGGTTATTGGTATATAACTGGAATATATAGGGATATAACTAGATATAGATACTGTCAGTGGTACTACAGTGTAGGCTATTGGTAGATAACTGGTATATATAGGGATATAACTACACATAGATACTGACAGTGGTAGTACAGTGTAGGTTATTGGTATATAACTGGAATATATAGGGATATAACTAGATATAGATACTGTCAGTGGTACTACAGTGTAGGCTATTGGTAGATAACTGGTATATATAGGGATATAACTACATATAGATACTGTCAGTGCTAATACAGTGTAGGTTATTGGTATATACCTGGTATATATAGGGATATAACTACATACAGATACTGTCAGTGGTACTACAGTTTAGGTTATTAGTATATAACTGGTATATATATGGATATAACTACATATAGATACTGTCAGTGGTACTACAGTGTAGGCTATTGGTATATAACTGGTATATATAGGGATATAACTACATATAGATACTGTCAGTGGTACTACAGTGTAGGTTATTGATATATAACTGGTATATATAGGGATATAACTACATATACAGGTACTGTCAGTCTTACTACAGTGTAGGTTATTGGTATATAGCTGATATATATAGAGATATAACTACATATACAGATACTGTCAGTCTTACTACAGTGTAGGTTATTGGTAGATAACTGGTATATATAGGGATATAACTACATATAGATACTGTCAGTGATACTACAGTGTAGGTTATTGGTATATAACTGGTATATATAGGGATATAACTACATATAGATACTGTCAGTGGTACTACAGTGTAGGTTATTGGTAGATAACTGGTATATATAGGGATATAACTACACATAGATACTGTCAGTCTTACTAGAGTGTAGGTTATTGGTAGATAACTGGTATATATAAGGATATAACTACACATAGATACTGTCAGTGTTACTATAGTGTAGGTTATTGGTAGATCACTGGTATATAAAGGGATATAACTACACATAGATACTGTCAGTGGTACTACAGTGTAGGTTATTGGTATATAACTGGTATATATAGGGATATAACTACATATAGATACTGTCAGTGGTACTACAGTGTAGGTTATTGGTATATAACTTGTATTTATAGGGATATAACTACATATAGATACTGTCAGTGGTACTACAGTGTAAGTTATTGGTATATAATTGGTATATATAGGGATATAACTACATATAGATACTGTCAGTGGTACTACAGTGTAGGTTATTGGTATATAACTGATATATATAGGGATATAACTACATATAGATACTGTCAGTGGTACTACAGTGTAGGTTATTGGTATATAACTGGTATATATAGGGATATAACTACATACAGATACTGTCAGTGGTACTACAGTGTAGGTTATTAGTATATAACTGGTATATATAGGGATATAACTACACATAGATACTGACAGTGGTACTAGAGTGTAGGGTATTGGTAGATAACTGGTATATATAGGGATATAACTACATATAGATACTGTCAGTGGTACTACAGTGTAGGCTATTGTATATATCTGGTATATATAGGGATATAACTACATATAGATACTGTCAGTGGTACTACAGTGTAGGTTATTGGTATATAACTGGTATATATAGGGATATAACTACATATACAGATACTGTCAGTCTTACTACATTATAGGTTACTGGTATATAACTGGTATATATAGAGATATAACTACATATACAGATACTGTCAGTCTTACTACAGTGTAGGTTATTGGTAGATAACTGGTATATATAGGGATATAACTACATATAGATACTGTCAGTGGTACTACAGTGTAGGTTATTGGTATATAACTGGTATATATAGGGATATAACTAAATATTGATACTGGCAGTGGTACTACAGTGTAGGTTATTGGTAGATAACTGGTATATATAGTGATATAACTACACATAGATACTGTCAGTCTTACTAGAGTGTAGGTTATTGGTAGATAACTGGTATATATAAGGATATAACTACACATAGATACTGTCAGTTGTACTATAGTGTAGGTTATTGGTAGATCACTGGTATATATAGGGATATAACTACACATAGATACTGTCAGTGGTACTACAGTGTAGGTCATTGGCATATAACTGGTATATATAGGGATATAACTACATATAGATACTGTCAGTGTTAATACAGAGTAGGTTATTGGTATATAACTTGTATATATAGGGATATAACTACATACAGATACTGTCAGTGGTAATACAGTGTAGGTTATTGGTAGATAACTGGTATATATAGGGATATAACTACACATAGATACTGTCAGTGGTACTAGAGTGTAGGTTATTGGTATATAACTGGTATATATAGGGATATAACTACACATAGATACTGACAGTGGTAGTACAGTGTAGGTTATTGGTATATAACTGGAATATATAGGGATATAACTAGATATAGATACTGTCAGTGGTACTACAGTGTAGGCTATTGGTAGATAACTGGTATATATAGGGATATAACTACATATAGATACTGTCAGTGGTAATACAGTGTAGGTTATTGGTATATAACTGGAATATATAGGGATATAACTAGATATAGATACTGTCAGTGGTACTACAGTGTAGGCTATTGGTAGATAACTGGTATATATAGGGATATAACTACATATAGATACTGTCAGTGGTAATACAGTGTAGGTTATTGGTATATACCTGGTATATATAGGGATATAACTACATACAGATACTGTCAGTGGTACTACAGTGTAGGTTATTGGTATATAACTGGTATATATAGGGATATGACTACACATAGATACTGACAGTGGTAGTACAGTGTAGGTTATTGGTATATAACTGGAATATATAGGGATATAACTAGATATAGATACTGTCAGTGGTACTACAGTGTAGGCTATTGGTAGATAACTGGTATATATAGGGATATAACTACATATAGATACTGTCAGTGGTACTACAGTGTAGGTTATTGGTATATACCTGGTATATATAGGGATATAACTACATACAGATACTGTCAGTGGTACTACTGTTTAGGTTATTAGTATATAACTGGTATATATAGGGATATAACTACATATAGATACTGTCAGTGGTACTACAGTGTAGGCTATTGGTATATAACTGGTATATATAGGGATATAACTACATATAGATACTGTCAGTGGTACTACAGTGAAGGTTATTGGTATATAACTGGTATATATAGGGATATAACTACATATACAGGTACTGTCAGTCTTACTACAGTGTAGGTTATTGGTATATAACTGATATATATAGAGATATAACTACATATACAGATACTGTCAGTCTTACTACAGTGTAGGTTATTGGTAGATAACTGGTATATATAGGGATATAACTACATATAGATACTGTCAGTGATACTACAGTGTAGGTTATTGGTATATATCTAGTATATATAGGGATATAACTACATATAGATACTGTCAGTGGTACTACAGTGTAGGTTATTGGTAGATAACTGGTATATATAGGGATATAACTACACATAGATACTGTCAGTCTTACTAGAGTGTAGGTTATTGGTAGATAACTGGTATATATAAGGATATAACTACACATAGATACTGTCAGTGTTACTATAGTGTAGGTTATTGGTAGATCACTGGTATATAAAGGGATATAACTACACATAGATACTGTCAGTGGTACTACAGTGTAGGTTATTGGTATATAACTTGTATTTATAGGGATATAACTACATATAGATACTGTCAGTGGTACTACAGTGTAAGTTATTGGTATATAATTGGTATATATAGGGATATAACTACATATAGATACTGTCAGTGGTACTACAGTGTAGGCTATTGGTATATAACTGATATATATAGGGATATAACTACATATAGATACTGTCAGTGGTACTACAGTGTAGGTTATTGGTATATAACTGGTATATATAGGGATATAACTACATACAGTTACTGTCAGTGGTACTACAGTGTAGGTTATTAGTATATAACTGGTATATATAGGGATATAACTACACATAGATACTGACAGTGGTACTAGAGTGTAGGGTATTGGTATATAACTGGTATATATAGGGATATAACTACATATAGATACTGTCAGTGGTACTACAGTGTAGGCTATTGTATATATCTGGTATATATAGGGATATAACTACATATAGATACTGTCAGTGGTACTACAGTGTAGGTTATTGGTATATAACTGGTATATATAGGGATATAACTACATATACAGATACTGTCAGTCTTACTACATTATAGGTTACTGGTATATAACTGGTATATATAGAGATATAACTACATATACAGATACTGTCAGTCTTACTACAGTGTAGGTTATTGGTAGATAACTGGTATATATAGGGATATAACTACATATAGATACTGTCAGTGGTACTACAGTGTAGGTTATTGGTATATAACTGGTATATATAGGGATATAACTAAATATTGATACTGGCAGTGGTACTACAGTGTAGGTTATTGGTAGATAACTGGTATATATAGTGATATAACTACACATAGATACTGTCAGTCTTACTAGAGTGTAGGTTATTGGTAGATAACTGGTATATATAAGGATATAACTACACATAGATACTGTCAGTTGTACTATAGTGTAGGTTATTGGTAGATCACTGGTATATATAGGGATATAACTACACATAGATACTGTCAGTGGTACTACAGTGTAGGTCATTGGCATATAACTGGTATATATAGGGATATAACTACATATAGATACTGTCAGTGGTAATACAGAGTAGGTTATTGGTATATAACTTGTATATATAGGGATATAACTACATACAGATACTGTCAGTGGTAATACAGTGTAGGTTATTGGTAGATAACTGGTATATATAGGGATATAACTACACATAGATACTGTCAGTGGTACTAGAGTGTAGGTTATTGGTATATAACTGGTATATATAGGGATATAACTACACATAGATACTGACAGTGGTAGTACAGTGTAGGTTATTGGTATATAACTGGAATATATAGGGATATAACTAGATATAGATACTGTCAGTGGTACTACAGTGTAGGCTATTGGTAGATAACTGGTATATATAGGGATATAAATACATATAGATACTGTCAGTGGTAATACAGTGTAGGTTATTGGTATATAACTGGAATATATAGGGATATAACTAGATATAGATACTGTCAGTGGTACTACAGTGTAGGCTATTGGTAGATAACTGGTATATATAGGGATATAACTACATATAGATACTGTCAGTGGTAATACAGTGTAGGTTATTGGTATATACCTGGTATATATAGGGATATAACTACATACAGATACTGTCAGTGGTACTACAGTGTAGGTTATTGGTATATAACTGGTATATATAGGGATATGACTACACATAGATACTGACAGTGGTAGTACAGTGTAGGTTATTGGTATATAACTGGAATATATAGGGATATAACTAGATATAGATACTGTCAGTGGTACTACAGTGTAGGCTATTGGTAGATAACTGGTATATATAGGGATATAACTACATATAGATACTGTCAGTGGTACTACAGTGTAGGTTATTGGTATATACCTGGTATATATAGGGATATAACTACATACAGATACTGTCAGTGGTACTACTGTTTAGGTTATTAGTATATAACTGGTATATATAGGGATATAACTACATATAGATACTGTCAGTGGTACTACAGTGTAGGCTATTGGTATATAACTGGTATATATAGGGATATAACTACATATAGATACTGTCAGTGGTACTACAGTGAAGGTTATTGGTATATAACTGGTATATATAGGGATATAACTACATATACAGGTACTGTCAGTCTTACTACAGTGTAGGTTATTGGTATATAACTGATATATATAGAGATATAACTACATATACAGATACTGTCAGTCTTACTACAGTGTAGGTTATTGGTAGATAACTGGTATATATAGGGATATAACTACATATAGATACTGTCAGTGATACTACAGTGTAGGTTATTGGTATATATCTAGTATATATAGGGATATAACTACATATAGATACTGTCAGTGGTACTACAGTGTAGGTTATTGGTAGATAACTGGTATATATAGGGATATAACTACACATAGATACTGTCAGTCTTACTAGAGTGTAGGTTATTGGTAGATAACTGGTATATATAAGGATATAACTACACATAGATACTGTCAGTGTTACTATAGTGTAGGTTATTGGTAGATCACTGGTATATAAAGGGATATAACTACACATAGATACTGTCAGTGGTACTACAGTGTAGGTTATTGGTATATAACTTGTATTTATAGGGATATAACTACATATAGATACTGTCAGTGGTACTACAGTGTAAGTTATTGGTATATAATTGGTATATATAGGGATATAACTACATATAGATACTGTCAGTGGTACTACAGTGTAGGTTATTGGTATATAACTGATATATATAGGGATATAACTACATATAGATACTGTCAGTGGTACTACAGTGTAGGTTATTGGTATATAACTGGTATATATAGGGATATAACTACATACAGTTACTGTCAGTGGTACTACAGTGTAGGTTATTAGTATATAACTGGTATATATAGGGATATAACTACACATAGATACTGACAGTGGTACTACAGTGTAGGGTATTGGTATATAACTGGTATATATAGGGATATAACTACATATAGATACTGTCAGTGGTACTACAGTGTAGGCTATTGTATATATCTGGTATATATAGGGATATAACTACATATAGATACTGTCAGTGGTACTACAGTGTAGGTTATTGGTATATAACTGGTATATATAGGGATATAAATACATATACAGATACTGTCAGTCTTACTACATTATAGGTTACTGGTATATAACTGGTATATATAGAGATATAACTACATATGCAGATACTGTCAGTCTTACTGCAGTGTAGGTTATTGGTAGATAACTGGTATATATAGGGATATAACTACGTATAGATACTGTCAGTGGTACTACAGTGTAGGTTATTGGTATATAACTGGTATATATAGGGATATAACTAAATATAGATGCTGACAGTGGTACTACAGTGTAGGTTATTGGTAGATAACTGGTATATATAGTGATATAACTACACATAGATACTGTCAGTCTTACTAGAGTGTAGGTTATTGGTAGATAACTGGTATATATAAGGATATAACTACACATAGATACTGTCAGTTGTACTATAGTGTAGGTTATTGGTAGATCACTGGTATATATAGGGATATAACTACACATAGATACTGTCAGTGGTACTACAGTGTAGGTCATTGGCATATAACTGGTATATATAGGGATATAACTACATATAGATACTGTCAGTGGTACTACAGTGTAGGTTATTGGTATACAACTTGTATATATAGGGATATAACTACATACAGATACTGTCAGTGGTACTACAGTGTATGTTATTCGTAGATAACTGGTATATATAGGGATATAACTACACATAGATACTGTCAGTGGTACTACAGTGTAGGTTATTTGTATATAACTGGTATATATAGGGATATAACTACATATATATACTGTCAGTGGTACTACAGTGTAGTTTATTGGTAGATAATTGGTATATATTGGGATATAACTACACATAGATACTGTCAGTGGTACTACAGTGTAGGTTATTGGTAGATAACTGGTATATATAGGGACATAACTACATATAGATACTGTCAGTGGTACTACAGTGTAGGTTATTGGTATATAACTGGTATATATAGGGATATAACTACATATAGATACTGTCAGTGGTACTACAGTGTAGGTTATTGGTATATAACTGGTATATATAGGGATATAACTATACATAGAAACTGTCAGTTGTACTACAGTGTAGGTTATTGGTATATAACTGGTAAATATAGGGATATAACTACACATAGATACTGATAGTGGTACTACAGTGTAGGTTATTGGTATATGACTGGTATATATAGGGATATAACTACATATAGATGCTATCAGTGGTACTACAGTGTAGGTTGTTGGTAGATAACCGGTATATATAGGGATATAACTACATATAGATACTTTCAGTGGTACTACAGTGTAGGTTATTGGTATATAACTGGTATATATAGGAATATAACTACACATAGATACTGACAGTGGTACTACAGTGTAGGTTATTGGTATATAACTGGAATATATAGGGATATAACTACATATAGATATTGTCAGTGGTACTACAGTGTAGGTTATTGGTATATAACTGGTATATATAGGGATATAACTACATATAGATACTGTCAGTGGTACTACAGTGTAGGTAATTGGTATATAACTGGTATATATAGGGATATAACTACATATAGATACTATCAGTGGTACTACAGTGTAGGTTATTGGTATATAACTGGTATATATAGGGATATAACTACATACAGATACTGTCAGTGGTACTACAGTGTAGGTTATTGGTATATAACTGGTATATATAGGGATATAACTACACATAGATACTGACAGTGGTACTACAGTGTAGGTTATTGGTATATAACTGGTATATATAGGGATATAACTACATATAGATACTGTCAGTCGGACTACAGTGTAGGTTATTGGTATATAACTGGTATATATAGGGATATAACTACATATAGATACTGTCAGTGGTACTACAGTGTAGGCTATTGGTATATAACTGGTATGTATAGGGATATAACTACATATAGATACTGTCAGTGGTACTACAGTGTAGGTTATTGGTATATAACTGGTATATATAGGGATATAACTACATATACAGGTACTGTCAGTCTTACTACAGTGTAGGTTATTGGTATATAACTGATATATATAGAGATATAACTACATATACAGATACTGTCAGTCTTACTACAGTGTAGGTTATTGGTAGATAACTGGTATATATAGGGATATAACTACATATAGATACTGTCAGTGATACTACAGTGTAGGTTATTGGTAGATAACTGGTATATATAGGGATATAACTACACATAGATACTGTCAGTCTTACTAGAGTGTAGGTTATTGGTAGATAACTGGTATATATAAGGATATAACTACACATAGATACTGTCAGTGGTACTATAGTGTAGGTTATTGGTAGATCACTGGTATATATAGGGATATAACTACACATAGATACTGTCAGTGGTACTACAGTGTAGGTTATTGGTATATAACTGGTATATATAGGGATATAACTACATATAGATACCGTCAGTGGTACTTCAGTGTAGGTTATTAGTATATAACTGGTATATATAGGGATATAACTACACATAGATACTGACAGTGGTACTACAGTGTAGGGTATTGGTATATAACTGGTATATATAGGGACATAACTACATATAGATACTGTCAGTGGTACTACAGTGTAGGCTATTGTATATATCTGGTATATATAGGGATATAACTACATATACATACTGTCAGTGGTACTACAGTGTAGGTTATTGGTATATAACTGGTATATATAGGGATATAACTACATATACAGATACTGTCAGTCTTACTACATTATAGGTTACTGGTATATAACTGGTATATATAGAGATATAACTACATATACAGATACTGTCAGTCTTACTGCAGTGTAGGTTATTGGTAGATAACTGGTATATATAGTGATATAACTACACATAGATACTGTCAGTCTTACTAGAGTGTAGGTTATTGGTAGATAACTGGTATATATAAGGATATAACTACACATAGATACTGTCAGTTGTACTACAGTGTAGGTTATTGGTATATAACTGGTATATATAGGGATATAACTACATATACAGGTACTGTCAGTCTTACTACAGTGTAGGTTATTGGTATATAACTGATATATATAGAGATATAACTACATATACAGATACTGTCAGTCTTACTACAGTGTAGGTTATTGGTAGATAACTGGTATATATAGGGATATAACTACATATAGATACTGTCAGTGATACTACAGTGTAGGTTATTGGTATATAACTGGTATATATAGGGATATAACTACATATAGATACTGTCAGTGGTACTACAGTGTAGGTTATTGGTATATAACTGGTATATATAGGGATATAACTACATATAGATGCTGACAGTGGTACTACAGTGTAGGTTATTGGTAGATAACTGGTATATATAGTGATATAACTACACATAGATACTGTCAGTCTTACTAGAGTGTAGGTTATTGGTAGATAACTGGTATATATAAGGATATAACTACACATAGATACTGTCAGTTGTACTATAGTGTAGGTTATTGGTAGATCACTGGTATATATAGGGATATAACTACACATAGATACTGTCAGTGGTACTACAGTGTAGGTCATTGGCATATAACTGGTATATATAGGGATATAACTACATATAGATACTGTCAGTGGTACTACAGTGTAGGTTATTGGTATATAACTTGTATATATAGGGATATAACTACATACAGATACTGTCAGTGGTACTACAGTGTATGTTATTGGTAGATAACTGGTATATATAGGGATATAACTACACATAGATACTGTCAGTGGTACTACAGTGTAGGTTATTTGTATATAACTGGTATATATAGGGATATAACTACATATATATACTGTCAGTGGTACTACAGTGTAGTTTATTGGTAGATAATTGGTATATATTGGGATATAACTACACATAGATACTGTCAGTGGTACTACAGTGTAGGTTATTGGTAGATAACTGGTATATATAGGGACATAACTACATATAGATACTGTCAGTGGTACTACAGTGTAGGTTATTGGTATATAACTGGTATATATAGGGATATAACTACATATAGATACTGTCAGTGGTACTACAGTGTAGGTTATTGGTATATAACTGGTATATATAGGGATATAACTATACATAGAAACTGTCAGTTGTACTACAGTGTAGGTTGTTGGTATATAACTGGTAAATATAGGGATATAACTACACATAGATACTGATAGTGGTACTACAGTGTAGGTTATTGGTATATGACTGGTATATATAGGGATATAACTACATATAGATGCTATCAGTGGTACTACAGTGTAGGTTATTGGTAGATAACCGGTATACATAGGGATATAACTACATATAGATACTGTCAGTGGTACTACAGTGTAGGTAATTGGTATATAACTGGTATATATAGGGATATAACTACATATAGATACTATCAGTGGTACTACAGTGTAGGTTATTGGTATATAACTGGTATATATAGGGATATAACTACATACAGATACTGTCAGTGGTACTACAGTGTAGGTTATTGGTATATAACTGGTATATATAGGGATATAACTACACATAGATACTGACAGTGGTACTACAGTGTAGGTTATTGGTATATAACTGGTATATATAGGGATATAACTACATATAGATACTGTCAGTCGGACTACAGTGTAGGTTATTGGTATATAACTGGTATATATAGGGATATAACTACATATAGATACTGTCAGTGGTACTACAGTGTAGGCTATTGGTATATAACTGGTATATATAGGGATATAACTACATATAGATACTGTCAGTGGTACTACAGTGTAGGTTATTGGTATATAACTGGTATATATAGGGATATAACTACATATACAGGTACTGTCAGTCTTACTACAGTGTAGGTTATTGGTATATAACTGATATATATAGAGATATAACTACATATACAGATACTGTCAGTCTTACTACAGTGTAGGTTATTGGTAGATAACTGGTATATATAGGGATATAACTACATATAGATACTGTCAGTGATACTACAGTGTAGGTTATTGGTATATAACTGGTATATATAGGGATATAACTACATATAGATACTGTCAGTGGTACTACAGTGTAGGTTATTGGTAGATAACTGGTATATATAGGGATATAACTACACATAGATACTGTCAGTCTTACTAGAGTGTAGGTTATTGGTAGATAACTGGTATATATAAGGATATAACTACACATAGATACTGTCAGTGGTACTATAGTGTAGGTTATTGGTAGATCACTGGTATATATAAGGATATAACTACACATAGATACTGTCAGTGGTACTACAGTGTAGGTTATTGGTATATAACTGGTATATATAGGGATATAACTACATATAGATACCGTCAGTGGTACTTCAGTGTAGGTTATTGGTATATAACTTGTATATATAGGGATATAACTACATATAGATACTGTCAGTGGTACTACAGTGTAGTTTATTGGTAGTTAACTGGTATATATAGGGATATAACTACATACAGATACTGTCAGTGGTACTACAGTGTAGGTTATTGGTAGATAACTGGTATATATAGGGATATAACTACATATAGATACTGTCAGTGGTACTACAGTGTAGGTTATTGGTATATAACTGGTATATATAGGGATATAACTACACATAGATACTGACAGTGGTAGTACAGTGTAGGTTATTGGTATATAACTGGAATATATAGGGATATAACTAGATATAGATACTGTCAGTCGTACTACAGTGTAGGCTATTGGTAGATAACTGGTATATATAGGGATATAACTACATATAGATACTGTCAGTGGTAATACAGTGTAGGTTATTGGTATATACCTGTTATATATAGGGATATAACTACATACAGATACTGTTAGTGGTTCTACAGTTTAGGTTATTAGTATATAACTGGTATATATAGGGATATAACAACGCATAGATACTGACAGTGGTACTACAGTTTAGTTTATTGGTATATAACTGGTATATATAGGGATATAACTACACATAGATACTGACAGTGGTACTACAGTGTAGGTTATTGGTATATAACTGGTATATATAGGGATATAACTACATATAGACACTGTCAGTCGGACTACAGTGTAGGTTATTGGTATATAACTGGTATATATAGGGATATAACTACATATAGATATTGTCAGTGGTACTACAGTGTAGGCTATTGGTATATAACTGGTATATATAGGGATATAACTACATATAGATACTGTCAGTGGCACTACAGTGTAGGTTATTGGTATATAACTGGTATATATAGGGATATAACTAGATATACAGGTACTGTCAGTCTTACTACAGTGTAGGTTATTGGTATATAACTGATATATATAGAGATATAACTACATATACAGATACTGTCAGTCTTACTACAGTGTAGGTTATTGGTAGATAACTGGTATATATAGGGATATAACTACATATAGATACTGTCAGTGATACTACAGTGTAGGTTATTGGTATATAACTGGTATATATAGGGATATAACTACATATAGATACTGTCAGTGGTACTATAGTGTAGGTTATTGGTAGATAACTGGTATATATAGGGATATAACTACACATAGATACTGTCAGTCTTACTAGAGTGTAGGTTATTGGTAGATAACTGGTATATATAAGGATATAACTACACATAGATACTGTCAGTGGTACTATAGTGTAGGTTATTGGTAGATAACCGGTATATATAGGGATATAACTACACATAGATACTGTCAGTGATACTACAGTGTAGGTTATTGGTATATAACTGGTATATATAGGGATATAACTACATATAGATACTGTCAGTGGTACTATAGTGTAGGTTATTGGTATATAACTGGTATATATAGGGATATAACTACATATAGATACTGTCAGTGGTACTACAGTGTAGCCTATTGGTATATAACTGGTATATATAGGGATATAACTACATATAGATACTGTCAGTGGTACTACAGTGTAGGTTATTGGTATATAACTGGTATATATAGGGATATAACTACATATACAGGTACTGTCAGTCTTACTACAGTGTAGGTTATTGGTATATAACTGATATATATAGAGATATAACTACATATACAGATACTGTCAGTCTTACTACAGTGTAGGTTATTGGTAGATAACTGGTATATATAGGGATATAACTACATATAGATACTGTCAGTGATACTACAGTGTAGGTTATTGGTATATAACTGGTATATATAGGGATATAACTACATATAGATACTGTCAGTGGTACTACAGTGTAGGTTATTGGTAGATAACTGGTATATATAGGGATATAACTACACATAGATACTGTCAGTCTTACTAGAGTGTAGGTTATTGGTAGATAACTGGTATATATAAGGATATAACTACACATAGATACTGTCAGTGGTACTATAGTGTAGGTTATTGGTAGATCACTGGTATATATAGGGATATAACTACACATAGATACTGTCAGTGGTACTACAGTGTAGGTTATTGGTATATAACTGGTATATATAGGGATATAACTACATATAGATACCGTCAGTGGTACTTCAGTGTAGGTTATTGGTATATAACTTGTATATATAGGGATATAACTACATATAGATACTGTCAGTGGTACTACAGTGTAGTTTATTGGTAGTTAACTGGTATATATAGGGATATAACTACATACAGATACTGTCAGTGGTACTACAGTGTAGGTTATTGGTAGATAACTGGTATATATAGGGATATAACTACATATAGATACTGTCAGTGGTACTACAGTGTAGGTTATTGGTATATAACTGGTATATATAGGGATATAACTACACATAGATACTGACAGTGGTAGTACAGTGTAGGTTATTGGTATATAACTGGAATATATAGGGATATAACTAGATATAGATACTGTCAGTGGTACTACAGTGTAGGCTATTGGTAGATAACTGGTATATATAGGGATATAACTACATATAGATACTGTCAGTGGTAATACAGTGTAGGTTATTGGTATATACCTGGTATATATAGGGATATAACTACATACAGATACTGTTAGAGGTTCTACAGTTTAGGTTATTAGTATATAACTGGTATATATAGGGATATAACAACGCATAGATACTGACAGTGGTACTACAGTTTAGTTTATTGGTATATAACTGGTATATATAGGGATATAACTACACATAGATACTGACAGTGGTACTACAGTGTAGGTTATTGGTATATAACTGGTATATATAGGGATATAACTACATATAGACACTGTCAGTCGGACTACAGTGTAGGTTATTGGTATATAACTGGTATATATAGGGATATAACTACATATAGATATTGTCAGTGGTACTACAGTGTAGGCTATTGGTATATAACTGGTATATATAGGGATATAACTACATATAGATACTGTCAGTGGCACTACAGTGTAGGTTATTGGTATATAACTGGTATATATAGGGATATAACTAGATATACAGGTACTGTCAGTCTTACTACAGTGTAGGTTATTGGTATATAACTGATATATATAGAGATATAACTACATATACAGATACTGTCAGTCTTACTACAGTGTAGGTTATTGGTAGATAACTGGTATATATAGGGATATAACTACATATAGATACTGTCAGTGATACTACAGTGTAGGTTATTGGTATATAACTGGTATATATAGGGATATAACTACATATAGATACTGTCAGTGGTACTATAGTGTAGGTTATTGGTAGATAACTGGTATATATAGGGATATAACTACACATAGATACTGTCAGTCTTACTAGAGTGTAGGTTATTGGTAGATAACTGGTATATATAAGGATATAACTACACATAGATACTGTCAGTGGTACTATAGTGTAGGTTATTGGTAGATAACCGGTATATATAGGGATATAACTACACATAGATACTGTCAGTGGTACTACAGTGTAGGTTATTGGTATATAACTGGTATATATAGGGATATAACTACATATAGATACTGTCAGTGGTACTACAGTGTAGGTTATTGGTATATAACTTGTATATATAGGGATATAACTACATATAGATACTGTCAGTGGTACTACAGTGTAAGTTATTGGTATACAATTGGTATATATAGGGATATAACTACATATAGATACTGTCAGTGGTACTACAATGTAGGTTATTGGTATATAACTGGTATATATAGGGATATAACTACATATAGATACTGTCAGTGGTACTACAGTGTAGGCTATTGTATATATCTGGTATATATAGGGATATAACTACATATAGATACTGTCAGTGGTACTACAGTGTAGGTTATTGGTATATAACTGGTATATATAGGGATATAACTACATATACAGATACTGTCAGTCTTACTACATTATAGGTTACTGGTATATAACTGGTATATATAGAGATATAACTACATATACAGATACTGTCAGTCTTACTACAGTGTAGGTTATTGGTAGATAACTGGTATATATAGGGATATAACTACATATAGATACTGTCAGTGGTACTACAGTGTAGGTTATTGGTATATAACTGGTATATATAGGGATATAACTACATATAGATACTGACAGTGGTACTACAGTGTAGGTTATTGGTAGATAACTGGTATATATAGTGATATAACTACACATAGATACTGTCAGTCTTACTAGAGTGTAGGTTATTGGTAGATAACTGGTATATATAAGGATATAACTAGACATAGATACTGTCAGTTGTACTATAGTGTAGGTTATTGGTAGATCACTGGTATATATAGGGATATAACTACACATAGATACTGTCAGTGGTACTACAGTGTAGGTCATTGGATTATAACTGGTATATATAGGGATATAACTACATATACATACTGTCAGTGGTACTACAGTGTAGGTTATTGGTATATAACTTGTATATATAGGGATATAACTACATACAGATACTGTCAGTGGTACTACAGTGTATGTTATTGGTAGATAACTGGTATATATAGGGATATAACTACACATAGATACTGTCAGTGGTACTACAGTGTAGGTTATTTGTATATAACTGGTATATATAGGGATATAACTACATATATATACTGTCAGTGGTACTACAGTGTAGTTTATTGGTAGATAATAGGTATATATTGGGATATAACTACACATAGATACTGTCAGTGGTACTACAGTGTAGGTTATTGGTAGATAACTGGTATATATAGGGATATAACTATACATAGAAACTGTCAGTTGTACTACAGTGTAGGTTATTGGTATATAACTGGTAAATATAGGGATATAACTACACATAGATACTGATAGTGGTACTACAGTGTAGGTTATTGGTATATGACTGGTATATATAGGGATATAACTACATATAGATGCTATCAGTGGTACTACAGTGTAGGTTATTGGTAGATAACCGGTATATATAGGGATATAACTACATATAGATACTTTCAGTGGTACTACAGTGTAGGTTATTGGTATATAACTGGTATATATAGGGATATAACTACACATAGATACTGACAGTGGTACTACAGTGTAGGTTATTGGTATATAACTGGAATATATAGGGATATAACTACATATAGATATTGTCAGTGGTACTATAGTGTAGGTTATTGGTATATAACTGGTATATATAGGGATATAACTACATATAGATACTGTCAGTGGTACTACAGTGTAGGTAATTGGTATATAACTGGTATATATAGGGATATAACTACATATAGATACTATCAGTGGTACTACAGTGTAGGTTATTGGTATATAATTGGTATATATAGGGATATAACTACATACAGATACTGTCAGTGGTACTACAGTGTAGGTTATTGGTATATAACTGGTATATATAGGGATATAACTACACATAGATACTGACAGTGGTACTACAGTGTAGGTTATTGGTATATAACTGGTATATATAGGGATATAACTACATATAGATACTGTCAGTCGGACTACAGTGTAGGTTATTGGTATATAACTGGTATATATAGGGATATAACTACATATAGATACTGTCAGTGGTACTACAGTGTAGGCTATTGGTATATAACTGGTATATATAGGGATATAACTACATATAGATACTGTCAGTGGTACTACAGTGTAGGTTATTGGTATATAACTGGTATATATAGGGATATAACTACATATACAGGTACTGTCAGTCTTACTACAGTGTAGGTTATTGGTATATAACTGATATATATAGAGATATAACTACATATACAGATACTGTCAGTCTTACTACAGTGTAGGTTATTGGTAGATAACTGGTATATATAGGGATATAACTACATATAGATACTGTCAGTGATACTACAGTGTAGGTTATTGGTATATAACTGGTATATATAGGGATATAACTACATATAGATACTGTCAGTGGTACTACAGTGTAGGTTATTGGTAGATAACTGGTATATATAGGGATATAACTACACATAGATACTGTCAGTCTTACTAGAGTGTAGGTTATTGGTAGATAACTGGTATATATAAGGATATAACTACACATAGATACTGTCAGTGGTACTATAGTGTAGGTTATTGGTAGATCACTGGTATATATAGGGATATAACTACACATAGATACTGTCAGTGGTACTACAGTGTAGGTTATTGGTATATAACTGGTATATATAGGGATATAACTACATATAGATACTGTCAGTGGTACTACAGTGTAGGTTATTGGTATATAACTTGTATATATAGGGATATAACTACATACAGATACTGTCAGTGGTACTACAGTGTATGTTATTGGTAGATAACTGGTATATATAGGGATATAACTACACATAGATACTGTCAGTGGTACTACAGTGTAGGTTATTTGTATATAACAGGTATATATAGGGATATAACTACATATATATACTGTCAGTGGTACTACAGTGTAGTTTATTGGTAGATAATTGGTATATATTGGGATATAACTACACATAGATACTGTCAGTGGTACTACAGTGTAGGTTATTGGTAGATAACTGGTATATATAGAGATATAACTATACATAGAAACTGTCAGTTGTACTACAGTGTAGGTTATTGGTATATAACTGGTAAATATAGGGATATAACTACACATAGATACTGATAGTGGTACTACAGTGTAGGTTATTGGTATATGACTGGTATATATAGGGATATAACTACATATAGATGCTATCAGTGGTACTACAGTGTAGGTTATTGGTAGATAACCGGTATATATAGGGATATAACTACATATAGATACTTTCAGTGGTACTACAGTGTAGGTTATTGGTATATAACTGGTATATATAGGGATATAACTACAGATAGATACTGACAGTGGTACTACAGTGTAGGTTATTGGTATATAACTGGAATATATAGGGATATAACTACATATAGATATTGTCAGTGGTACTACAGTGTAGGTTATTGGTATATAACTGGTATATATAGGGATATAACTACATATAGATACTGTCAGTGGTACTACAGTGTAGGTAATTGGTATATAACTGGTATATATAGGGATATAACTACATATAGATACTATCAGTGGTACTACAGTGTAGGTTATTGGTATATAACTGGTATATATAGGGATATAACTACATACAGATACTGTCAGTGGTACTACAGTGTAGGTTATTGGTATATAACTGGTATATATAGGGATATAACTACACATAGATACTGACAGTGGTACTACAGTGTAGGTTATTGGTATATAACTGGTATATATAGGGATATAACTACATATAGATACTGTCAGTGGTACTACAGTGTAGGTTATTGGTATATAACTGGTATATATAGGGATATAACTACATATACAGGTACTGTCAGTCTTACTACAGTGTAGGTTATTGGTATATAACTGATATATATAGAGATATAACTACATATACAGATACTGTCAGTCTTACTACAGTGTAGGTTATTGGTAGATAACTGGTATATATAGGGATATAACTACATATAGATACTGTCAGTGATACTACAGTGTAGGTTATTGGTATATAACTGGTATATATAGGGATATAACTACATATAGATACTGTCAGTGGTACTACAGTGTAGGTTATTGGTAGATAACTGGTATATATAGGGATATAACTACACATAGATACTGTCAGTCTTACTAGAGTGTAGGTTATTGGTAGATAACTGGTATATATAAGGATATAACTACACATAAATACTGTCAGTGGTACTATAGTGTAGGTTATTGGTAGATCACTGGTATATATAGGGATATAACTACACATAGATACTGTCAGTGGTACTACAGTGTAGGTTATTGGTATATAACTGGTATATATAGGGATATAACTACATATAGATACTGTTAGTGGTACTACAGTGTAGGCTATTGGTAGATAACTGGTATATATAGGGATATAACTACATATAGATACTGTCAGTGGTAATACAGTGTAGGTTATTGGTATATACCTGGTATATATAGGGATATAACTACATACAGATACTGTTAGTGGTTCTACAGTTTAGGTTATTAGTATATAACTGGTATATATAGGGATATAACAACGCATAGATACTGACAGTGGTACTACAGTTTAGTTTATTGGTATATAACTGGTATATATAGGGATATAACTACACATAGATACTGACAGTGGTACTACAGTGTAGGTTATTGGTATATAACTGGTATATATAGGGATATAACTACATATAGACACTGTCAGTCGGACTACAGTGTAGGTTATTGGTATATAACTGGTATATATAGGGATATAACTACATATAGATACTGTCAGTGGCACTACAGTGTAGGTTATTGGTATATAACTGGTATATATAGGGATATAACTAGATATACAGGTACTGTCAGTCTTACTACAGTGTAGGTTATTGGTATATAACTGATATATATAGAGATATAACTACATATACAGATACTGTCAGTCTTACTACAGTGTAGGTTATTGGTAGATAACTGGTATATATAGGGATATAACTACATATAGATACTGTCAGTGATACTACAGTGTAGGTTATTGGTATATAACTGGTATATATAGGGATATAACTACATATAGATACTGTCAGTGGTACTATAGTGTAGGTTATTGGTAGATAACTGGTATATATAGGGATATAACTACACATAGATACTGTCAGTCTTACTAGAGTGTAGGTTATTGGTAGATAACTGGTATATATAAGGATATAACTACACATAGATACTGTCAGTGGTACTATAGTGTAGGTTATTGGTAGATAACCGGTATATATAGGGATATAACTACACATAGATACTGTCAGTGATACTACAGTGTAGGTTATTGGTATATAACTGGTATATATAGGGATATAACTACATATAGATACTGTCAGTGGTACTATAGTGTAGGTTATTGGTATATAACTGGTATATATAGGGATATAACTACATATAGATACTGTCAGTGGTACTACAGTGTAGGCTATTGGTATATAACTGGTATATATAGGGATATAACTACATATAGATACTGTCAGTGGTACTACAGTGTAGGTTATTGGTATATAACTGGTATATATAGGGATATAACTACATATACAGGTACTGTCAGTCTTACTACAGTGTAGGTTATTGGTATATAACTGATATATATAGAGATATAACTACATATACAGATACTGTCAGTCTTACTACAGTGTAGGTTATTGGTAGATAACTGGTATATATAGGGATATAACTACATATAGATACTGTCAGTGATACTACAGTGTAGGTTATTGGTATATAACTGGTATATATAGGGATATAACTACATATAGATACTGTCAGTGGTACTACAGTGTAGGTTATTGGTAGATAACTGGTATATATAGGGATATAACTACACATAGATACTGTCAGTCTTACTAGAGTGTAGGTTATTGGTAGATAACTGGTATATATAAGGATATAACTACACATAGATACTGTCAGTGGTACTATAGTGTAGGTTATTGGTAGATCACTGGTATATATAGGGATATAACTACACATAGATACTGTCAGTGGTACTACAGTGTAGGTTATTGGTATATAACTGGTATATATAGGGATATAACTACATATAGATACCGTCAGTGGTACTTCAGTGTAGGTTATTGGTATATAGCTTGTATATATAGGGATATAACTACATATAGATACTGTCAGTGGTACTACAGTGTAGTTTATTGGTAGTTAACTGGTATATATAGGGATATAACTACATATAGATACTGTCAGTGATACTACAGTGTAGGTTATTGGTATATAACTGGTATATATAGGGATATAACTACATACAGATACTCTCAGTGGTACTACAGTGTAGGTTATTGGTAGATAACTGGTATATATAGGGATATAACTACATATAGATACTGTCAGTGGTACTACAGTGTAGGTTATTGGTATATAACTGGTATATATAGGGATATAACTACACATAGATACTGACAGTGGTAGTACAGTGTAGGTTATTGGTATATAACTGGAATATATAGGGATATAACTAGATATAGATACTGTCAGTGGTACTACAGTGTAGGCTATTGGTAGATAACTGGTATATATAGGGATATAACTACATATAGATACTGTCAGTGGTAATACAGTGTAGGTTATTGGTATATACCTGGTATATATAGGGATATAACTACATACAGATACTGTTAGTGGTTCTACAGTTTAGGTTATTAGTATATAACTGGTATATATAGGGATATAACAACGCATAGATACTGACAGTGGTACTACAGTTTAGTTTATTGGTATATAACTGGTATATATAGGGATATAACTACACATAGATACTGACAGTGGTACTACAGTGTAGGTTATTGGTATATAACTGGTATATATAGGGATATAACTACATATAGACACTGTCAGTCGGACTACAGTGTAGGTTATTGGTATATAACTGGTATATATAGGGATATAACTACATATAGATATTGTCAGTGGTACTAGAGTGTAGGCTATTGGTATATAACTGGTATATATAGGGATATAACTACATATAGATACTGTCAGTGGCACTACAGTGTAGGTTATTGGTATATAACTGGTATATATAGGGATATAACTAGATATACAGGTACTGTCAGTCTTACTACAGTGTAGGTTATTGGTATATAACTGATATATATAGAGATATAACTACATATACAGATACTGACAGTCTTACTACAGTGTAGGTTATTGGTAGATAACTGGTATATATAGGGATATTACTACATATAGATACTGTCAGTGATACTACAGTGTAGGTTATTGGTATATAACTGGTATATATAGGGATATAACTACATATAGATACTGTCAGTGGTACTATAGTGTAGGTTATTGGTAGATAACTGGTATATATAGGGATATAACTACACATAGATACTGTCAGTCTTACTAGAGTGTAAGTTATTGGTATATAATTGGTATATATAGGGATATAACTACATATAGATACTGTCAGTGGTACTACAATGTAGGTTATTGGTATATAACTGGTATATATAGGGATATAACTACATATAGATACTGTCAGTGGTACTACAGTGTAGGTTATTGGTATATAACTGGTATATATAGGGATATAACTACATATACAGATACTGTCAGTCTTACTACATTATAGGTTACTGGTATATAACTGGTATATATAGAGATATAACTACATATACAGATACTGTCAGTCTTACTACAGTGTAGGTTATTGGTAGATAACTGGTATATATAGGGATATAACTACATATAGATACTGTCAGTGGTACTACAGTGTAGGTTATTGGTATATAACTGGTATATATAGGGATATAACTACATATAGATACTGACAGTGGTACTACAGTGTAGGTTATTGGTAGATAACTGGTATATATAGTGATATAACTACACATAGATACTGTCAGTCTTACTAGAGTGTAGGTTATTGGTAGATAACTGGTATATATAAGGATATAACTACACATAGATACTGTCAGTTGTACTATAGTGTAGGTTATTGGTAGATCACTGGTATATATAGGGATATAACTACACATAGATACTGTCAGTGGTACTACAGTGTAGGTCATTGGCATATAACTGGTATATATAGGGATATAACTACATATAGATACTGTCAGTGGTACTACAGTGTAGGTTATTGGTATATAACTTGTATATATAGGGATATAACTACATACTGATACTGTCAGTGGTACTACAGTGTATGTTATTGGTAGATAACTGGTATATATAGGGATATAACTACACATAGATACTGTCAGTGGTACTACAGTGTAGGTTATTTGTATATAACTGGTATATTTAGGGATATAACTACATATATATACTGTCAGTGGTACTACAGTGTAGTTTATTGGTAGATAATTGGTATATATTGGGATATAACTACACATAGATACTGTCAGTGGTACTACAGTGTAGGTTATTGGTAGATAACTGGTATATATAGAGATATAACTATACATAGAAACTGTCAGTTGTACTACAGTGTAGGTTATTGGTATATAACTGGTAAATATAGGGATATAACTACACATAGATACTGATAGTGGTACTACAGTGTAGGTTATTGGTATATGACTGGTATATATAGGGATATAACTACATATAGATGCTATCAGTGGTACTACAGTGTAGGTTATTGGTAGATAACCGGTATATATAGGGATATAACTACATATAGATACTTTCAGTGGTACTACAGTGTAGGTTATTGGTATATAACTGGTATATATAGGGATATAACTACACATAGATACTGACAGTGGTACTACAGTGTAGGTTATTGGTATATAACTGGAATATATAGGGATATAACTACATATAGATATTGTCAGTGGTACTACAGTGTAGGTTATTGGTATATAACTGGTATATATAGGGATATAACTACATATAGATACTGTCAGTGGTACTACAGTGTAGGTTATTGGTAGATAACTGGTATATATAGGGATATAACTACATATAGATACTGTCAGTGATACTACAGTGTAGGTTATTGGTATATAACTGGTATATATAGGGATATAACTACATATAGATACTGTCAGTGGTACTACAGTGTAGGTTATTGGTAGATAACTGGTATATATAGGGATATAACTACACATAGATACTGTCAGTCTTACTAGAGTGTAGGTTATTGGTAGATAACTGGTATATATAAGGATATAACTACACATAGATACTGTCAGTGGTACTATAGTGTAGGTTATTGGTAGATCACTGGTATATATAGGGATATAACTACACATAGATACTGTCAGTGGTACTACAGTGTAGGTTATTGGTATATAACTGGTATATATAGGGATATAACTACATATAGATACTGTCAGTGGTACTACAGTGTAGGTTATTGGTATATAACTTGTATATATAGGGATATAACTACATATAGATACTGTCAGTGGTACTACAGTGTAGTTTATTGGTAGATAACTGGTATATATAGGGATATAACTACATACAGATACTGTCAGTGGTACTACAGTGTAGGTTATTGGTAGATAACTGGTATATATAGGGATATAACTACATATAGATACTGTCAGTGGTACTACAGTGTAGGTTATTGGTATATAACTGGTATATATAGGGATATAACTACACATAGATACTGACAGTGGTAGTACAGTGTAGGTTATTGGTATATAACTGGAATATATAGGGATATAACTAGATATAGATACTGTCAGTGGTACTACAGTGTAGGCTATTGGTAGATAACTGGTATATATAGGGATATAACTACATATAGATACTGTCAGTGGTAATACAGTGTAGGTTATTGGTATATACCTGGTATATATAGGGATATAACTACATACAGATACTGTTAGTGGTTCTACAGTTTAGGTTATTAGTATATAACTGGTATATATAGGGATATAACAACGCATAGATACTGACAGTGGTACTACAGTTTAGGTTATTGGTATATAACTGGTATATATAGGGATATAACTACACATAGATACTGACAGTGGTACTACAGTGTAGGTTATTGGTATATAACTGGTATATATAGGGATATAACTACATATAGATACTGTCAGTCGGACTACAGTGTAGGTTATTGGTATATAACTGGTATATATAGGGATATAACTACATATAGATACTGTCAGTGGTACTACAGTGTAGGCTATTGGTATATAACTGGTATATATAGGGATATAACTACATATAGATACTGTCAGTGGTACTACAGTGTAGGTTATTGGTATATAACTGGTATATATAGGGATATAACTACATATACAGGTACTGTCAGTCTTACTACAGTGTAGGTTATTGGTATATAACTGATATATATAGAGATATAACTACATATACAGATACTGTCAGTCTTACTACAGTGTAGGTTATTGGTAGATAACTGGTATATATAGGGATATAACTACATATAGATACTGTCAGTGATACTACAGTGTAGGTTATTGGTATATAACTGGTATATATAGGGATATAACTACATATAGATACTGTCAGTGGTATATTAGTGTAGGTTATTGGTAGATAACTGGTATATATAGGGATATAATTACACATAGATACTGTCAGTCTTACTAGAGTGTACGTTATTGGTAGATAACTGGTATATATAAGGATATAACTACACATAGATACTGTCAGTGGTACTATAGTGTAGGTTATTGGTAGATCACTGGTATATATAGGGATATAACTACACATAGATACTGTCAGTGGTACTACAGTGTAGGTTATTGGTATATAACTGGTATATATAGGGATATAACTACATATAGATACTGTCAGTGGTACTACAGTGTAGGTTATTGGTATATAACTTGTATATATAGGGATATAACTACATATAGATACTGTCAGTGGTACTACAGTGTAAGTTATTGGTATATAATTGGTATATATAGGGATATAACTACATATAGATACTGTCAGTGGTACTACAATGTAGGTTATTGGTATATAACTGGTATATATAGGGATATAACTACATATAGATACTGTCAGTGGTACTACAGTGTAGGTTATTGGTATATAACTGGTATATATAGGGATATAACTACATATAGATGCTGTCAGTGGTACTACAGTGTAGGTTATTGGTAGATAACTGGTATATATAGGGATATAACTACATATAGATACTGTCAGTGGTACTACAGTGTATGTTATTGGTATATAACTGGTAAATATAGGGATATAACTACACATAGATACTGATAGTGGTACTACAGTGTAGGTTATTGGTATATAACTGGTATATATAGGGATATAACTACATATAGATGCTGTCAGTGGTACTACAGTGTAGGTTATTGGTAGATAACTGGTATATATAGGGATATAACTACATATAGATACTGTCAGTGGTACTACAGTGTAGGTTATTGGTATATAACTGGTATATATAGGGATATAACTACACATAGATACTGACAGTGGTACTACAGTGTAGGTTATTGGTATATAACTGGAATATATAGGGATATAACTACATATAGATATTGTCAGTGGTACTACAGTGTAGGTTATTGGTATATAACTGGTATATATAGGGATATAACTACATATAGATACTGTCAGTGGTACTACAGTGTAGGTAATTGGTATATAACTGGTATATATAGGGATATAACTACATATAGATACTATCAGTGGTACTACAGTGTAGGTTATTGGTATATAACTGGTATATATAGGGATATAACTACACATAGATACTGTCAGTCTTACTAGAGTGTAGGTTATTGGTAGATAACTGGTATATATAAGGATATAACTACACATAGACACTGTCAGTGGTACTATAGTGTAGGTTATTGGTAGATCACTGGGATATATAGGGATATAACTACACATAGATACTGTCAGTGGTACTACAGTGTAGGTTATTGGTATATAACTGGTATATATAGGGATATAACTACATATAGATACAGTCAGTGGTACTACAGTGTAGGTTATTGGTATATAACTTTTATATATAGGGATATAACTACATATAGATACTGTCAGTAGTATTACAGTGTAGGTTTTTGGTATATAACTGGTATATATAGGGATATAACTACACATAGATACTGAGAGTGGTACTACAGTGTAGGTTATTCGTAGATAACTGGTATATAGAGTGATATAACTACACATAGATACTGACAGTGGTACTACAGTGTAGGTTATTGGTATATAACTGGAATATATAGGGACGTAACTACATATAGATATTGTCAGTGGTACTACAGTGTAGGTTATTGGTATATAACTGGTATATATAGGGATATAACTTCATATAGATACTGTTAGTGGTACTACAGTGTAGGTTATTGGTATATGACTGGTATATATAGGGATATAACTACATATAGATACTGTCAGTGGTACTACAGTGTAGGTTATTGGTATATAACTGGTATATATAGGGATATAACTACATATAGATACTGTCAATGGTACTACAGTGTAGGTTATTGGTATATAACTGGTATATATAGGGATATAACTACATACAGATACTGTCAGTGGTACTACAGTGTAGGTTATTAGTATATAACTGATCTATATAGGGATATAACTACACATAGATACTGACAGTGGTACCACAGTGTAGGTGATTGGTATATATCTGGTATATATAGGGATATAACTATATATAGATACTGTCAGTGGTACTACAGTGTAGGCTATTGGTATATAACTGGTATATATAGGGATACAACTACATATAGATACTGTCAGTGGTACTACAGTGTAGGTTATTGGTATATAACTGGTATATATAGGGATATAACTACATATACAGATACTGTCAGTCTTACTACAGTATAGGTTATTGGTATATAACTGGTATATATAGGGATATAACTACACATAGATACTGTCAGTGTTACTAGAGTGTAGGTTATTGGTATATAACTGGTATATATAGGGATATAACTACATATAGATACTGTCAGTGGTACTACAGTGTAGTTTATTGGTAGATAACTGGTATATATAGGGATATAACTACATATAGATACTGTCAGTGGTACTACAGTGTAGGTTATTGGTAGATAACTGGTATATATAGGGATATAACTACATATAGATACTGTCAGTGGTACTACAGTGTAGGTTATTGGTATATAACTGGTAAATATAGGGATATAACTACACATAGATACTGATAGTGGTACTACAGTGTAGGCTATTGGTATATAACTGGTATATATAGGGATATAACTACATATAGATGCTGTCAGTGGTACTACAGTGTAGGTTATTGGTAGATAACTGGTATATATAGGGATATAACTACATATAGATACTGTCAGTGGTACTACAGTGTAGGTTATTGGTATATAACTGGTATATATAGGGATATAACTACACATAGATACTGACAGTGGTACTACAGTGTAGGTTATTGGTATATAACTGGAATATATAGGGATATAACTACATATAGATATTGTCAGTGGTACTACAGTGTAGGTTATTGGTATATAACTGGTATATATAGGGATATAACTACATATAGATACTGTCAGTGGTACTACAGTGTAGGTAATTGGTATATAACTGGTATATATAGGGATATAACTACATATAGATACTATCAGTGGTACTACAGTGTAGGTTATTGGTATATAACTGGTATATATAGGGATATAACTACATACAGATACTGTCAGTGGTACTACAGTGTAGGTTATTGGTATATAACTGGTATATATAGGGATATATATAAATATACAGGTACTGTCAGTCTTACTACAGTGTAGGTTTTTGGTATATAACTGATATATATAGAGATATAACTACATATACAGATACTGTCAGTCTTACTACAGTGTAGGTTATTGGTAGATAACTGGTATATATAGGGATATAACTACATATAGATACTGTCAGTGGTACTACAGTGTAGGTTATTGGTATATAACTGGTATATATAGGGATATAACTACATATAGATACTGTCAGTGGTACTACAGTGTAGGTTATTGGTAGATAACTGGTATATATAAGGATATAACTACACATAGACACTGTCAGTGGTACTATAGTGTAGGTTATTGGTAGATCACTGGTATATATAGGGATATAACTACACATAGATACTGTCAGTGGTACTAGAGTGTAGGTTATTGGTATATAACTGGTATATATAGGGATATAACTACATATAGATACAGTCAGTGGCACTACAGTGTAGGTCATTGGTATATAACTTGTATATATAGGGATATAACTACATATAGATACTGCCAGTGGTACTACAGTGTAGGTTATTGGTATATAACTGGTATATATAGGGATATAACTACACATAGATACTGAGAGTGGTACTACAGTGTAGGTTATTCGTAGATAACTGGTATATAGAGGGATATAACTACACATAGATACTGACAGTGGTATTACAGTGTAGGTTATTGGTATATAACTGGAATATATAGGGACGTAACTACATATAGATATTGTCAGTGGTACTACAGTGTAGGTTATTGGTATATAACTGGTATATATAGGGATATAACTTCATATAGATACTGTTAGTGGTACTACAGTGTAGGTTATTGGTATATGACTGGTATATATAGGGATATAACTACATATAGATACTGTCAGTGGTACTACAGTGTAGGTTATTGGTATATAACTGGTATATATAGGGATATAACTACATATAGATACTGACAATGGTACTACAGTGTAGGTTATTGGTATATAACTGGTATATATAGGGATATAACTACATACAGATACTGTCAGTGGTACTACAGTGTAGGTTATTAGTATATAACTGGTATATATAGGGATATAACTACACATAGATACTGACAGTGGTACCACAGTGTAGGTTATTGGTATATAACTGGTATATATAGGGATATAACTATATATAGATACTGTCAGTGGTACTACAGTGTAGGCTATTGGTATATAACTGGTATATATAGGGATACAACTACATATAGATACTGTCAGTGGTACTACAGTGTAGGTTATTGGTATATAACTGGTATATATAGGGATATAACTACATATACAGATACTGTCAGTCTTACTACAGTATAGGTTATTGGTATATAACTGGTATATATAGGGATATAACTACACATAGATACTGTCAGTGGTACTACAGTGTAGGCTATTGGTATATAACTGGTATATATAGGGATATAATTACATATAGATACTGTCAGTGGTACTACAGTGTAGGTTATTGGTATATAACTTGTATATATAGGGATATAACTACATACAGATACTGTCAGTGGTAATACAGTGTAGGTTATTGGTAGATAACTGGTATATATAGGGATATAACTACACATAGATACTGTCAGTGTTACTAGAGTGTAGGTTATTGGTATATAACTGGTATATATAGGGATATAACTACATATAGATACTGTCAGTGGTACTACAGTGTAGTTTATTGGTAGATAACTGGTATATATAGGGATATAACTACATATAGATACTGTCAGTGGTACTACAGTGTAGGTTATTGGTAGATAACTGGTATATATAGGGATATAACTACATATAGATACTGTCAGTGGTACTACAGTGTAGGTTATTGGTATATAACTGGTATATATAGGGATATAACTACATATAGATACTGTCAGTGGTACTACAGTGTAGGTTATTGGTATATAACTGGTATATATAGGGATATAACTACACATAGATACTGACAGTGGTAGTACAGTGTAGGTTATTGGTATATAACTGGAATATATAGGGATATAACTAGATATAGATACTGTCAGTGGTACTACAGTGTAGGCTATTGGTAGATAACTGGTATATATAGGGATATAACTACATATAGATATTGTCAGTGGTAATACAGTGTAGGTTATTGGTATATACCTGGTATATATAGGGATATAACTACATACAGATACTGTCAGTGGTACTACAGTTTAGGTTATTAGTATATAACTGGTATATATAGGGATATAACTACGCATAGATACTGACAGTGGTACTACAGTGTAGGTTATTGGTATATAACTGGTATATATAGGGATATAACTACACATAGATACTGACAGTGGTACTACAGTGTAGGTTATTGGTATATAAATGGTATATATAGGGATATAACTACATATAGATACTGTCAGTCGGACTACAGTGTAGGTTATTGGTATATAACTGGTATATATAGGGATATAACTACATATAGATACTGTCAGTGGTACTACAGTGTAGGCTATTGGTATATAACTGGTATATATAGGGATATAACTACATATAGATACTGTCAGTGGTACTATAGTGTAGGTTATTGGTATATAACTGGTATATATAGGGATATAACTACATATACAGGTACTGTCAGTCTTACTACAGTGTAGGTTATTGGTATATAACTGATATATATAGAGATATAACTACATATACAGATACTGTCAGTCTTACTACAGTGTAGGTTATTGGTAGATAACTGGTATATATAGGGATATAACTACATATAGATACTGTCAGTGATACTACAGTGTAGGTTATTGGTATATAACTGGTATATATAGGGATATAACTACGCATAGATACTGACAGTGGTACTACAGTGTAGGTTATTGGTTTATAACTGGTATATATAGGGATATAACTACACATAGATACTGTCAGTCTTACTAGAGCGTAGGTTATTGGTAGATAACTGGCATATATAAGGATATAACTACACATAGATACTGTCAGTGTTACTATAGTGTAGGTTATTGGTATATAACTTGTATTTATAGGGATATAACTACATATAGATACTGTCAGTGGTACTACAGTGTAAGTTATTGGTATATAATTGGTATATATAGGGATATAACTACATATAGATACTGTCAGTGGTACTACAGTGTAGGTTATTGGTATATAACTGGTATATATAGGGATATAACTACATATAGATACTGTCAGTGGTACTACAGTGTAGGTTAATGGTATATAACTGGTATATATAGGGATATAACTACATACAGATACTGTCAGTGGTACTACAGTGTAGGTTATTAGTATATAACTGGTATATATAGGGATATAACTACACATAGATACTGACAGTGGTACTACAGTGTAGGGTATTGGTATATAACTGGTATATATAGGGATATAACTACATATAGATACTGTCAGTGGTACTACAGTGTAGGTTATTGGTATATAACTGGTATATATAGGGATATAACTACATATAGATACTGACAGTGGTACTACAGTGTAGGTTATTGGTAGATAACTGGTATATATAGTGATATAACTACACATAGATACTGTCAGTCTTACTAGAGTGTAGGTTATTGGTAGATAACTGGTATATATAAGGATATAACTACACATAGATACTGTCAGTTGTACTATAGTGTAGGTTATTGGTAGATCACTGGTATATATAGGGATATAACTACACATAGATACTGTCAGTGGTACTACAGTGTATGTTATTGGTAGATAACTGGTATATATAGGGATATAACTACACATAGATACTGTCAGTGGTACTACAGTGTAGGTTATTTGTATATAACTGGTATATATAGGGATATAACTACATATAGATACTGTCAGTGGTACTACAGTGTAGTTTATTGGTAGATAATTGGTATATATAGGGATATAACTACAAATAGATACTGTCAGTGAAACTACAGTGTAGGTTATTGGTAGATAACTGGTATATATAGGGACATAACTACATATAGATACTGTCAGTGGTACTACAGTGTAGGTTATTGGTATATAACTGGTATATATAGGGATATAACTACATATAGATACTGTCAGTGGTACTACAGTGTAGGTTATTGGTATATAACTGGTATATATAGGGATATAACTATACATAGAAACTGTCAGTTGTACTACAGTGTAGGTTATTGGTATATAACTGGTAAATGTAGGGATATAACTACACATAGATATTGATAGTGGTACTACAGTGTAGGTTATTGGTATATGACTGGTTTATATAGGGATATAACTACATATAGATGCTGTCAGTGGTACTACAGTGTAGGTTATTGGTAGATAACCGGTATATATAGGGATATAACTACATATAGATACTGTCAGTGGTACTACAGTGTAGGTTATTGGTATATAACTGGTATATATAGGGATATAACTACACATAGATACTGACAGTGGTACTACAGTGTAGGTTATTGGTATATAACTGGAATATATAGGGATATAACTACATATAGATATTGTCAGTGGTACTACAGTGTAGGTTATTGGCATATAACTGGTATATATAGGGATATAACTACATATAGATACTGTCAGTGGTACTACAGTGTAGGTAATTGGTATATAACTGGTATATATAGGGATATAACTACATATAGATACTATCAGTGGTACTACAGTGTAGGTTATTGGTATATAACTGGTATATATAGGGATATAACTACATACAGGTACTGTCAGTGGTACTACAGTGTAGGTTATTGGTATATAACTGGTATATATAGGGATATAACTACATATACAGGTACTGTCAGTCTTACTACAGTGTAGGTTATTGGTATATAACTGATATATATAGAGATATAACTACATATACAGATACTGTCAGTCTTACTACAGTGTAGGTTATTGGTAGATAACTGGTATATATAGGGATATAACTACATATAGATACTGTCAGTGGTACTACAGTGTAGGTTATTGGTATATAACTGGTATATATAGGGATATAACTACATATAGATAATGTCAGTGGTACTACAGTGTAGGTTATTGGTAGATAACTGGTATATATAAGGATATAACTACACATAGACACTGTCAGTGGTACTATAGTGTAGGTTATTGGTAGATCACTGGTATATATAGGGATATAATTACACATAGATACTGTCAGTGGTACTATAGTGTAGGTTATTCGTATATAACTGGTATATATAGGGATATAACTACACATAGATACTGACAGTGGTACCACAGTGTAGGTTATTGGTATATAACTGGTATATATAGGGATATAACTATATATAGATACTGTCAGTGGTACTACAGTGTAGGCTATTGGTATATAACTGGTATATATAGGGATACAACTACATATAGATACTGTCAGTGGTACTACAGTGTAGGTTATTGGTATATAACTGGAATATATAGGGATATAACTACATATAGATATTGTCAGTGGTACTACAGTGTAGGTTATTGGCATATAACTGGTATATATAAGGATATAACTACATATAGATACTGTCAGTGGTACTACAGTGTAGGTAATTGGTATATAACTGGTATATATAGGGATATAACTACATATAGATACTATCAGTGGTACTACAGTGTAGGTTATTGGTATATAACTGGTATATATAGGGATATAACTACATACAGGTACTGTCAGTGGTACTACAGTGTAGGTTATTGGTATATAACTGGTATATATAGGGATATAACTACATATACAGGTACTGTCAGTCTTACTACAGTGTAGGTTATTGGTATATAACTGATATATATAGAGATATAACTACATATACAGATACTGTCAGTCTTACTACAGTGTAGGTTATTGGTAGATAACTGGTATATATAGGGATATAACTACATATAGATACTGTCAGTGGTACTACAGTGTAGGTTATTGGTATATAACTGGTATATATAGGGATATAACTACATATAGATAATGTCAGTGGTACTACAGTGTAGGTTATTGGTAGATAACTGGTATATATAAGGATATAACTACACATAGACACTGTCAGTGGTACTATAGTGTAGGTTATTGGTAGATCACTGGTATATATAGGGATATAATTACACATAGATACTGTCAGTGGTACTATAGTGTAGGTTATTCGTATATAACTGGTATATATAGGGATATAACTACACATAGATACTGACAGTGGTACCACAGTGTAGGTTATTGGTATATAACTGGTATATATAGGGATATAACTATATATAGATACTGTCAGTGGTACTACAGTGTAGGCTATTGGTATATAACTGGTATATATAGGGATACAACTACATATAGATACTGTCAGTGGTACTACAGTGTAGGTTATTGGTATATAACTGGTATATATAGGGATATAACTACATATACAGATACTGTCAGTTTTACTACAGTATAGGTTATTGGTATATAACTGGTATATATAGGGATATAACTACACATAGATACTGTCAGTGGTACTACAGTGTAGGCTATTGGTATATAACTGGTATATATAGGGATATAATTACATATAGATACTGTCAGTGGTACTACAGTGTAGGTTATTGGTATATAACTTGTATATATAGGGATATAACTACATACAGATACTGTCAGTGGTAATACAGTGTAGGTTATTGGTAGATAACTGGTATATATAGGGATATAACTACACATAGATACTGTCAGTGTTACTAGAGTGTAGGTTATTGGTATATAACTGGTATATATAGGGATATAACTACATATAGATACTGTCAGTGGTACTACAGTGTAGTTTATTGGTAGATAACTGGTATATATAGGGATATAACTACATATAGATACTGTCAGTGGTACTACAGTGTAGGTTATTGGTAGATAACTGGTATATATAGGGATATAACTACATATAGATACTGTCAGTGGTACTACAGTGTAGGTTATTGGTATATAACTGGTATATATAGGGATATAACTACATATAGATACTGTCAGTGGTACTACAGTGTAGGTTATTGGTATATAACTGGTATATATAGGGATATAACTACACATAGATACTGACAGTGGTAGTACAGTGTAGGTTATTGGTATATAACTGGAATATATAGGGATATAACTAGATATAGATACTGTCAGTGGTACTACAGTGTAGGCTATTGGTAGATAACTGGTATATATAGGGATATAACTACATATAGATATTGTCAGTGGTACTACAGTGTAGGTTATTGGTATATAACTGGTATATATAGGGATATAACTACATATACAGGTACTGTCAGTCTTACTACAGTGTAGGTTATTGGTATATAACTGATATATATAGAGATATAACTACATATACAGATACTGTCAGTCTTACTACAGTGTAGGTTATTGGTAGATAACTGGTATATATAGGGATATAACTACATATAGATACTGTCAGTGATACTACAGTGTAGGTTATTGGTATATAACTGGTATATATAGGGATATAACTACGCATAGATACTGACAGTGGTACTACAGTGTAGGTTATTGGTATATAACTGGTATATATAGGGATATAACTACACATAGATACTGTCAGTCTTACTAGAGCGTAGGTTATTGGTAGATAACTGGCATATATAAGGATATAACTACACATAGATACTGTCAGTGTTACTATAGTGTAGGTTATTGGTAGATCACTGGTATATAAAGGGATATAACTACACATAGATACTGTCAGTGGTACTACAGTGTAGGTTATTGGTATATAACTGGTATATATAGGGATATAACTACATATAGATACCGTCAGTGTTACTACAGTGTAGGTTATTGGTATATAACTTGTATTTATAGGGATATAACTACATATAGATACTGTCAGTGGTACTACAGTGTAAGTTATTGGTATATAATTGGTATATATAGGGATATAACTACATATAGATACTGTCAGTGGTACTACAGTGTAGGTTATTGGTATATAACTGGTATATATAGGGATATAACTACATATAGATACTGTCAGTGGTACTACAGTGTAGGTTAATGGTATATAACTGGTATATATAGGGATATAACTACATACAGATACTGTCAGTGGTACTACAGTGTAGGTTATTAGTATATAACTGGTATATATAGGGATATAACTACACATAGATACTGACAGTGGTACTACAGTGTAGGGTATTGGTATATAACTGGTATATATAGGGATATAACTACATATAGATACTGTCAGTGGTACTACAGTGTAGGTTATTGGTATATAACTGGTATATATAGGGATATAACTACATATAGATACTGACAGTGGTACTACAGTGTAGGTTATTGGTAGATAACTGGTATATATAGTGATATAACTACACATAGATACTGTCAGTCTTACTAGAGTGTAGGTTATTGGTAGATAACTGGTATATATAAGGATATAACTACACATAGATACTGTCAGTTGTACTATAGTGTAGGTTATTGGTAGATCACTGGTATATATAGGGATATAACTACACATAGATACTGTCAGTGGTACTACAGTGTATGTTATTGGTAGATAACTGGTATATATAGGGATATAACTACACATAGATACTGTCAGTGGTACTACAGTGTAGGTTATTTGTATATAACTGGTATATATAGGGATATAACTACATATAGATACTGTCAGTGGTACTACAGTGTAGTTTATTGGTAGATAATTGGTATATATAGGGATATAACTACACATAGATACTGTCAGTGAAACTACAGTGTAGGTTATTGGTAGATAACTGGTATATATAGGGACATAACTACATATAGATACTGTCAGTGGTACTACAGTGTAGGTTATTGGTATATAACTGGTATATATAGGGATATAACTACATATAGATACTGTCAGTGGTACTACAGTGTAGGTTATTGGTATATAACTGGTATATATAGGGATATAACTATACATAGAAACTGTCAGTTGTACTACAGTGTAGGTTATTGGTATATAACTGGTAAATGTAGGGATATAACTACACATAGATATTGATAGTGGTACTACAGTGTAGGTTATTGGTATATGACTGGTTTATATAGGGATATAACTACATATAGATGCTGTCAGTGGTACTACAGTGTAGGTTATTGGTAGATAACCGGTATATATAGGGATATAACTACATATAGATACTGTCAGTGGTACTACAGTGTAGGTTATTGGTATATAACTGGTATATATAGGGATATAACTACACATAGATACTGACAGTGGTACTACAGTGTAGGTTATTGGTATATAACTGGAATATATAGGGATATAACTACATATAGATATTGTCAGTGGTACTACAGTGTAGGTTATTGGCATATAACTGGTATATATAGGGATATAACTACATATAGATACTGTCAGTGGTACTACAGTGTAGGTAATTGGTATATAACTGGTATATATAGGTATATAACTACATATAGATACTATCAGTGGTACTACAGTGTAGGTTATTGGTATATAACTGGTATATATAGGGATATAACTACATACAGGTACTGTCAGTGGTACTACAGTGTAGGTTATTGGTATATAACTGGTATATATAGGGATATAACTACATATACAGGTACTGTCAGTCTTACTACAGTGTAGGTTATTGGTATATAACTGATATATATAGAGATATAACTACATATACAGATACTGTCAGTCTTACTACAGTGTAGGTTATTGGTAGATAACTGGTATATATAGGGATATAACTACATATAGATACTGTCAGTGGTACTACAGTGTAGGTTATTGGTATATAACTGGTATATATAGGGATATAACTACATATAGATAATGTCAGTGGTACTACAGTGTAGGTTATTGGTAGATAACTGGTATATATAAGGATATAACTACACATAGACACTGTCAGTGGTACTATAGTGTAGGTTATTGGTAGATCACTGGTATATATAGGGATATAATTACACATAGATACTGTCAGTGGTACTATAGTGTAGGTTATTCGTATATAACTGGTATATATAGGGATATAACTACACATAGATACTGACAGTGGTACCACAGTGTAGGTTATTGGTATATAACTGGTATATATAGGGATATAACTATATATAGATACTGTCAGTGGTACTACAGTGTAGGCTATTGGTATATAACTGGTATATATAGGGATACAACTACATATAGATACTGTCAGTGGTACTACAGTGTAGGTTATTGGTATATAACTGGTATATATAGGGATATAACTACATATACAGATACTGTCAGTTTTACTACAGTATAGGTTATTGGTATATAACTGGTATATATAGGGATATAACTACACATAGATACTGTCAGTGGTACTACAGTGTAGGCTATTGGTATATAACTGGTATATATAGGGATATAATTACATATAGATACTGTCAGTGGTACTACAGTGTAGGTTATTGGTATATAACTTGTATATATAGGGATATAACTACATACAGATACTGTCAGTGGTAATACAGTGTAGGTTATTGGTAGATAACTGGTATATATAGGGATATAACTACACATAGATACTGTCAGTGTTACTAGAGTGTATGTTATTGGTATATAACTGGTATATATAGGGATATAACTACATATAGATACTGTCAGTGGTACTACAGTGTAGTTTATTGGTAGATAACTGGTATATATAGGGATATAACTACATATAGATACTGTCAGTGGTACTACAGTGTAGGTTATTGGTAGATAACTGGTATATATAGGGATATAACTACATATAGATACTGTCAGTGGTACTACAGTGTAGGTTATTGGTATATAACTGGTATATATAGGGATATAACTACATATAGATACTGTCAGTGGTACTACAGTGTAGGTTATTGGTATATAACTGGTATATATAGGGATATAACTACACATAGATACTGACAGTGGTAGTACAGTGTAGGTTATTGGTATATAACTGGAATATATAGGGATATAACTAGATATAGATACTGTCAGTGGTACTACAGTGTAGGCTATTGGTAGATAACTGGTATATATAGGGATATAACTACATATAGATATTGTCAGTGGTACTACAGTGTAGGTTATTGGTATATAACTGGTATATATAGGGATATAACTACATATACAGGTACTGTCAGTCTTACTACAGTGTAGGTTATTGGTATATAACTGATATATATAGAGATATAACTACATATACAGATACTGTCAGTCTTACTACAGTGTAGGTTATTGGTAGATAACTGGTATATATAGGGATATAACTACATATAGATACTGTCAGTGATACTACAGTGTAGGTTATTGGTATATAACTGGTATATATAGGGATATAACTACGCATAGATACTGACAGTGGTACTACAGTGTAGGTTATTGGTATATAACTGGTATATATAGGGATATAACTACACATAGATACTGTCAGTCTTACTAGAGCGTAGGTTATTGGTAGATAACTGGCATATATAAGGATATAACTACACATAGATACTGTCAGTGTTACTATAGTGTAGGTTATTGGTAGATCACTGGGATATAAAGGGATATAACTACACATAGATACTGTCAGTGGTACTACAGTGTAGGTTATTGGTATATAACTGGTATATATAGGGATATAACTACATATAGATACCGTCAGTGTTACTACAGTGTAGGTTATTGGTATATAACTTGTATTTATAGGGATATAACTACACATAGATACTGTCAGTGGTACTACAGTGTAAGTTATTGGTATATAATTGGTATATATAGGGATATAACTACATATAGATACTGTCAGTGGTACTACAGTGTAGGTTATTGGTATATAACTGGTATATATAGGGATATAACTACATATAGATACTGTCAGTGGTACTACAGTGTAGGTTAATGGTATATAACTGGTATATATAGGGATATAACTACATACAGATACTGTCAGTGGTACTACAGTGTAGGTTATTAGTATATAACTGGTATATATAGGGATATAACTACACATAGATACTGACAGTGGTACTACAGTGTAGGGTATTGGTATATAACTGGTATATATAGGGATATAACTACATATAGATACTGTCAGTGGTACTACAGTGTAGGTTATTGGTATATAACTGGTATATATAGGGATATAACTACATATAGATACTGACAGTGGTACTACAGTGTAGGTTATTGGTAGATAACTGGTATATATAGTGATATAACTACACATAGATACTGTCAGTCTTACTAGAGTGTAGGTTATTGGTAGATAACTGGTATATATAAGGATATAACTACACATAGATACTGTCAGTTGTACTATAGTGTAGGTTATTGGTAGATCACTGGTATATATAGGGATATAACTACACATAGATACTGTCAGTGGTACTACAGTGTATGTTATTGGTAGATAACTGGTATATATAGGGATATAACTACACATAGATACTGTCAGTGGTACTACAGTGTAGGTTATTTGTATATAACTGGTATATATAGGGATATAACTACATATAGATACTGTCAGTGGTACTACAGTGTAGTTTATTGGTAGATAATTGGTATATATAGGGATATAACTACACATAGATACTGTCAGTGAAACTACAGTGTAGGTTATTGGTAGATAACTGGTATATATAGGGACATAACTACATATAGATACTGTCAGTGGTACTACAGTGTAGGTTATTGGTATATAACTGGTATATATAGGGATATAACTACATATAGATACTGTCAGTGGTACTACAGTGTAGGTTATTGGTATATAACTGGTATATATAGGGATATAACTATACATAGAAACTGTCAGTTGTACTACAGTGTAGGTTATTGGTATATAACTGGTAAATGTAGGGATATAACTACACATAGATATTGATAGTGGTACTACAGTGTAGGTTATTGGTATATGACTGGTTTATATAGGGATATAACTACATATAGATGCTGTCAGTGGTACTACAGTGTAGGCTATTGGTAGATAACCGGTATATATAGGGATATAACTACATATAGATACTGTCAGTGGTACTACAGTGTAGGTTATTGGTATATAACTGGTATATATAGGGATATAACTACACATAGATACTGACAGTGGTACTACAGTGTAGGTTATTGGTATATAACTGGAATATATAGGGATATAACTACATATAGATATTGTCAGTGGTACTACAGTGTAGGTTATTGGCATATAACTGGTATATATAGGGATATAACTACATATAGATACTGTCAGTGGTACTACAGTGTAGGTAATTGGTATATAACTGGTATATATAGGGATATAACTACATATAGATACTATCAGTGGTACTACAGTGTAGGTTATTGGTATATAACTGGTATATATAGGGATATAACTACATACAGATACAGTCAGTGGTACTACAGTGTAGGTTATTGGTATATAACTGGTATATATAGGGATATAACTACATATACAGGTACTGTCAGTCTTACTACAGTGTAGGTTATTGGTATATAACTGATATATATAGAGATATAACTACATATACAGATACTGTCAGTCTTACTACAGTGTAGGTTATTGGTAGATAACTGGTACATATAGGGATATAACTACATATAGATACTGTCAGTGGTACTACAGTGTAGGTTATTGGTATATAACTGGTATATATAGGGATATAACTACATATAGATAATGTCAGTGGTACTACAGTGTAGGTTATTGGTAGATAACTGGTATATATAAGGATATAACTACACATAGACACTGTCAGTGGTACTATAGTGTAGGTTATTGGTAGATCACTGGTATATATAGGGATATAATTACACATAGATACTGTCAGTGGTACTATAGTGTAGGTTATTCGTATATAACTGGTATATATAGGGATATAACTACATATAGATACTGTCAGTGGTACTACAGTGTAGGTTATTGGTAGATAACTGGTATATATAGGGACATAACTACATATAGATACTGTCAGTGGTACTACAGTGTAGGTTATTGGTATATAACTGGTATATATAGGGATATAACTACATATAGATATTGTCAGTGGTACTACAGTGTAGGTTATTGGTATATAACTGGTATATATAGGGATATAACTACATATACAGGTACTGTCAGTCTTACTACAGTGTAGGTTATTGGTATATAACTGATATATATAGAGATATAACTACATATACAGATACTGTCAGTCTTACTCCAGTGTAGGTTATTGGTAGATAACTGGTATATATAGGGATATTACTACATATAGATACTGTCAGTGTTACTACAGTGTAGGTTATTGGTATATAACTGGTATATATAGGGATATAACTACATATAGATACTGTCAGTGGTACTACAGTGTAGGTTATTGGTAGATAACTGGTATATATAGGGATATAACTACACATAGATACTGACAGTGGTACTACAATGTAGGTAATTGGTATATAACTGGTATATATAGGGATATAACTACATATAGATACTGTCAGTGGTAGACAGTGTAGGTTATTGGTAGATAACTGGTATATATAGGGATATAACTACACATAGATACTGTCAGTGGTACTACAGTGTAGGTTATTGGTATATAACTGGCATATATAGGGATATAACTACATATAGATACTGTCAGTGGTACTACAGTGTAGGTTATTGGTATATAACTTGTATATATAGGGATATAACTACATATAGATACTGTCAGTGGTACTACAGTGTAAGTTATTGGTATATAATTGGTATATATAGGGATATAACTACATATAGATACTGTCAGTGGTACCACAGTGTAGTTTATTGGTAGATAACTGGTATATATAGGGATATAACTACATATAGATACTGTCAGTGGTACTACAGTGTAGGTTATTGGTAGATAACTGGTATATATAGGGACATAACTACATATAGATACTGTCAGTGGTACTACAGTGTAGGTTATTGGTATATAACTGGTATATATAGGGATATAACTACATATAGATGCTGTCAGTGGTACTACAGTGTAGGTTATTGGTATATAACTGGTATATATAGGGATATAACTATACATAGATACTGTCAGTGGTACTACAGTGTAGGTTATTGGTATATAACTGGTAAATATAGGGATATAACTACACATAGATACTGTCAGTGGTACTACAGTGTAGGTTATTGGTATATAACTGGTATATATAGGGATATAACTACATATAGATGCTGTCAGTGGTACTACAGTGTAGGTTATTGGTAGATAACTGGTATATATAGGGATATAACTACATATAGATACTGTCAGTGGTACTACAGTGTAGGTTATTGGTATATAACTAGTATATATAGGGATATAACTACACATAGATACTGACAGTGGTACTACAATGTAGGTAATTGGTATATAACTGGTATATATAGGGATATAACTACATATAGATACTGTCAGTGGTAGACAGTGTAGGTTATTGGTAGATAACTGGTATATATAGGGATATAACTACACATAGATACTGTCAGTCTTACTAGAGTGTAGGTTATTGGTAGATAACTGGTATATATAAGGATATAACTACACATAGATACTGTCAGTGGTACTATAGTGTAGGTTATTGGTAGATCACTGGTATATATAGGGATATAACTACACATAGATACTGTCAGTGGTAGTACAGTGTAGGTTATTGGTATATAACTGGTATATATAGGGATATAACTACATATAGATACTGTCAGTGGTACTACAGTGTAGGTTATTGGTATATAACTGGTATATATAGAGATATAACTACATATACAGATACTGTCAGTCTTACTACAGTGTAGTTTATTGGTAGATAACTGGTATATATAGGGATATAACTACATATAGATACTGTCAGTGGTACTACAGTGTAGGTTATTGGTATATAACTGGTATATATAGGGATATAACTACATACAGATACTGTCAGTGGTACTACAGTGTAGGTTATTGGTATATAACTGGTATATATAGGGATATAACTACATATAGATAATGTCAGTGGTACTACAGTGTAGGTTATTGGTAGATAACTGGTATATATAAGGATATAACTACACATAGACACTGTCAGTGGTACTATAGTGTAGGTTATTGGTAGATCACTGGTATATATAGGGATATAATTACACATAGATACTGTCAGTGGTACTATAGTGTAGGTTATTGGTATATAACTGGTATATATAGAGATATAACTACATATACAGATACTGTCAGTCTTACTACAGTGTAGTTTATTGGTAGATAACTGGTATATATAGGGATATAACTACATATAGATACTGTCAGTGGTACTACAGTGTAGGTTATTGGTAGATAACGGTTATATATAGGGACATAACTACATATAGATACTGTCAGTGGTACTACAGTGTAGGTTATTGGTATATAACTGGTATATATAGGGATATAACTACATATAGATACTGTCAGTGGTACTACAGTGTAGGTTATTGGTATATAACTGGTATATATAGGGATATAACTACATATACAGGTACTGTCAGTCTTACTACAGTGTAGGTTATTGGTATATAACTGATATATATAGAGATATAACTACATATACAGATACTGTCAGTCTTACTACAGTGTAGGTTATTGGTAGATAACTGGTATATATAGGGATATAACTACATATAGATACTGTCAGTGTTACTACAGTGTAGGTTATTGGTATATAACTGGTATATATAGGGATATAACTACATATAGATACTGTCAGTGGTACTACAGTGTAGGTTATTGGTAGATAACTGGTATATATAGGGATATAACTACACATAGATAGTGTCAGTCTTACTAGAGTGTAGGTTATTGGTAGATAACTGGTATATATAAGGATATAACTACACATAGACACTGTCAGTGGTACTATAGTGTAGGTTATTGGTAGATCACTGGTATATATAGGGATATAACTACACATAGATACTGTCAGTGGTACTACAGTGTAGGTTATTGGTATATAACTGGCATATATAGGGATATAACTACATATAGATACTGTCAGTGGTACTACAGTGTAGGTTATTGGTATATAACTTGTATATATAGGGATATAACTACATATAGATACTGTCAGTGGTACTACAGTGTAAGTTATTGGTATATAATTGGTATATATAGGGATATAACTACATATAGATACTGTCAGTGGTACTACAGTGTAGTTTATTGGTAGATAACTGGTATATATAGGGATATAACTACATATAGATACTGTCAGTGGTACTACAGTGTAGGTTATTGGTATATAACTGGTATATATAGGGATATAACTACATATAGATACTGTCAGTGGTACTACAGTGTAGGTTATTGGTATATAACTGGTATATATAGGGATATAACTATACATAGATACTGTCAGTGGTACTACAGTGTAGGTTATTGGTAGATAACTGGTAAATATAGGGATATAACTACACATAGATACTGATAGTGGTACTACAGTGTAGGTTATTGGTATATAACTGGTATATATATGGATATAACTACATATAGATGCTGTCAGTGGTACTACAGTGTAGGTTATTGGTAGATAACTGGTATATATAGGGATATAACTACATATAGATACTGTCAGTGGTACTACAGTGTAGGTTATTGGTACATAACTAGTATATATTGGGATATAACTACACATAGATACTGACAGTGGTACTACAATGTAGGTAATTGGTATATAACTGGTATATATAGGGATATAACTACATATAGATACTGTCAGTGGTACTACAGTGTAGGTTATTGGTAGATAACTGGTATATATAGGGATATAACTACACATAGATACTGTCAGTCTTACTAGAGTGTAGGTTATTGGTAGATAACTGGTATATATAAGGATATAACTACACATAGATACTGTCAGTGGTACTATAGTGTAGGTTATTGGTAGATCACTGGTATATATAGGGATATAACTACACATAGATACTGTCAGTGGTAGTACAGTGTAGGTTATTGGTATATAACTGGTATATATAGGGATATAACTACATATAGATACTGTCAGTGGTACTACAGTGTAGGTTATTGGTATATAAGTGGTATATATAGAGATATAACTACATATACAGATACTGTCAGTCTTACTACAGTGTAGTTTATTGGTAGATAACTGGTATATATAGGGATATAACTACATATAGATACTGTCAGTGGTACTACAGTGTATGTTATTGGTATATAACTGGTATATATAGGGATATAACTACATACAGATACTGTCAGTGGTACTACAGTGTAGGTTATTGGTATATAACTGGTATATATAAGGATATAACTACATATACAGGTACTGTCAGTCTTACTACAGTGTAGGTTATTGGTATATAACTGATATATATAGAGATATAACTACATATACAGATACTGTCAGTCTTACTACAGTGTAGGTTATTGGTAGATAACTGCTATATATAGGGATATAACTACATATAGATACTGTCAGTGGTACTACAGTGTAGGTTATTGGTATATAACTGGTATATATAGGGATATAACTACATATAGATACTGTCAGTGGTACTACAGTGTAGGTTATTGGTATATAACTGGTATATATAGGGATATAACTACATATACAGATACTGTCAGTCTTACTACAGTGTAGGTTATTGGTAGATAACTTGTATATATAGGGATATAACTATATATAGATACTGTCAGTGGTACTACAGTGTAGGTTATTGGTATATAACTGGTATATATAGGGATATAACTACATATAGATACTGTCAGTGGTACTACAGTGTAGGTTATTGGTATATAACTGGTATATATAGTGATATAACTACATACAGATACTGTCAGTCTTACTAGAGTGTAGGTTATTGGTAGATAACTGGTATATATAAGGATATAACTACACATAGATACTGTCAGTGGTACTATAGTGTAGGTTATTGGTAGATCACTGGTATATATAGGGATATAACTACACATAGATACTGTCAGTGGTAGTACAGTGTAGGTTATTGGTATATAACTGGTATATATAGGGATATAACTACATATAGATACTGTCAGTGGTACTACAGTGTAGGTTATTGGTATATAACTGGTATATATAGAGATATAACTACATATACAGATACTGTCAGTCTTACTACAGTGTAGTTTATTGGTAGATAACTGGTATATATAGGGATATAACTACATATAGATACTGTCAGTGGTACTACAGTGTAGGTTATTGGTATATAACTGGTATATATAGGGATATAACTACATACAGATACTGTCAGTGGTACTACAGTGTAGGTTATTGGTATATAACTGGTATATATAGGGATATAACTACATATAGATAATGTCAGTGGTACTACAGTGTAGGTTATTGGTAGATAACTGGTATATATAAGGATATAACTACACATAGACACTGTCAGTGGTACTACAGTGTAGGTTATTGGTAGATCACTGGTATATATAGGGATATAATTACACATAGATACTGTCAGTGGTACTATAGTGTAGGTTATTGGTATATAACTGGTATATATAGAGATATAACTACATATACAGATACTGTCAGTCTTACTACATTGTAGTTTATTGGTAGATAACTGGTATATATAGGGATATAACTACATATAGATACTGTCAGTGGTACTACAGTGTAGGTTATTGGTAGATAACGGTTATATATAGGGACATAACTACATATAGATACTGTCAGTGGTACTACAGTGTAGGTTATTGGTATATAACTGGTATATATAGGGATATAACTACATATAGATACTGTCAGTGGTACTACAGTGTAGGTTATTGGTATATAACTGGTATATATAGGGATATAACTACATATACAGGTACTGTCAGTCTTACTACAGTGTAGGTTATTGGTATATAACTGATATATATAGAGATATAACTACATATACAGATACTGTCAGTCTTACTACAGTGTAGGTTATTGGTAGATAACTGGTATATATAGGGATATAACTACATATAGATACTGTCAGTGTTACTACAGTGTAGGTTATTGGTATATAACTGGTATATATAGGGATATAACTACATATAGATACTGTCAGTGGTACTACAGTGTAGGTTATTGGTAGATAACTGGTATATATAGGGATATAACTACACATAGATAGTGTCAGTCTTACTAGAGTGTAGGTTATTGGTAGATAACTGGTATATATAAGGATATAACTACACATAGACACTGTCAGTGGTACTATAGTGTAGGTTATTGGTAGATCACTGGTATATATAGGGATATAACTACACATAGATACTGTCAGTGGTACTACAGTGTAGGTTATTGGTATATAACTGGCATATATAGGGATATAACTACATATAGATACTGTCAGTGGTACTACAGTGTAGGTTATTGGTATATAACTTGTATATATAGGGATATAACTACATATAGATACTGTCAGTGGTACTACAGTGTAAGTTATTGGTATATAATTGGTATATATAGGGATATAACTACATATAGATACTGTCAGTGGTACTACAGTGTAGTTTATTGGTAGATAACTGGTATATATAGGGATATAACTACATATAGATACTGTCAGTGGTACTACAGTGTAGGTTATTGGTAGATAACTGGTATATATAGGGACATAACTACATATAGATACTGTCAGTGGTACTACAGTGTAGGTTATTGGTATATAACTGGTATATATAGGGATATAACTACATATAGATACTGTCAGTGGTACTACAGTGTAGGTTATTGGTATATAACTGGTATATATAGGGATATAACTATACATAGATACTGTCAGTGGTACTACAGTGTAGGTTATTGGTATATAACTGGTAAATATAGGGATATAACTACACATAGATACTGATAGTGGTACTACAGTGTAGGTTATTGGTATATAACTGGTATATATATGGATATAACTACATATAGATGCTGTCAGTGGTACTACAGTGTAGGTTATTGGTAGATAACTGGTATATATAGGGATATAACTACATATAGATACTGTCAGTGGTACTACAGTGTAGGTTATTGGTACATAACTAGTATATATTGGGATATAACTACACATAGATACTGACAGTGGTACTACAATGTAGGTAATTGGTATATAACTGGTATATATAGGGATATAACTACATATAGATACTGTCAGTGGTACTACAGTGTAGGTTATTGGTAGATAACTGGTATATATAGGGATATAACTACACATAGATACTGTCAGTCTTACTAGAGTGTAGGTTATTGGTAGATAACTGGTATATATAAGGATATAACTACACATAGATACTGTCAGTGGTACTATAGTGTAGGTTATTGGTAGATCACTGGTATATATAGGGATATAACTACACATAGATACTGTCAGTGGTAGTACAGTGTAGGTTATTGGTATATAACTGGTATATATAGGGATATAACTACATATAGATACTGTCAGTGGTACTACAGTGTAGGTTATTGGTATATAACTGGTATATATAGAGATATAACTACATATACAGATACTGTCAGTCTTACTACAGTGTAGTTTATTGGTAGATAACTGGTATATATAGGGATATAACTACATATAGATACTGTCAGTGGTACTACAGTGTAGGTTATTGGTATATAACTGGTATATATAGGGATATAACTACATATAGATACTGTCAGTGGTACTACAGTGTAGGTTATTGGTATATAACTGGTATATATAGGGATATAACTACATATACAGATACTGTCAGTCTTACTACAGTGTAGGTTATTGGTAGATAACTTGTATATATAGGGATATAACTATATATAGATACTGTCAGTGGTACTACAGTGTAGGTTATTGGTATATAACTGGTATATATAGGGATATAACTACATATAGATACTGTCAGTGGTACTACAGTGTAGGTTATTGGTATATAACTGGTATATATAGTGATATAACTACATACAGATACTGTCAGTGGTACTACAGTGTAGGTTATTGGCAGATAACTGGCATATATAGGGATATAACTACATATAGATACTGTCAGTGGTATTAAAGTGTAGGTTATTGGTATATAACTGGTATATATAGGGATATAACTACATACAGATACTGTCAGTGGTACTACAGTGTAGGTTATTGGTATATAACTGGTATATATAGGGATATAACTACACATAGATACTGTCAGTGGTACTACAGTGTAGGTTATTGGTATATAACTGGTATATATAGGGATATTACTACATATAGATACTGTCAGTGGTACTACAGTGTAGGTTATTGGTAGATAACTGGTACATATAGAGATATAACTACACATAGATACTGTCAGTGGTACTACAGTGTAGGTTATTGGTAGATAACTGGTATATATAGGGATATAACTACACATAGATACTGACAGTGGTACTACAGTGTAGGTTATTGGTAGATAACTGGTATATATATATATGGATATAACTACATATAGATACTGTCAGTGGTACTACAGTCTAGGTTATTGGTAGATAACTGGTATATATAGGGATATAACTACATATAGATACTGTCAGTGGCACTACAGTGTAGGTTATTGGAAGATAACTGGTATATATAGGGATATAACTACATATAGATACTGACAGTGGTACTACAGTGTAGGTTATTGGTAGATAACTGGTATATATAGGGACATAAATACATATAGATACTGTCTGTGGTACTACAGTCTAGGTTATTGGTAGATAACTGGTATATATAGGGATATAACTACAAATTGATACTGTCAGTGGTACTACAGTGTAGGTTATTGGTAGAGAACTGGTATATATAGGGATATAACTACATAGATATACTGTCAGTGGTACTACAGTGTAGGTTATTGGTATATAACTGGTATATATAGGGATATAACTACACATAGATACTGTCAGTGGTACTACAGTGTAGGTTATTGGTAGATAACTGGTATATATAGGGATATAACTACACATAGATACTGTCAGTGGTACTACAGTGTAGGATATTGGTATATAACTGGAATATATAGGGATATAACTACACATAGATACTGTCAGTGGTACTACAGTGTAGGTTATTGGTATATAACTGGTATATATAGGATTATAACTACATATAGATACTGTCAGTGGTACTATAGTGTAGGTTATTGGTAGATAACTGGTATATATCTGGATATAACTACATATAGATACTGTCAGTGGTACTACAGTGTAGGTTATTGGTAGATAACTGGTATATATAGGGATATTACTACATATAGATACTGTCAGTGGTACTACAGTGTAGGTTATTGGTATATAACTAGTATATATAGGGATATAACTACACATAGATACTGACAGTGGTACTATAATGTAGGTAATTGGTATATAACTGGTATATATAGGGATATAACTACATATAGATACTGTCAGTGGTACTACAGTGTAGGTTATTGGTAGATAACTGGTATATATAGGGATATAACTACACATAGATACTGTCAGTCTTACTAGAGTGTAGGTTATTGGTAGATAACTGGTATATATAAGGATATAACTACACATAGATACTGTCAGTGGTACTATAGTGTAGGTTATTGGTAGATCACTGGTATATATAGGGATATAACTACACATAGATACTGTCAGTGGTAGTACAGTGTAGGTTATTGGTATATAACTGGTATATATAGTGATATAACTACATATAGATACTGTCAGTGGTACTACAGTGTAGGTTATTGGTATATAACTGGTATATATAGAGATATAACTACATATACAGATACTGTCAGTCTTACTACAGTGTAGTTTATTGGTAGATAACTGGTATATATAGGGATATAACTACATATAGATACTGTCAGTGGTACTACAGTGTAGGTTATTGGTATATAACTGGTATATATAGGGATATAACTACATACAGATACTGTCAGTGGTACTACAGTGTAGGTTATTGGTATATAACTGGTATATATAGGGATATAACTACATATACAGGTACTCTCAGTCTTACTACAGTGTAGGTTATTGGTATATAACTGATATATATAGAGATATAACTACATATACAGATACTGTCAGTCTTACTACAGTGTAGGTTATTGGTAGATAACTGGTATATATAGGGATATAACTACATATAGATACTGTCAGTGGTACTATAGTGTAGGTTATTGGTATATAACTGGTATATATAGGGATATAACTACATATAGATACTGTCAGTGGTACTACAGTGTAGGTTATTGGTATATAACTGGTATATATAGGGATATAACTACATATACAGATACTGTCAGTCTTACTACAGTGTAGGTTATTGGTAGATAACTTGTATATATAGGGATATAACTATATATAGATACTGTCAGTGGTACTACAGTGTAGGTTATTGGTATATAACTGGTATGTATAGGGACATAACTACATATAGATACTGTCAGTGGTACTACAGTGTAGGTTATTGGTATATAACTGGTATATATAGTGATATAACTACATACAGATACTGTCAGTGGTACTACAGTGTAGGTTATTGGTAGATAACTGGCATATATAGGGATATAACTACATATAGATACTGTCAGTGGTATTAAAGTGTAGGTTATTGGTATATAACTGGTATATATAGGGATATAACTACATACAGATACTGTCAGTGGTACTACAGTGTAGGTTATTGGTATATAACTGGTATATATAGGGATATAACTACACATAGATACTGTCAGTGGTACTACAGTGTAGGTTATTGGTATATAACTGGTATATATAGGGATATTACTACATATAGATACTGTCAGTGGTACTACAGTGTAGGTTATTGGTAGATAACTGGTATATATAGAGATATAACTACACATAGATACTGTCAGTGGTACTACAGTGTAGGTTATTGGTAGATAACTGGTATATATAGGGATATAACTACACATAGATACTGACAGTGGTACTACAGTGTAGGTTATTGGTAGATAACTGGTATATATATATATGGATATAACTACATATAGATACTGTCAGTGGTACTACAGTCTAGGTTATTGGTAGATAACTGGTATATATAGGGATATAACTACATATAGATACTGTCAGTGGCACTACAGTGTAGGTTATTGGAAGATAACTGGTATATATAGGGATATAACTACATATAGATACTGACAGTGGTACTACAGTGTAGGTTATTGGTAGATAACTGGTATATATAGGGACATAAATACATATAGATACTGTCAGTGGTACTACAGTCTAGGTTATTGGTAGATAACTGGTATATATAGGGATATAACTACAAATTGATACTGTCAGTGGTACTACAGTGTAGGTTATTGGTAGAGAACTGGTATATATAGGGATATAACTACATAGATATACTGTCAGTGGTACTACAGTGTAGGTTATTGGTATATAACTGGTATATATAGGGATATAACTACACATAGATACTGTCAGTGGTACTACAGTGTAGGTTATTGGTAGATAACTGGTATATATAGGGATATAACTACATAGAGATACTGTCAGTGGTACTACAGTGTAGGTTATTGGTAGATAACTGGTATATATAGGGATATAACTACACATAGATACTGTCAGTGGTACTACAGTGTAGGATATTGGTATATAACTGGAATATATAGGGATATAACTACACATAGATACTGTCAGTGGTACTACAGTGTAGGTTATTGGTATATAACTGGTATATATAGGATTATAACTACATATAGATACTGTCAGTGGTACTATAGTGTAGGTTATTGGTAGATAACTGGTATATATCTGGATATAACTACATATAGATACTGTCAGTGGTACTACAGTGTAGGTTATTGGTAGATAACTGGTATATATAGGGATATTACTACATATAGATACTGTCAGTGGTACCACAGTGTAGGTTATTGGTATATAACTGGTATATAAAGGGATATAACTACATATAGATACTGTCAGTGGTACTACAGTGTAGGTTATTGGTATATAACTGGTATATATAGGGATATAACTACATACAGATACTGTCAGTGGTATTACAGTGTAGCTTATTCGTATATAACTGGTATATATAGGGATATAACTACATACAGATACTGTCAGTGGTACTACAGTGTAGGTTATTGGTATATAACTGGTATATATAGTGATATAACTACACATAGATACTGACAGTGGTACTACAGTGTAGGTTATTGGTAGATAACTGGTATATATAGGGATATAACTACATATAGATACTGTCAGTGGTACAACAGTGTAGGTTATTGGTATATAACTGGTATATATAGGGATATAACTACATATAGATACTGACAGTGGTACTAGAGTGTAGGTTATTGGTATATAACTGGTATATATAGGGATATATCTCCACATATATACTGACAGTGGTACTACAGTGTAGGTTATTGGTATATAACTGGTATATATAGGGATATAACTACACATAGATACTGTCAGTGGTACTACAGTGTAGGTTATTGGTATATAAGTGGTATATATAGAGATATAACTACATATACAGATACTGTCAGTCTTACTACAGTGTAGTTTATTGGTAGATAACTGGTATATATAGGGATATAACTACATATAGATACTGTCAGTGGTACTACAGTGTATGTTATTGGTATATAACTGGTATATATAGGGATATAACTACATACAGATACTGTCAGTGGTACTACAGTGTAGGTTATTGGTATATAACTGGTATATATAAGGATATAACTACATATACAGGTACTGTCAGTCTTACTACAGTGTAGGTTATTGGTATATAACTGATATATATAGAGATATAACTACATATACAGATACTGTCAGTCTTACTACAGTGTAGGTTATTGGTAGATAACTGCTATATATAGGGATATAACTACATATAGATACTGTCAGTGGTACTACAGTGTAGGTTATTGGTATATAACTGGTATATATAGGGATATAACTACATATAGATACTGTCAGTGGTACTACAGTGTAGGTTATTGGTATATAACTGGTATATATAGGGATATAACTACATATACAGATACTGTCAGTCTTACTACAGTGTAGGTTATTGGTAGATAACTTGTATATATAGGGATATAACTATATATAGATACTGTCAGTGGTACTACAGTGTAGGTTATTGGTATATAACTGGTATATATAGGGATATAACTACATATAGATACTGTCAGTGGTACTACAGTGTAGGTTATTGGTATATAACTGGTATATATAGTGATATAACTACATACAGATACTGTCAGTCTTACTAGAGTGTAGGTTATTGGTAGATAACTGGTATATATAAGGATATAACTACACATAGATACTGTCAGTGGTACTATAGTGTAGGTTATTGGTAGATCACTGGTATATATAGGGATATAACTACACATAGATACTGTCAGTGGTAGTACAGTGTAGGTTATTGGTATATAACTGGTATATATAGGGATATAACTACATATAGATACTGTCAGTGGTACTACAGTGTAGGTTATTGGTATATAACTGGTATATATAGAGATATAACTACATATACAGATACTGTCAGTCTTACTACAGTGTAGTTTATTGGTAGATAACTGGTATATATAGGGATATAACTACATATAGATACTGTCAGTGGTACTACAGTGTAGGTTATTGGTATATAACTGGTATATATAGGGATATAACTACATACAGATACTGTCAGTGGTACTACAGTGTAGGTTATTGGTATATAACTGGTATATATAGGGATATAACTACATATAGATAATGTCAGTGGTACTACAGTGTAGGTTATTGGTAGATAACTGGTATATATAAGGATATAACTACACATAGACACTGTCAGTGGTACTACAGTGTAGGTTATTGGTAGATCACTGGTATATATAGGGATATAATTACACATAGATACTGTCAGTGGTACTATAGTGTAGGTTATTGGTATATAACTGGTATATATAGAGATATAACTACATATACAGATACTGTCAGTCTTACTACATTGTAGTTTATTGGTAGATAACTGGTATATATAGGGATATAACTACATATAGATACTGTCAGTGGTACTACAGTGTAGGTTATTGGTAGATAACGGTTATATATAGGGACATAACTACATATAGATACTGTCAGTGGTACTACAGTGTAGGTTATTGGTATATAACTGGTATATATAGGGATATAACTACATATAGATACTGTCAGTGGTACTACAGTGTAGGTTATTGGTATATAACTGGTATATATAGGGATATAACTACATATACAGGTACTGTCAGTCTTACTACAGTGTAGGTTATTGGTATATAACTGATATATATAGAGATATAACTACATATACAGATACTGTCAGTCTTACTACAGTGTAGGTTATTGGTAGATAACTGGTATATATAGGGATATAACTACATATAGATACTGTCAGTGTTACTACAGTGTAGGTTATTGGTATATAACTGGTATATATAGGGATATAACTACATATAGATACTGTCAGTGGTACTACAGTGTAGGTTATTGGTAGATAACTGGTATATATAGGGATATAACTACACATAGATAGTGTCAGTCTTACTAGAGTGTAGGTTATTGGTAGATAACTGGTATATATAAGGATATAACTACACATAGACACTGTCAGTGGTACTATAGTGTAGGTTATTGGTAGATCACTGGTATATATAGGGATATAACTACACATAGATACTGTCAGTGGTACTACAGTGTAGGTTATTGGTATATAACTGGCATATATAGGGATATAACTACATATAGATACTGTCAGTGGTACTACAGTGTAGGTTATTGGTATATAACTTGTATATATAGGGATATAACTACATATAGATACTGTCAGTGGTACTACAGTGTAAGTTATTGGTATATAATTGGTATATATAGGGATATAACTACATATAGATACTGTCAGTGGTACTACAGTGTAGTTTATTGGTAGATAACTGGTATATATAGGGATATAACTACATATAGATACTGTCAGTGGTACTACAGTGTAGGTTATTGGTAGATAACTGGTATATATAGGGACATAACTACATATAGATACTGTCAGTGGTACTACAGTGTAGGTTATTGGTATATAACTGGTATATATAGGGATATAACTACATATAGATACTGTCAGTGGTACTACAGTGTAGGTTATTGGTATATAACTGGTATATATAGGGATATAACTATACATAGATACTGTCAGTGGTACTACAGTGTAGGTTATTGGTATATAACTGGTAAATATAGGGATATAACTACACATAGATACTGATAGTGGTACTACAGTGTAGGTTATTGGTATATAACTGGTATATATATGGATATAACTACATATAGATGCTGTCAGTGGTACTACAGTGTAGGTTATTGGTAGATAACTGGTATATATAGGGATATAACTACATATAGATACTGTCAGTGGTACTACAGTGTAGGTTATTGGTACATAACTAGTATATATTGGGATATAACTACACATAGATACTGACAGTGGTACTACAATGTAGGTAATTGGTATATAACTGGTATATATAGGGATATAACTACATATAGATACTGTCAGTGGTACTACAGTGTAGGTTATTGGTAGATAACTGGTATATATAGGGATATAACTACACATAGATACTGTCAGTCTTACTAGAGTGTAGGTTATTGGTAGATAACTGGTATATATAAGGATATAACTACACATAGATACTGTCAGTGGTACTATAGTGTAGGTTATTGGTAGATCACTGGTATATATAGGGATATAACTACACATAGATACTGTCAGTGGTAGTACAGTGTAGGTTATTGGTATATAACTGGTATATATAGGGATATAACTACATATAGATACTGTCAGTGGTACTACAGTGTAGGTTATTGGTATATAACTGGTATATATAGAGATATAACTACATATACAGATACTGTCAGTCTTACTACAGTGTAGTTTATTGGTAGATAACTGGTATATATAGGGATATAACTACATATAGATACTGTCAGTGGTACTACAGTGTAGGTTATTGGTATATAACTGGTATATATAGGGATATAACTACATATAGATACTGTCAGTGGTACTACAGTGTAGGTTATTGGTATATAACTGGTATATATAGGGATATAACTACATATACAGATACTGTCAGTCTTACTACAGTGTAGGTTATTGGTAGATAACTTGTATATATAGGGATATAACTATATATAGATACTGTCAGTGGTACTACAGTGTAGGTTATTGGTATATAACTGGTATATATAGGGATATAACTACATATAGATACTGTCAGTGGTACTACAGTGTAGGTTATTGGTATATAACTGGTATATATAGTGATATAACTACATACAGATACTGTCAGTGGTACTACAGTGTAGGTTATTGGCAGATAACTGGCATATATAGGGATATAACTACATATAGATACTGTCAGTGGTATTAAAGTGTAGGTTATTGGTATATAACTGGTATATATAGGGATATAACTACATACAGATACTGTCAGTGGTACTACAGTGTAGGTTATTGGTATATAACTGGTATATATAGGGATATAACTACACATAGATACTGTCAGTGGTACTACAGTGTAGGTTATTGGTATATAACTGGTATATATAGGGATATTACTACATATAGATACTGTCAGTGGTACTACAGTGTAGGTTATTGGTAGATAACTGGTACATATAGAGATATAACTACACATAGATACTGTCAGTGGTACTACAGTGTAGGTTATTGGTAGATAACTGGTATATATAGGGATATAACTACACATAGATACTGACAGTGGTACTACAGTGTAGGTTATTGGTAGATAACTGGTATATATATATATGGATATAACTACATATAGATACTGTCAGTGGTACTACAGTCTAGGTTATTGGTAGATAACTGGTATATATAGGGATATAACTACATATAGATACTGTCAGTGGCACTACAGTGTAGGTTATTGGAAGATAACTGGTATATATAGGGATATAACTACATATAGATACTGACAGTGGTACTACAGTGTAGGTTATTGGTAGATAACTGGTATATATAGGGACATAAATACATATAGATACTGTCTGTGGTACTACAGTCTAGGTTATTGGTAGATAACTGGTATATATAGGGATATAACTACAAATTGATACTGTCAGTGGTACTACAGTGTAGGTTATTGGTAGAGAACTGGTATATATAGGGATATAACTACATAGATATACTGTCAGTGGTACTACAGTGTAGGTTATTGGTATATAACTGGTATATATAGGGATATAACTACACATAGATACTGTCAGTGGTACTACAGTGTAGGTTATTGGTAGATAACTGGTATATATAGGGATATAACTACACATAGATACTGTCAGTGGTACTACAGTGTAGGATATTGGTATATAACTGGAATATATAGGGATATAACTACACATAGATACTGTCAGTGGTACTACAGTGTAGGTTATTGGTATATAACTGGTATATATAGGATTATAACTACATATAGATACTGTCAGTGGTACTATAGTGTAGGTTATTGGTAGATAACTGGTATATATCTGGATATAACTACATATAGATACTGTCAGTGGTACTACAGTGTAGGTTATTGGTAGATAACTGGTATATATAGGGATATTACTACATATAGATACTGTCAGTGGTACTACAGTGTAGGTTATTGGTATATAACTAGTATATATAGGGATATAACTACACATAGATACTGACAGTGGTACTATAATGTAGGTAATTGGTATATAACTGGTATATATAGGGATATAACTACATATAGATACTGTCAGTGGTACTACAGTGTAGGTTATTGGTAGATAACTGGTATATATAGGGATATAACTACACATAGATACTGTCAGTCTTACTAGAGTGTAGGTTATTGGTAGATAACTGGTATATATAAGGATATAACTACACATAGATACTGTCAGTGGTACTATAGTGTAGGTTATTGGTAGATCACTGGTATATATAGGGATATAACTACACATAGATACTGTCAGTGGTAGTACAGTGTAGGTTATTGGTATATAACTGGTATATATAGTGATATAACTACATATAGATACTGTCAGTGGTACTACAGTGTAGGTTATTGGTATATAACTGGTATATATAGAGATATAACTACATATACAGATACTGTCAGTCTTACTACAGTGTAGTTTATTGGTAGATAACTGGTATATATAGGGATATAACTACATATAGATACTGTCAGTGGTACTACAGTGTAGGTTATTGGTATATAACTGGTATATATAGGGATATAACTACATACAGATACTGTCAGTGGTACTACAGTGTAGGTTATTGGTATATAACTGGTATATATAGGGATATAACTACATATACAGGTACTCTCAGTCTTACTACAGTGTAGGTTATTGGTATATAACTGATATATATAGAGATATAACTACATATACAGATACTGTCAGTCTTACTACAGTGTAGGTTATTGGTAGATAACTGGTATATATAGGGATATAACTACATATAGATACTGTCAGTGGTACTATAGTGTAGGTTATTGGTATATAACTGGTATATATAGGGATATAACTACATATAGATACTGTCAGTGGTACTACAGTGTAGGTTATTGGTATATAACTGGTATATATAGGGATATAACTACATATACAGATACTGTCAGTCTTACTACAGTGTAGGTTATTGGTAGATAACTTGTATATATAGGGATATAACTATATATAGATACTGTCAGTGGTACTACAGTGTAGGTTATTGGTATATAACTGGTATGTATAGGGACATAACTACATATAGATACTGTCAGTGGTACTACAGTGTAGGTTATTGGTATATAACTGGTATATATAGTGATATAACTACATACAGATACTGTCAGTGGTACTACAGTGTAGGTTATTGGTAGATAACTGGCATATATAGGGATATAACTACATATAGATACTGTCAGTGGTATTAAAGTGTAGGTTATTGGTATATAACTGGTATATATAGGGATATAACTACATACAGATACTGTCAGTGGTACTACAGTGTAGGTTATTGGTATATAACTGGTATATATAGGGATATAACTACACATAGATACTGTCAGTGGTACTACAGTGTAGGTTATTGGTATATAACTGGTATATATAGGGATATTACTACATATAGATACTGTCAGTGGTACTACAGTGTAGGTTATTGGTAGATAACTGGTATATATAGAGATATAACTACACATAGATACTGTCAGTGGTACTACAGTGTAGGTTATTGGTAGATAACTGGTATATATAGGGATATAACTACACATAGATACTGACAGTGGTACTACAGTGTAGGTTATTGGTAGATAACTGGTATATATATATATGGATATAACTACATATAGATACTGTCAGTGGTACTACAGTCTAGGTTATTGGTAGATAACTGGTATATATAGGGATATAACTACATATAGATACTGTCAGTGGCACTACAGTGTAGGTTATTGGAAGATAACTGGTATATATAGGGATATAACTACATATAGATACTGACAGTGGTACTACAGTGTAGGTTATTGGTAGATAACTGGTATATATAGGGACATAAATACATATAGATACTGTCAGTGGTACTACAGTCTAGGTTATTGGTAGATAACTGGTATATATAGGGATATAACTACAAATTGATACTGTCAGTGGTACTACAGTGTAGGTTATTGGTAGAGAACTGGTATATATAGGGATATAACTACATAGATATACTGTCAGTGGTACTACAGTGTAGGTTATTGGTATATAACTGGTATATATAGGGATATAACTACACATAGATACTGTCAGTGGTACTACAGTGTAGGTTATTGGTAGATAACTGGTATATATAGGGATATAACTACATAGAGATACTGTCAGTGGTACTACAGTGTAGGTTATTGGTAGATAACTGGTATATATAGGGATATAACTACACATAGATACTGTCAGTGGTACTACAGTGTAGGATATTGGTATATAACTGGAATATATAGGGATATAACTACACATAGATACTGTCAGTGGTACTACAGTGTAGGTTATTGGTATATAACTGGTATATATAGGATTATAACTACATATAGATACTGTCAGTGGTACTATAGTGTAGGTTATTGGTAGATAACTGGTATATATCTGGATATAACTACATATAGATACTGTCAGTGGTACTACAGTGTAGGTTATTGGTAGATAACTGGTATATATAGGGATATTACTACATATAGATACTGTCAGTGGTACCACAGTGTAGGTTATTGGTATATAACTGGTATATAAAGGGATATAACTACATATAGATACTGTCAGTGGTACTACAGTGTAGGTTATTGGTATATAACTGGTATATATAGGGATATAACTACATACAGATACTGTCAGTGGTATTACAGTGTAGCTTATTCGTATATAACTGGTATATATAGGGATATAACTACATACAGATACTGTCAGTGGTACTACAGTGTAGGTTATTGGTATATAACTGGTATATATAGTGATATAACTACACATAGATACTGACAGTGGTACTACAGTGTAGGTTATTGGTAGATAACTGGTATATATAGGGATATAACTACATATAGATACTGTCAGTGGTACAACAGTGTAGGTTATTGGTATATAACTGGTATATATAGGGATATAACTACATATAGATACTGACAGTGGTACTAGAGTGTAGGTTATTGGTATATAACTGGTATATATAGGGATATATCTCCACATATATACTGACAGTGGTACTACAGTGTAGGTTATTGGTATATAACTGGTATATATAGGGATATAACTACACATAGATACTGTCAGTGGTACTACAGTGTAGGTTATTGGTATATAACTGGTATATATATAGGGATATAACTACATATAGATACTGTCAGTGGTACTACAGTGTAGGTTATTGGTATATAACTGGTATATATAGGGATATAACTACATATACAGATACTGTCAGTCTTACTACAGTGTAGGTTATTGTATATAACTGGTATATATAGAGATATAACTACATATACAGATAGTGTCAGTCTTACTACAGTGTAGGTTATTGTATATAACTGGTATATATAGGGATATAACTTCACATAGATACTGTCAGTCTTACTAGAGTGGAGGTTATTGGTAGATCACTGGTATATATAGGGATATAACTACACATAGATACTGTCAGTGGTACTACAGTGTAGGTTATTGGTAGATAACTGGTATATATAGGGATATAACTACACATAGATACTGACAGTGGTACTACAGTGTAGGTTATTGGTATATAACAGGTATATATAGGGATATAACTACATATAGATACTGTCAGTGGTACTATAGTGTAGGTTATTGGTATATAACTGGTATATATGGGGATATAACTACACATAGATACTGTCAGTGGTACTACAGTGTAGGTTATTGGTAGATAACTGGTATATAGAGGGATATAACTACATAGAGATACTGTCAGTGGTACTACAGTGTAGGTTATTGGTATATAACTGGAATATATAGGGATATAACTACACATAGATACTGTCAGTGGTACTACAGTGTAGGTTATTGGTATATAACTGGTATATATAGGATTATAACTACATATAGACACTGTCAGTGGTACTATAGTGTAGATTATTGGTAGATAACTGGTATATATAGGGATATAACTACATATAGATACTGACAGTGGTACTACAGTGTAGGTTATTGGTAGATAACTGGTATATATAGGGATATAACTACACATAGATACTGTCAGTCTTACTAGAGTGTAGGTTATTGGTAGATAACTGGTATATATAAGGATATAACTACACATAGATTCTGTCAGTTGTACTATAGTGAAGGTTATTGGTAGATCACTGGTATATATAGGGATATAACTACACATAGATACTGTCAGTGGTACTACAGTGTAGGTTATTGGTATATAACTGGTATATATAGGGATATAACTACATATAGATACTGTCAGTGGTACTACATTGTAGGTTATTGGTATATAACTGGAATATATAGCGATATAACTACACATAGATACCGTCAGTAGTACTACAGTGTAGGTTTTTGGTATATAACTGGTATATATAGGGATATAACTACATACAGATACTGTCAGTGGTACTACAGTGTAGGTTATTGGTAGATAACTGGTATATATAGGGATATAACTACATATAGATACAGTCAGTGGTATTACAGTGTAGGTTATTGCTATATAACTGGTATATATAGGGATATAACTACATACAGATACTGTCAGTGGTACTACAGTCTAGGTTATTGGTATATAACTGGAATATATAGGGATATAACTACACATAGATACTGTCAGTGGTACTACAGTGTAGATTATTGGTATATAACTGGTATATATAGGATTATAACTACATATAGATACAGTCAGTGGTACTATAGTGTAGGTTATTGGTATATAACTGGTATATATAGGGATATAACTACACATAGATACTGTCAGTGGTACTACAGTGTAGGTTATTGGTATATAACTGGTATATATAGGGATATAACTACATACAGATACTGTCAGTGGTACTACAATGTAGGTTATTGGTAGATAACTGGTATCTATCTGGATATAACTATATATAGATACTGTCAGTGGTACTACAGTGTAGGTTATTGGTAGATAACTGGTATATATAGGGATATAACTACATATAGATACTGTCAGTGGTACTACAGTGTAGGTTATTGGTAGAGAACTGGTATATATAGGGATATAACTACATATAGATACTGACAGTGGTACTACAGTGTAGGTTATTGGTAGATAACTGGTATATATAGGATTATAACTACATATAGATACTGACTGTGGTACTACAGTGTAGGTTATTGGTATATAACTGGTATATATAGGGATATAACTACAAATAGATACTGACAGTGGTACAACAGTGTAGGTTATTGGTATATAACTGGAATATATAGGGATATAACTACATATTGATACTGTCAGTGGTACTACAGTGTAGATTATTGGTATATAACTTGTATATAGGGATATAACTATATATAGATACTGTCAGTGGTACCACAGTGTAGGTTATTGGTATATAACTGGTATATATAGGGATATAACTACATATAGATACTGTCAGTGGTACTACAGTGTAGGTTATTGGTATATAACTGGTATATATAGGGATATAACTACATACAGATACTGTCAGTGGTACTACAGTGTAGGTTATTGGTAGATAACTGGTATATATAGGGATATAACTACATATAGATACAGTCAGTGGTATTACAGTGTAGGTTATTGCTATATAACTGGTATATATAGGGATATAACTACATACAGATACTGTCAGTGGTACTACAGTCTAGGTTATTGGTATATAACTGGAATATATAGGGATATAACTACACATAGATACTCTCAGTGGTACTACAGTGTAGATTATTCGTATATAACTGGTATATATAGGATTATAACTACATATAGATACAGTCAGTGGTACTATAGTGTAGGTTATTGGTATATAACTGGTATATATAGGGATATAACTACACATAGATACTGTCAGTGGTACTACAGTGTAGGTTATTGGTATATAACTGGTATATATAGGGATATAACTACATACAGATACTGTCAGTGGTACTACAATGTAGGTTATTGGTAGATAACTGGTATCTATCTGGATATAACTATATATAGATACTGTCAGTGGTACTACAGTGTAGGTTATTGGTAGATAACTGGTATATATAGGGATATAACTACATATAGATACTGTCAGTGGTACTACAGTGTAGGTTATTGGTAGAGAACTGGTATATATAGGGATATAACTACATATAGATACTGACAGTGGTACTACAGTGTAGGTTATTGGTAGATAACTGGTATATATAGGATTATAACTACATATAGATACTGACTGTGGTACTACAGTGTAGGTTATTGGTATATAACTGGTATATATAGGGATATAACTACAAATAGATACTGACAGTGGTACAACAGTGTAGGTTATTGGTATATAACTGGAATATATAGGGATATAACTACATATTGATACTGTCAGTGGTACTACAGTGTAGATTATTGGTATATAACTTGTATATAGGGATATAACTATATATAGATACTGTCAGTGGTACCACAGTGTAGGTTATTGGTATATAACTGGTATATATAGGGATATAACTACATATAGATACTGTCAGTGGTACTACAGTGTAGGTTATTGGTAGATAACTGGTATATATAGGGATATTACTACATATAGATACTGTCAGTGGTACTACAGTGTAGGTTATTGGTAGATAACTGGTATAAATAGGGATATAACTACATATAGATACTGACAGTGGTACTACAGTGTAGGTTATTGGTAGATAACTGGTATATATAGGGATATAACTACATATAGATACTGTCAGTGGTACTACAGTGTAGGTTATTGGTAGAGAACTGGTATATATAGGCATATAACTACAAATAGATACTGACAGTGATACTACAGTGTAGGTTATTGGTATATAACTGGAATATATAGGGATATAACTACATATAGATACTGTCAGTGGAACTACAGTGTAGGTTATTGGTATATAACTTGTATATATAGGGATATAACTATATATAGATACTGTCAGTGGTACCACAGTGTAGGTTATTGGTATATAACTGGTATATATAGGGATATAACTACATATAGATACTGTCAGTGGTACTACAGTGTAGGTTATTGGTATATAACTGGTATATATAGGGATATAACTACATACAGATACTGTCAGTGGTATTACAGTGTAGCTTATTCGTATATAACTGGTATATATAGGGATATAACTACATACAGATACTGTCAGTGGTACTACAGTGTAGGTTATTGGTATATAACTGGTATATATAGTGATATAACTACACATAGATACTGACAGTGGTACTACAGTGTAGGTTATTGGTAGATAACTGGTATATATAGGGATATAACTACATATAGATACTGTCAGTGGTACAACAGTGTAGGTTATTGGTATATAACTGGTATATATAGGGATATAACTACATATAGATACTGACAGTGGTACTAGAGTGTAGGTTATTGGTATATAACTGGTATATATAGGGATATATCTACACATAGATACTGACAGTGGTACTACAGTGTAGGTTATTGGTATATAACTGGTATATATAGGGATATAACTACACATAGATACTGTCAGTGGTACTACAGTGTAGGTTATTGGTATATAACTGGTATATATATAGGGATATAACTACATATAGATACTGTCAGTGGTACTACAGTGTAGGTTATTGGTATATAACTGGTATATATAGGGATATAACTACATATACAGATACTGTCAGTCTTACTACAGTGTAGGTTATTGTATATAACTGGTATATATAGAGATATAACTACATATACAGATACTGTCAGTCTTACTACAGTGTAGGTTATTGTATATAACTGGTATATATAGGGATATAACTTCACATAGATACTGTCAGTCTTACTAGAGTGGAGGTTATTGGTAGATCACTGGTATATATAGGGATATAACTACACACAGATACTGTCAGTGGTACTACAGTGTAGGTTATTGGTAGATAACTGGTATATATAGGGATATAACTACACATAGATACTGACAGTGGTACTACAGTGTAGGTTATTGTTATATAACAGGTATATATAGGGATATAACTACATATAGATACTGTCAGTGGTACTATAGTGTAGGTTATTGGTATATAACTGGTATATATGGGGATATAACTACACATAGATACTGTCAGTGGTACTACAGTGTAGGTTATTGGTAGATAACTGGTATATAGAGGGATATAACTACATAGAGATACTGTCAGTGGTACTACAGTGTAGGTTATTGGTATATAACTGGAATATATAGGGATATAACTACACATAGATACTGTCAGTGGTACTACAGTGTAGGTTATTGGTATATAACTGGTATATATAGGATTATAACTACATATAGACACTGTCAGTGGTACTATAGTGTAGATTATTGGTAGATAACTGGTATATATAGGGATATAACTACATATAGATACTGACAGTGGTACTACAGTGTAGGTTATTGGTAGATAACTGGTATATATAGGGATATAACTACACATAGATACTGTCAGTCTTACTAGAGTGTAGGTTATTGGTATATAACTGGAATATATAGGGATATAACTACACATAGATACTGTCAGTGGTACTACAGTGTAGATTATTGGTATATAACTGGTATATATAGGATTATAACTACATATAGATACAGTCAGTGGTACTATAGTGTAGGTTATTGGTATATAACTGGTATATATAGGGATATAACTACACATAGATACTGTCAGTGGTACTACAGTGTAGGTTATTGGTATATAACTGGTATATATAGGGATATAACTACATACAGATACTGTCAGTGGTACTACAATGTAGGTTATTGGTAGATAACTGGTATCTATCTGGATATAACTATATATAGATACTGTCAGTGGTACTACAGTGTAGGTTATTGGTAGAGAACTGGTATATATAGGGATATAACTACATATAGATACTGACAGTGGTACTACAGTGTAGGTTATTGGTAGATAACTGGTATATATAGGATTATAACTACATATAGATACTGACTGTGGTACTACAGTGTAGGTTATTGGTATATAACTGGTATATATAGGGATATAACCACAAATAGATACTGACAGTGGTACAACAGTGTAGGTTATTGGTATATAACTGGAATATATAGGGATATAACTACATATTGATACTGTCAGTGGTACTACAGTGTAGATTATTGGTATATAACTTGTATATAGGGATATAACTATATATAGATACTGTCAGTGGTACCACAGTGTAGGTTATTGGTATATAACTGGTATATATAGGGATATAACTACATATAGATACTGTCAGTGGTACTACAGTGTAGGTTATTGGTATATAACTGGTATATATAGGGATATAACTACATACAGATACTGTCAGTGGTACTACAGTGTAGGCTATTGGTATATAACTGGTATATATAGGGATATAACTACATATAGATACTGTCAGTGGTACTATAGTGTAGGTTATTGGTATATAACTGGTATATATAGGGATATAACTACACATAGATATTGTCAGTGGTACAACAGTGTAGGTTATTGGTAGATAACTGGTATATATAGGGATATAACTACACATAGATATTGTCAGTCTTACTAGCGTGTAGGTTATTGGTATATCACTGGTATATATAGGGATATAACTACACATAGATACTGTCAGTGGTACTACAGTGTAGGTTATTGGTAGATAACTGGTATATATAGGGATATAACTACACATAGATACTGACAGTGGTACTACAGTGTAGGCTATTGGTATATAACTGGTATATATAGGGATATAACTACATATAGATACTGTCAGTGGTACTATAGTGTAGGTTATTGGTATATAACTGGTATATATAGGGATATAACTACACATAGATATTGTCAGTGGTACAACAGTGTAGGTTATTGGTATATCAATGGTATATATAGGGATATAACTAAACATAGATACTGTCAGTGGTACTACAGTGTAGGGTATTGGTATATAACTTGTATATATAGGGAAATAAATATATATAGATACTGTCAGTGGTACTACAGTGTAGGTTATTGGTAGATAACTGGTATATATAGGGATATAACTACACATAGTTACTGACAGTGGTACTACAGTGTAGGTTATTGGTATATAACTGGTATATATAGGGATATAACTACATATAGATACTGTCAGTGGTACTATAGTGTAGGTTATTGGTATATAACTGGTATATATAGTGATATAACTACAAATAGATACTGTCAGTGGTACTTCAGTGTAGGTTATTGGTAGATAACTGGTAAATATAGGGATATAACTACACATAGATACTGTCAGTGGTACTACAGTGTAGGTTATTGGTATATAACTGGAATATATAGGGATATAACTACACATAGATACTGTCAGTGGTACTACAGTGTAGGTTATTGTTATATAACTGGTATATATAGTATTATAACTACATATAGACACTGTCAGTGGTACCATAGTGTAGGTTATTGGTATATAACTGGTATATATAGGGATATAACTACATATAGATACTGACAGTGGTACTACAGTGTAGGTTTTTTGTAGATAACTGGTATATATAGGGATATAACTACATAGAGATACTGACAGAGGTACTACAGTGTTGGTTATTGGTAGATAACTGGTATATATCTGGATATAACTACATATAGATACTGTCAGTGGTACTACAGTATAGGTTATTGGTAGATAACTGGTATATATAGGGATATAACTACATATAGATACTGTCAGTGGTACTACAGTGTAGATTATTGGTAGATAACTGGTATATATAGGGATATAACTACATATAGATACTGTCAGTGGTACTACAGTGTAGATTATTGGTAGATAACTGGTATATATAGGGATATAACTACATATAGATACTGACAGTGGTACTACAGTGTAGGTTATTGGTAGATAACTGGTATATATAGGGATATAACTACACATAGATACTGTCAGTCTTACTAGAGTGTAGGTTATTGGTAGATAACTGGTATATATAAGGATATAACTACACATAGATTCTATCAGTGGTACTATAGTGAAGGTTATTGGTAGATCACTGGTATATATAGGGATATAACTACACATAGATACTGTCAGTGGTACTACAGTGTAGGTTATTGGTATATAACTGGTATATATAGGGATATAACTACATATAGATACTGTCAGTGGTACTACATTGTAGGTTATTGGTATATAACTGGAATATATAGCGATATAACTACACATAGATACTGTCAGTGGTACTACAGTGTAGGTTTTTGGTATATAACTGGTATATATAGGGATATAACTACATACAGATACTGTCAGTGGTACTACAGTGTAGGTTATTGGTAGATAACTGGTATATATAGGGATATAACTACATACAGATACTGTCAGTGGTACTACAGTCTAGGTTATTGGTATATAACTGGAATATATAGGGATATAACTACACATAGATACTGTCAGTGGTACTACAGTGTAGATTATTGGTATATAACTGGTATATATAGGATTATAACTACATATAGATACAGTCAGTGGTACTATAGTGTAGGTTATTGGTATATAACTGGTATATATAGGGATATAACTACACATAGATACTGTCAGTGGTAATACAGTGTAGGTTATTGGTATATAACTGGTATATATAGGGATATAACTACATACAGATACTGTCAGTGGTACTACAGTGTAGGTTATTGGTAGATAACTGGTATCTAACTGGATATAACTACATATAGATACTGTCAGTGGTACTACAGTGTAGGTTATTGGTAGATAACTGGTATATATAGGGATATAACTACATATAGATACTGTCAGTGGTACTACAGTGTAGGTTATTGGTAGAGAACTGGTATATATAGGGATATAACTACATATAGATACTGACAGTGGTACTACAGTGTAGGTTATTGGTAGATAACTGGTATATATAGGATTATAACTACATATAGATACTGACAGTGGTACTACAGTGTAGGTTATTGGTATATAACTGGTATATATAGGGATATAACTACAAATAGATACTGACAGTGGTACTACAGTGTAGGTTATTGGTATATAACTGGAATATATAGGGATATAACTACATATAGATACTGTCAGTGGTACTACAGTGTAGATTATTGGTATATAACTTGTATATATAGGGATATAACTACATATAGATACTGTCAGTGGTACTACAGTGTAGGTTATTGGTATATAACTGGTATATATAGGGATATAACTACATACAGATACTGTCAGTGGTACTACAGTGTAGGTTATTGGTAGATAACTGGTATATATAGGGATATAACTACATATAGATACTGTCAGTGGTATTACAGTGTAGCTTATTGGTATATAACTGGTATATATAGGGATATAACTACATACAGATACTGTCAGTGGTACTACAGTGTAGGTTATTGGTATATAACTGGTATATATAGTGATATAACTACACATAGATACTGACAGTGGTACTACAGTGTAGGTTATTGGTAGATAACTGGTATATATAGGGATATAACTACATATAGATACTGTCAGTGGTACAAATGTGTAGCTTATTGGTATATAACTGGTATATATAGGGATATAACTACATACAGATACTGTCAGTGGTTCTACAGAGTAGGTTATTAGTATATAACTGGTATATATAGGGATATAACTCCACATAGATACTGACAGTGGTACTACAGTGTAGTTTATTGGTATATAACTGGTATATATAGGGATATAACTACACATAGTTACTGTCAGTGGTACTACGCTGTAGGTTATTGGTTTATAACTGGTATATATAGGGATATAACTACATATAGATACTGTCAGTGGTACTACAGTGTAGGTTATTGGTATATAACTGGTATATATAGGGCTATAACTACATATACAGATACTGTCAGTCTTACTACAGTGTAGGTTATTGTATATAACTGGTATATATAGAGATATAACTACATATACAGATACTGTCAGTCTTACTACAGTGTAGGTTATTGATAGATAACTGGTATATATAGGGATATAACTACATATAGATACTGTCAGTGGTACTACAGTGTAGGTTATTGGTAGATAACTGGTATATATAGGGATATAACTACACATAGATACTGACAGTGGTACTACAGTGTAGGCTATTGGTATATAACTGGTATATATAGGGATATAACTACATATAGATACTGTCAGTGGTACTATAGTGTAGGTTATTGGTATATAACTGGTATATATAGGGATATAACTACACATAGATATTGTCAGTGGTACAACAGTGTAGGTTATTGGTATATCAATGGTATATATAGGGATATAACTAAACATAGATACTGTCAGTGGTACTACAGTGTAGTGTATTGGTATATAACTTGTATATATAGGGAAATAAATATATATAGATACTGTCAGTGGTACTACAGTGTAGGTTATTGGTAGATAACTGGTAAATATAGGGATATAACTACACATAGATACTGTCAGTGGTACTACAGTGTAGGTTATTGGTATATAACTGGAATATATAGGGATATAACTACACATAGATACTGTCAGTGGTACTACAGTGTAGGTTATTGTTATATAACTGGTATATATAGTATTATAACTACATATAGACACTGTCAGTGGTACCATAGTGTAGGTTATTGGTATATAACTGGTATATATAGGGATATAACTACACATAGATACTGTCAGTGGTACTACAGTGTAGGTTATTGCTACATAACTGGTATATATAGGGATATAACTACATATAGATACTGACAGTGGTACTACAGTGTAGGTTTTTTGTAGATAACTGGTATATATAGGGATATAACTACATAGAGATACTGACAGAGGTACTACAGTGTAGGTTATTGGTAGATAACTGGTATATATCTGGATATAACTACATATAGATACTGTCAGTGGTACTACAGTATAGGTTATTGGTAGATAACTGGTATATATAGGGATATAACTATATATAGATACTGTCAGTGGTACTACAGTGTAGATTATTGGTAGATAACTGGTATATATAGGGATATAACTACATATAGATACTGACAGTGGTACTACAGTGTAGGTTATTGGTAGATAACTGGTATATATAGGGATATAACTACACATAGATACTGTCAGTCTTACTAGAGTGTAGGTTATTGGTAGATAACTGGTATATATAAGGATATAACTACACATAGATTCTGTCAGTGGTACTATAGTGAAGGTTATTGGTAGATCACTGGTATATATAGGGATATAACTACACATAGATACTGTCAGTGGTACTACAGTGTAGGTTATTGGTATATAACTGGTATATATAGGGATATAACTACATATAGATACTGTCAGTGGTACTACATTGTAGGTTATTGGTATATAACTGGAATATATAGCGATATAACTACACATAGATACTGTCAGTGGTACTAGAGTGTAGGTTTTTGGTATATAACTGGTATATATAGGGATATAACTACATACAGATACTGTCAGTGGTACTACAGTGTAGGTTATTGGTAGATAACTGGTATATATAGGGATATAACTACATATAGATACAGTCAGTGGTATTACAGTGTAGGTTATTGGTATATAACTGGTATATATAGGGATATAACTACATACAGATACTGTCAGTGGTACTACAGTCTAGGTTATTGGTATATAACTGGAATATATAGGGATATAACTACACATAGATACTGTCAGTGGTACTACAGTGTAGATTATTGGTATATAACTGGTATATATAGGATTATAACTACATATAGATACAGTCAGTGGTACTATAGTGTAGGTTATTGGTATATAACTGGTATATATAGGGATATAACTACACATAGATACTGTCAGTGGTAATACAGTGTAGGTTATTGGTATATAACTGGTATATATAGGGATATAACTACATACAGATACTGTCAGTGGTACTACAGTGTAGGTTATTGGTAGATAACTGGTATCTAACTCGATATAACTACATATAGATACTGTCAGTGGTACTATAGTGTAGGTTATTGGTATATCAATGGTATATATAGGGATATAACTACACATAGATACTGTCAGTGGTACTATAGTGTAGGTTATTGTTATATAACTGGTATATATAGTATTATAACTACATATAGACACTGTCAGTGGTACTATAGTGTAGGTTATTGGTATATAACTGGTATATATAGGGATATATCTACACATAGATACTGTCAGTGGTACTACAGTGTAGGTTATTGGTAGATAACTGGTATATATAGGGATATAACTACATATAGATACTGACAGTGGTACTACAGTGTAGGTTATTGGTAGATAACTGGTATATATCTGGATATAACTACATATAGATACTGTCAGTGGTACTACAGTGTAGGTTATTGGTAGATAACTGGTATATATAGGGATATAACTACATATAGATACTGTCAGTGGTACTACAGTGTAGGTTATTGGTATATAACTGGTATATATAGGGATATAACTACATATAGATACTGTCAGTGGTACTACAGTGTAGGTTATTGGTATATAACTGGTATATATAGGGATATAACTATACATAGATACTGTCAGTGGTACTACAGTGTAGGTTATTGGTAGAGAACTGGTATATATAGGGATATAACTACATATAGATACTGACAGTGGCACTACAGTGTAGGTTATTGGTATATAACTGGTATATAGAGGGATATAACTACATATAGATACTGTCAGTGGAACTACAGTGTAGGTTATTGGTAGATAACTGGTATATATAGGGATATAACTACACATAGATACTGTCAGTGTTACTACAGTGTAGGTTATTGGTATAGAACTGGTATATATAGGGATATAACTACATATACAGATACTGTCAGTCTTACTACAGTGTAGTGTATTGGTATATAACTGGTATATATAGAGATATAACTACATATACAGATACTGTCAGTCTTACTACAGTGTAGGTTATTGGTAGATAACTGGTATATATAGGGATATAACTACATATAGATACTGTCTGTGGAACTACAGTGTAGGTTATTGCTTGATAGCTGGTATATATAGGGATATAACTACACATAGATACTGTCAGTGGTACTACAGTGTAGGTTATTGGTAGATAACTGGTATATATAGGGATATAACTACACATAGATACTGTCAGTCTGACTAGAGTGTAGGTTATTGGTAGATAACTGGTATATATAAGGATATAACTACACATAGATACTGTCAATGGTACTATAGTGTAGGTTATTGGTAGATCACTGGTATATATAGGGATATAACTACACATAGATACTGTCAGTGGTACTACAGTGTAGGTTATTGGTATATAACTGGTATATATAGGGATATAACTACATATAGATACTGTCAGTGGTACTACATCGTAGGTTATTGGTATATAACTGGAATATATAGCGATATAACTCCACATAGATACTGTCAGTGGTACTACAGTGTAGGTTTTTGGTATATAACTGGTATATATAGGGATATAACTATATACAGATACTGTCAGTGGTACTACAGTGTAGGTTATTGGTAGTTAACTGGTATATATAGGGATATAACTATATATAGATACAGTCAGTGGTATTACAGTGTAGGTTATTGGTATATAACTGGTATATATAGGGATATAACTACATACAGATACTGTCAGTGGTACTACAGTCTAGGTTATTGTTATATAACTGGAATATATAGGGATATAACTACACATAGATACTGTCAGTGGTACTACAGTGTAGATTATTGGTATATAACTGGTATATATAGGATTATAACTACATATAGATACAGTCAGTGGTACTATAGTGTAGGTTATTGGTATATAACTGGTATATATAGGGATATAACTACACATAGATACTGTCAGTGGTAATACAGTGTAGGTTATTGGTATATAACTGGTATATATAGGGATATAACTACATACAGATACTGTCAGTGGTACTACATTGTAGGTTATTGGTAGATAACTGGTATCTATCTGGATATTACTACATATAGATACTGTCAGTGGTACTACAGTGTAGGTTATTGGTAGATAACTGGTATATATAGGGATATAACTACATATAGATACTGTCAGTGGTACTACAGTGTAGGTTATTGGTAGAGAACTGGTATATATAGGGATATAACTACATATAGATACTGACAGTGGTACTACAGTGTAGGTTATTGGTAGATAACTGGTATATATAGGATTATAACTACATATAGATACTGACAGTGGTACTACAGTGTAGGTTATTGGTATATAACTGGTATATATAGGGATATAACTACAAATAGATACTGACAGTGGTACTACAGTGTAGGTTATTGGTATATAACTGGAATATATAGGGATATAACTACATATAGATACTGTCAGTGGTACTACAGTGTAGATTATTGGTATATAACTTGTATATATAGGGATATAACTATATATAGATACTGTCAATGGTACCACAGTGTAGGTTATTGGTATATAACTGGTATATATAGGGATATAACTACATATAGATACTGTCAGTGGTACTACAGTGTAGGTTATTGGTATATAACTGGTATATATAAGGATATAACTATATACAGATACTGTCAGTGGTACTACAGTGTAGGTTATTGGTAGATAACTGGTATATATAGGGATATGACTACATATAGATACTGTCAGTGGTATTACAGTGTAGCTTATTGGTATATAACTGGTATATATAGGGATATAACTACATACAGATACTGTCAGTGGTACTACAGTGTAGGTTATTGGTATATAACTGGTATATATAGTGATATAACTACACATAGATACTGACAGTGGTACTACAGTGTAGGTTATTGGTAGATAACTGGTATATATAGGGATATAACTACATATAGATACTGTCAGTGGTACACCAGTGTAGCTTATTGGTATATAACTGGTATATATAGGGATATAACTACATACAGATACTGTCAGTGGTACTACAGAGTAGGTTATTAGTATATAACTGGTATATATAGGGATATAACTACACATAGATACTGACAGTGGTACTACAGTGTAGGTTATTGGTATATAACTGGTATATATAGGGATATAACTACACATAGATACTGTCAGTGGTACTACACTGTAGGTTATTGGTATATAACTGGTATATATAGGGATATAACTACATATAGATACTGTCAGTGGTACTACAGTGTAGGCTATTGGTATATAACTGGTATATATAGGGATATAACTACATATAGATACTGTCAGTGGTACTAGAGTGTAGGTTATTGGTATATAACTGGTATATATAGGGATATAACTACATATACAGATACTGTCAGTCTTACTACAGTGTAGGTTATTGTATATAACTGGTATATATAGAGATATAACTACATATACAGATACTGTCAGTCTTACTACAGTGTAGGTTATTGGTAGATAACTGCTATATATAGGGATATAACTACATATAGATACTGTCAGTGGTACTACAGTGTAGGTTAATGTTAGATAACTGGTATATATAGGGATATAACTACACATAGATATTGTCAGTCTTACTAGCGTGTAGGTTATTGGTATATAACTGGTATATATAGGGATATAACAACATATAGATACTGTCAGTGGTACTATAGTGTAGGTTATTGGTATATCAATGTTATATATAGGGATATAACTAAACATAGATACTGTCAGTGGTACTACAGTGTAGGGTATTGGTATATAACTTGTATATATAGGGAAATAACTATATATAGATACTGTCAGTGGTACTACAGTGTAGGTTATTGGTATATAACTGGTATATATAGGGATATAACTACATATAGATACTATCAGTGGTACTACAGTGTAGGTTATTGGTATATAACTGGTATATATAGGGATATAACTACATATAGATACTGTCAGTGGTACTCTAGTGTAGGTTATTGGTATATCAATGGTATATATAGGGATATAACTACACATAGATACTGTCAGTGGTACTACAGTGTAGGTTATTGCTATATAACTGGTATATATAGTATTATAACTAGATATAGACACTGTCAGTTGTACTATAGTGTAGGTTATTGGTATATAACTGGTATATATAGGGATATATCTACACATAGATACTGTCAGTGGTACTACAGTGTAGGTTATTGCTAGATAACTGGTATATATAGGGATATAACTACATATAGATACTGACAGTGGTACTACAGTGTAGGTTATTGGTAGATAACTGGTATATATCTGGATATAACTACATATAGATACTGTCAGTGGTACTACAGTGTAGGTTATTGGTAGATAACTGGTATATATAGGGATATAACTACATATAGATACTGTCAGTGGTACTACAGTGTAGGTTATTGGTATATAACTGGTATATATAGGGATATAACTACATATAGATACTGTCAGTGGTACTACAGTGTAGGTTATTGGTATATAACTGGTATATATAGGGATATAACTATACATAGATACTGTCAGTGGTACTACAGTGTAGGTTATTGGTAGAGAACTGGTATATATAGGGATATAACTACATATAGATACTGACAGTGGCACTACAGTGTAGGTTATTGGTATATAACTGGTATATAGAGGGATATAACTACATATAGATACTGTCAGTGGAACTACAGTGTAGGATATTGGTAGATAACTGGTATATATAGGGATATAACTACACATAGATACTGTCAGTGTTACTACAGTGTAGGTTATTGGTATAGAACTGGTATATATAGGGATATAACTACATATACAGATACTGTCAGTCTTACTACAGTGTAGTTTATTGGTATATAACTGGTATATATAGAGATATAACTACATATACAGATACTGTCAGTCTTACTACAGTGTAGGTTATTGGTAGATAACTGGTATATATAGGGATATAACTACATATAGATACTGTCAGTGGTACTACAGTGTAGGTTATTGCTTGATAGCTGGTATATATAGGGATATAACTACACATAGATACCGTCAGTGGTACTACTGTGTAGGTTATTGGTAGATAACTGGTATATATAGGGATATAACTACACATAGATACTGTCAGTCTGACTAGAGTGTAGGTTATTGGTAGATAACTGGTATATATAAGGATATAACTACACATAGATACTGTCAATGGTACTATAGTGTAGGTTATTGGTAGATCACTGGTATATATAGGGATATAACTACACATAGATACTGTCAGTGGTACTACAGTGTAGGTTATTGGTATATAACTGGTATATATAGGGATATAACTACATATAGATACTGTCAGTGGTACTACATTGTAGGTTATTGGTATATAACTGGAATATATAGCGACATAACTACACATAGATACTGTCAGTGGTACTACAGTGCAGGTTATTGGTATATAACTGGTATATATAGGGATATAACTACATATAGATACTGTCAGTGGTACTATAGTGTAGGTTATTGGTATATCAATGGTATATATAGGGATATAACTACACATAGATACTGTCAGTGGTACTACAGTGTAGGGTATTGGTATATAACTTGTATATATAGGGAAATAACTATATATAGATACTGTCAGTGGTACTACAGTGTAGGTTATTGGTATATAACTGGTATATATAGGGATATAACTACATATAGATACTGTCAGTGGTACTACAGTGTAGGTTATTGGTATATAACTGGTATATATAGGGATATAACTACATACATATACTGTCAGTGGTACTACAGTGTAGGTTATTGGTAGGTAACTGGTATATATAGGGATATAACTACATATAGATACTGTCAGTGGTATTACAGTGTAGGTTATTGGTATATAACTGGTATATATAGGGATATAACTACATACAGATACTGTCAGTGGTACTACAGTGTAGGTTATTGGTATATAACTGGTATATATAGGGATATAACTAAACATAGATACTGACAGTGGTACTACAATGTAGGTTATTGGTAGATAACTGGTATATATAGGGATATAACTACATATAGATACTGTCGGGTGGTACTACAGTGTAGGTTATTGGCATATAACTGGTATATATATGGATATTACTACACATAGATACTGTCAGTGGTACTACAGTGTAGGTTATTGGTATATAACTGGTATATATAGGGATATAACTACATATAGATACTGTCAGTGGTACTACAGTGTAGGCTATTGGTATATAACTGGTATATATAGGGATATAACTACATATAGATACTGACAGTGGTAATACAGTGTAGGTTATTGGTAGATAACTGGTATATATAGTGATATAACTACATATAGATACTGTCAGTGGTACTACAGTCTAGGTTATTGGTAGATAACTGGTATATATAGGGATATAACTACATAGAGATACTGTCAGTGGTACTACAGTGCAGGTTATTGGTAGATAACTGGTATATATAGGGATATAACTACATATAGATATTGTCAGTGGTACTACAGTGTAGGTTATTGGTATATAACTGGTATATATAGAGACATAACTACATATACAGATACTGCCAGTCTTACTACAGTGTAGGTTATTGGTAAATAACTGGTATATATATAGGGATATAACTACATATAGATACTGTCAGTGGTACTACCGTGTAGGTTATTGGTAGATAACTGGTATATATAGGGATATAACTACACATAGATACTGTCAGTCTTACTAGAGTGTAGGTTATTGTTAGATCACTGGTATATATAGTGATATAACTACACATAGATACTGTCAGTGTTACTACAGTGTAGGTTATTGGTAGATAACTGGTATATATAGGGATATAACTGTACATAGATACTGACAGTGGTACTACAGTGTAGGTTATTGGTATATAACTGGTATATATAGGGATATAACTACATATAGATACTGTCAGTGGTACTAGAGTGTAGGTTATTGGTATATAACTGGTATATATAGGGATATAACTATACATAGATACTGTCAGTGGTACTACAGTATAGGTTATTGGTAGATAATTGGTGTATATAGGGATATAACTTCATATATATACTGACAGTGGTACTACAGTGTAGGTTATTGGTAGATAACTGGTATATATAGTGATATAACTACATAAAGATACTGTCAGTGGCACTACACTCTAGGTTATTGGTAGATAACTGGTATATATAGGGATATAACTACATACAGATACTGTCAGTGGTACTACAGAGTAGGTTATTAGTATATAACTGGTATATATAGGGATATAACTACACATAGATACTGACAGTTGTACTACAGTGTAGGTTATTGGTATATAACTGGTATATATTGGGATATAACTACACATAGAAACTGACAGTGGTACTACAGTGTAGGTTATTGGTAGATAACTGGTATATATAGGGATATAACTACATATAGATACTGTCAGTGGTACTAGAGTGTAGGTTATTGGTATATAACTGGTATATATAGGGATATAACTACACATAGATACTGTCAGTGGTATTACAGTGTAGGTTATTGGTATATAACTGGTATATATAGGGTTATATCTACATATAGATACTGTCAGTGGTACTACAGTGTAGGCTATTGGTATATAACTGGTATATATAGGGATATAACTACATATAGATACTGTCGGTGGTACTACAGTGTAGGTTATTGGTATATAACTGGTATATATAGGGATATAACTACATATACAGATACTGTCAGTCTTACTACAGTGTAGGTTATTGGTATATAACTGGTATATATAGAGATATAACTACATATACAGATACTGTCAGTCTTACTACAGTGTAGGTTATAGGTAGATAACTGGTATATATAGGGATATAACTACATTTAGATACTGTCAGTGGTACTACAGTGTAGGTTATTGGTAGATAACTGGTATATATAGGGATATAACTACACATAGATACTGTCAGTCTTACTAGAGTGTAGGTTATTGTTAGATCACTGGTATATATAGGGATATAACTACACATAGATACTGTCAGTGGTACTACAGTGTAGGTTATTGGTAGATAACTGGTATATATAGGGATATAACTATATATAGATACTGTCAGTGGTACTACAGTGTAGGTTATTGGTAGATAACTGGTATATATAGGGATATAACTACATATAGATACTGTCAGTGGTACTAGAGTCTAGGTTATTGGTAGATAACTGGTATATATAGGGATATAACTACATAGAGATACTGTCAGTGGTACTAGAGTGTAGGCTATTGGTAGACAACTGGTATATATAGGGATATAACTACACATAGATACTGTCAGTGGTACTACAGTGTAGGTTATTGGTAGATAACTGGTATATATAGGGATATAACTACATATAGATACTGACAGTGGTACTAGAGTGTAGGTTATTGGCAGATAACTGGTATATATCGGGATATAACTACATATAGATACTGTCAGTGGTACTACAGTGTAGGTTATTGGTATATAACTGGTATATATAGGGATATAACTATATATAGATACTGTCAGTGGTATTACAGTGTAGCTTATTGGTATATAACTGGTATATGTAGGGATATAACTACATACAGATACTGTCAGTGGTACTACAGTGTAGGTTATTGGTATATAACTGGTATATATAGTGATATAACTACACATAGATACTGACAGTGGTACTACAGTGTAGGTTATTGGTAGATAACTGGTATATATAGGGATATAACTACATACAGATACTGTCAGTGGTACTACAGAGTAGGTTATTAGTATATAACTGGTATATATAGGGATATAACTACACATAGATACTGACAGTGGTACTACAGTGTAGGTTATTGGTATATAACTGGTATATATAGGGATATAACTACACATAGATACTGTCAGTGGTACTACAGTGTAGGTTTTTGGTATATAACTGGTATATATAGGGATATAACTACATATAGATACTCTCAGAGGTACTACATTGTAGGCTATTGGTATATAACTGGTACATATAGGGATATAACTATATATAGATACTGTCAGTGGTACTAGAGTGTAGGTTATTGGTATATAACTGGTATATATAGGGATATAACTACATATACAGATACTGTCAGTCTTACTACAGTGCAGGTTATTGTATATAACTGGTATATATAGAGATATAACTACATATACAGATACTGTCAGTCTTACTACAGTGTAGGTTATTGGTAGATAACTGGTATATATAGGGATATAATTACATATAGATACTGTCAGTGGTACTACAGTGTAGGTTATTGGTAGATAACTGGTATATATAGGGATATAACTACACATAGATACTGTCAGTCTTACTAGCGTGTAGGTTATTGGTATATCACTGGTATATATAGGGATATAACTACACATAGATACTGTCAGTGGTACTACAGTGTAGGTTATTGGTAGATAACTGGTATATATAGGGATATAACTACACATAGATAGTGACAGTGGTACTACAGTGTAGGTTATTGGTATATAACTGGTATATATAGGGATATAACTACATATAGATACTGTCAGTGGTAATATAGTGTAGGTTAATGGTATATAACTGGTATATATAGGGATATAACTACACATAGATACTGTCAGTGGTACTACAGTGTAGGTTATTGGTAGATAACTGGTATATATAGGGATATAACTACATAGAGATACTGTCAGTGGTACTACAGTGTAGGTTATTGGTAGATAACTGGTATATATAGGGATATAACTACACATAGATACTGTCAGTGGTACTACAGTGTAGGTTATTGGTAGATAACTGGTAAATATAGGGATATAACTACACATAGATACTGTCAGTGGTACTACGGTGTAGGTTATTGGTATATAACTGGAATATATAGGGATATAACTACACATAGATACTGTCAGTGGTACTACAGTGTAGGATATTGTTATATGACTGGTATATATAGGATTATAACTACATATAGACACTGTCAGTGGTAATATAGTGTAGGTTATTGGTATATAACTGGTATATATAGGGATATAACTACACATAGATACTGTCAGTGGTACTACAGTGTAGGTTATTGCAAGATAACTGGTATATATAGGGATATAACTACATATAGATACTGACAGTGGTACTACAGTGTAGGTTATTGGTAGATAACTTGTATATATCTGGATATAACTACATATAGATACTGTCAGTGGTACTACAGTGTAGGTTATTGGTAGATAACTGGTATATATAGGGATATAACTACACATACATACTGTCAGTGGTACTACAGTGTAGATTATTGGTATATAACTGGTATATATAGGGATATAACTACATATAGATACTTTCAGTGGTACTACAGTGTAGGTTATTGGTATATAACTGGTATATATAGGGATATAACTATACATAGATACTGTCAGTGGTACTACAGTGTAGGTTATTGGTAGAGAACTGGTATATATAGGGATATAACTACATATAGATACTGACAGTGGTACTACAGTGTAGGTTATTGGTATGTAACTGGTATATAGAGGGATATAACTACATATAGATACTGTCAGTGGTACTACAGTGTAGGTTATTGGTAGACAACTGGTATATATAGGGATATAACTACACATAGATACTGTCAGTGTTACTACAGTGTAGGTTATTGGTATAGAACTGGTATATATAGGGATATAACTACATATACAGATACTGTCAGTCTTACTACAGTGTAGTTTATTGGTATATAACTGGAATATATAGAGATATAACTACATATACAGATACTGTCAGTCTTACTACAGTGTAGGTTATTGGTAGATAACTGGTATATATAGGGATATAACTACATATAGATACTGTCAGTGGTACTACAGTGTAGGTTATTGGTTGATAGCTGGTATATATAGGGATATAACTTCACATAGATACTGTCAGTGGTACTACAGTGTAGGTTATTGGTAGATAACTGATATATATAGGGATATAACTACACATAGATACTATCAGTCTTACTAGAGTGTAGGTTACTGGTAGATAACTGGTATATATAAGGATATAACTACACATAGATACTGTCAGTGGTACTATAGTGTAGGTTATTGGTAGATCACTGGTATATATAGGGATATAACTACACATAGACACTGTCAGTGGTACTACAGTGTAGGTTATTGGTATATAACTGGTATATATAGGGATATAACTACATATAGATACTGTCAGTGGTACTACGTTGTAGGTTATTGGTATATAACTGGAATATATAGCGATATAACTACACATAGATACTGTCAGTGGTACTACAGTGTAGGTTATTGGTATATAACTGGTATATATAGGGATATAACTACATATAGATACTGTCAGTGGTACTATAGTGTAGGTTATTGGTATATCAATGGTATATATAGGGATATAACTACACATAGATACTGTCAGTGGTACTACAGTGTAGGGTATTGGTATATAACTTGTATATATAGGGAAATAACTATATATAGATACTGTCAGTGGTACTACAGTGTAGGTTATTGGTATATAACTGGTATATATAGGGATATAACTACATATAGATACTGTCAGTGGTACTACAGTGTAGGTTATTGGTATATAACTGGTATATATAGGGATATAACTACATATAGATACTGTCAGTGGTACTATAGTGTAGGTTATTGGTATATAACTGGTATATATAGGGATATAACTACACATAGATACTGTCAGTGGTACTACAGTGTAGGTTATTGGTAGATAACTGGTATATATAGGGATATAACTACATAGAGATACTGTCAGTGGTACTACAGTGTAGGTTATTGGTAGATAACTGGTATATATAGGGATATAACTACACATAGATACTGTCAGTGGTACTACAGTGTAGGTTATTGGTTGATAACTGGTAAATATAGGGATATAACTACACATAGATACTGTCAGTGGTACTACAGTGTAGGTTATTGGTATATAACTGGAATATATAGGGATATAACTACACATAGATACTGTCAGTGGTACTAAAGTGTAGGTTATTGTTATATAACTGGTATATATAGGATTATAACTACATATAGACACTGTCAGTGGTACTATAGTGTAGGTTATTGGTATATAACTGGTATATATAGGGATATAACTACACATAGATACTGTCAGTGGTACTACAGTGTAGGTTATTGCTATATAACTGGTATATATAGGGATATAACTACATATAGATACTGACAGTGGTACTACAGTGTAGGTTATTGGTAGATAACTGGTATATATCTGGATATAACTACATATAGATAATGTCAGTGGTACTACAGTGTAGGTTATTGGTAGATAACTTGTATATATAGGGATATAACTACATATAGATACTGTCAGTGGTACTACAGTGTAGGTTATTGGTATATAACTGGTATATATAGGGATATAACTACATATAGATACTGTCAGTGGTACTACAGTGTAGGTTATTGGTATATAACTGGTATATATAGGGATATAACTATACATAGATACTGTCAGTGGTACTTCAGTGTAGGTTATTGGTAGAGAACTGGTATATATAGGGATATAACTACATATAGATACTGACAGTGGTACTACAGTGTAGGTTATTGGTATATGACTGGGATATAGAAGGATATAAATACATATAGATACAGTCAGTGGAACTACAGTGTAGGTTATTGGTAGATAACTGGTATATATAGGGATATAACTACACATAGATACTGTCAGTGTTACTACAGTGTAGGTTATTGGTATAGAACTGGTATATATAGGGATATAACTACATATACAGATACTGTCAGTCTTACTACAGTGTAGTTTATTGGTATATAACTGGGATATATAGAGATATAACTACATATACAGATACTGTCAGTCTTACTACAGTGTAGGTTATTGGTAGATAACTGGTATATATAGGGATATAACTACATATAGATACTGTCAGTGGTACTACAGTGTAGGTTATTGGTTGATAGCTGGTATATATAGGGATATAACTACACATAGATACTGTCAGTGGTACTACAGTGTAGGTTATTGGTAGATAACTGGTATATATAGGGATATAACTACATATAGATACTGTCAGTAGTACTATAGTGTAGGTTATTGGTATATCAATGGTATATATAGGGATATAACTACACATAGATACTGTCAGTGGTACTACAGTGTAGGGTATTGGTATATAACTTGTATATATAGGGAAATAACTATATATAGATACTGTCAGTGGTACTACAGTGTAAGTTATTGGTAGATAACTGGTATATATAGGGATATAACTGCACATAGATACTAACAGTGGTACTACAGTGTAGGTTATTGGTAGATAACTGGTATATATATATGGATATAACTACATATAGATACTGTCAGTGGTACTACAGTCTAGGTCATTGGTAGATAACTGGTATATATAGGGATATAACTACATATAGATACTGTCAGTGGTACTACAGTGTAGGTTATTGGTAGATAACTGGTATATATAGGAATATAACTACATATAGATACTGACAGTTGTACTACAGTGTATGTTATTGGTAGATAACTGGTATATATAGGGATATAACTACATATAGATACTGTCAGTGGTACTACAGTCTAGGTTATTGGTAGATAACTGGTATATATAGGGATATAACTACATAGAGATACTGTCAGTGGTACTAGAGTGTAGGTTATTAGTATATAACTGGTATATATAGGGATATAACTACACATAGATACTGACAGTGGTACTACAGTGTAGGTTATTGGTATATAACTGGTATATATAGGGATATAACTACACATAGATACTGTCAGTGGTACTACAGTGTAGGTTATTGGTATATAACTGGTATATATAGGGATATAACTACATATAGATACTCTCAGAGGTACTACAGTGTAGGCTATTGGTATATAACTGGTATATATAGGGATATAACTATATATAGATACTGTCAGTGGTACTAGAGTGTAGGTTATTGGTATATAACTGGTATATATAGGGATATAACTACATATACAGATACTGTCAGTCTTACTACAGTGCAGGTTATTGTATATAACTGGTATATATAGAGATATAACTACATATACAGATACTGTCAGTCTTACTACAGTGTAGGTTATTGGTAGATAACTGGTATATATAGGGATATAATTACATATAGATACTGTCAGTGGTACTACAGTGTAGGTTATTGGTAGATAACTGGTATATATAGGGATATAACTACACAGATACTGTCAGTCTTACTAGCGTGTAGGTTATTGGTATATCACTGGTATATATAGGGATATAACTGCACATAGATACTGTCAGTGGTACTACAGTGTAGGTTATTGGTAGATAACTGGTATATATAGGGATATAACTACACATAGATACTGACAGTGGTACTACAGTGTAGGTTATTGGTATATAACTGGTATATATAGGGATATAACTACACATAGATACTGATAGTGGTACTACAGTGTAGGTTATTGGTATATAACTGGTATATATAGGGATATAACTACATAGAGATACTGTCAGTGGTACTACAGTGTAGGTTATTGGTAGATAACTGGTATATATAGGGATATAACTACACATAGATACTGTCAGTGGTACTACAGTGTAGGTTATTGGTAGATAACTGGTAAATACAGGGATATAACTACACATAGATACTGTCAGTGGTACTACGGTGTAGGTTATTGGTATATAACTGGAATATATAGGGATATAACTACACATAGATACTGTCAGTGGTACTACAGTGTAGGATATTGTTATATGACTGGTATATATAGGATTATAACTACATATAGACACTGTCAGTGGTAATATAGTGTAGGTTATTGGTATATAACTGGTATATATAGGGATATAACTACACATAGATACTGTCAGTGGTACTACAGTGTAGGTTATTGCAAGATAACTGGTATATATAGGGATATAACTACATATAGATACTGACAGTGGTACTACAGTGTAGGTTATTGGTAGATAACTTGTATATATCTGGATATAACTACATATAGATACTGTCAGTGGTACTACAGTGTAGGTTATTGGTAGATAACTGGTATATATAGGGATATAACTACACATAGATACTGTCAGTGGTACTACAGTGTAGGTTATTGGTAGATAACTGGTATATATAGGGATATAACTACACATAGATACTGACAGTGGTACTACAGTGTAGTTTATTGGTATATAACTGGAATATATAGAGATATAACTACATATACAGATACTGTCAGTCTTACTACATTGTAGGTTATTGGTAGATAACTGGTATATATAGGGATATAACTACATATAGATACTGTCAGTGGTACTACAGTGTAGGTTATTGGTTGATAGCTGGTATATATAGGGATATAACTTCACATAGATACTGTCAGTGGTACTACAGTGTAGGTTATTGGTAGATAACTGGTATATATAGGGATATAACTACACATAGATACTATCAGTCTTACTAGAGTGTAGGTTATTGGTAGATAACTGGTATATATAAGGATATAACTACACATAGATATTGTCAGTGGTACTCTAGTGTAGGTTATTGGTAGATCACTGGTATATATAGGGATATAACTAAACATAGACACTGTCAGTGGTACTACAGTGTAGGTTATTGGTATATAACTGGTATATATAGGGATATAACTACATATAGATACTGTCAGTGGTACTACGTTGTAGGTTATTGGTATATAACTGGAATATATAGCGATATAACTACACATAGATAGTGTCAGTGGTACTACAGTGTAGGTTATTGGTATATAACTGGTATATATAGGGATATAACTACATATAGATACTGTCAGTGGTACTATAGTGTAGGTTATTGGTATATCAATGGTATATATAGGGATATAACTACATAGAGATACTGTCAGTGGTACTACAGTGTAGGTTATTGGTATATAACTGGTATATATAGGGATATAACTACACATAGATACTGTCAGTGGTACTACAGTGTAGGTTATTGCTATATAACTGGTATATATAGGGATATAACTACATATAGATACTGACAGTGGTACTACAGTGTAGGTTATTGGTAGATAACTGGTATATATCTGGATATAACTACATATAGATAATGTCAGTGGTACTACAGTGTAGGTTATTGGTAGATAACTGGTATATATAGGGATATAACTACATATAGATACTGTCAGTGGTACTACAGTGTAGGTTATTGGTATATAACTGGTATATATAGGGATATAACTACATATAGATACTGTCAGTGGTACTACAGTGTAGGTTATTGGTATATAACTGGTATATATAGGGATATAACTATACATAGATACTGTCAGTGGTACTACAGTGTAGGTTATTGGTAGAGAACTGGTATATATAGGGATATAACTACATATAGATACTGACAGTGGTACTACAGTGTAGGTTATTGGTATATGACTGGGATATAGAAGGATATAAATACATATAGATACAGTCAGTGGAACTACAGTGTAGGTTATTGGTAGATAACTGGTATATATAGGGATATAACTACACATAGATACTGTCAGTGTTACTACAGTGTAGGTTATTGGTATAGAACTGGTATATATAGGGATATAACTACATATACAGATACTGTCAGTCTTACTACAGTGTAGTTTATTGGTATATAACTGGGATATATAGAGATATAACTACATATACAGTTACTGTCAGTCTTACTACAGTGTAGGTTATTGGTAGATAACTGGTATATATAGGGATATAACTACATATAGATACTGTCAGTGGTACTACAGTGTAGGTTATTGGTTGATAGCTGGTATATATAGGGATATAACTACACATAGATACTGTCAGTTGTACTACAGTGTAGGTTATTGGTAGATAACTGGTATATATAGGGATATAACTACATATAGATACTGTCAGTGGTACTATAGTGTAGGTTATTGGTATATCAATGGTATATATAGGGATATAACTACACATAGATACTGTCAGTGGTACTACAGTGTAGGGTATTGGTATATAACTTGTATATATAGGGAAATAACTATATATAGATACTGTCAGTGGTACTACAGTGTAAGTTATTGGTAGATAACTGGTATATATAGGGATATAACTGCACATAGATACTAACAGTGGTACTACAGTGTAGGTTATTGGTATATAACTGGTATATATAGGGATATAACTACATATAGATACTGTAAGTGGTACTATAGTGTAGGTTATTGGTATATAACTGGTATATATAGGGATATAACTACATATACAGATACTGTAAGTCTTACTACAGTGCAGGTTATTGTATATAACTGGTATATATAGAGATATAACTACATATACAGATACTGTCAGTCTTACTACAGTGTAGGTTATTGGTAGATAACTGGTATATATAGGGATATAATTACATATAGATACTGTCAGTGGTACTACAGTGTAGGTTATTGGTAGATAACTGGTATATATAGGGATATAACTACACAGATACTGTCAGTCTTACTAGCGTGTAGGTTATTGGTATATCACTGGTATATATAGGGATATAACTGCACATAGATACTGTCAGTGGTACTACAGTGTAGGTTATTGGTAGATAACTGGTATATATAGGGATATAACTACACATAGATACTGACAGTGGTACTACAGTGTAGGTTATTGGTATATAACTGGTATATATAGGGATATAACTACACATAGATACTGATAGTGGTACTACAGTGTAGGTTATTGGTATATAACTGGTATATATAGGGATATAACTACATAGAGATACTGTCAGTGGTACTACAGTGTAGGTTATTGGTAGATAACTGGTATATATAGGGATATAACTACACATAGATACTGTCAGTGGTACTACAGTGTAGGTTATTGGTAGATAACTGGTAAATACAGGGATATAACTACACATAGATACTGTCAGTGGTACTACGGTGTAGGTTATTGGTATATAACTGGAATATATAGGGATATAACTACACATAGATACTGTCAGTGGTACTACAGTGTAGGATATTGTTATATGACTGGTATATATAGGATTATAACTACATATAGACACTGTCAGTGGTAATATAGTGTAGGTTATTGGTATATAACTGGTATATATAGGGATATAACTACACATAGATACTGTCAGTGGTACTACAGTGTAGGTTATTGCAAGATAACTGGTATATATAGGGATATAACTACATATAGATACTGACAGTGGTACTACAGTGTAGGTTATTGGTAGATAACTTGTATATATCTGGATATAACTACATATAGATACTGTCAGTGGTACTACAGTGTAGGTTATTGGTAGATAACTGGTATATATAGGGATATAACTACACATAGATACTGTCAGTGGTACTACAGTGTAGGTTATTGGTAGATAACTGGTATATATAGGGATATAACTACACATAGATACTGACAGTGGTACTACAGTGTAGTTTATTGGTATATAACTGGAATATATAGAGATATAACTACATATACAGATACTGTCAGTCTTACTACATTGTAGGTTATTGGTAGATAACTGGTATATATAGGGATATAACTACATATAGATACTGTCAGTGGTACTACAGTGTAGGTTATTGGTTGATAGCTGGTATATATAGGGATATAACTTCACATAGATACTGTCAGTGGTACTACAGTGTAGGTTATTGGTAGATAACTGGTATATATAGGGATATAACTACACATAGATACTATCAGTCTTACTAGAGTGTAGGTTATTGGTAGATAACTGGTATATATAAGGATATAACTACACATAGATATTGTCAGTGGTACTCTAGTGTAGGTTATTGGTAGATCACTGGTATATATAGGGATATAACTAAACATAGACACTGTCAGTGGTACTACAGTGTAGGTTATTGGTATATAACTGGTATATATAGGGATATAACTACATATAGATACTGTCAGTGGTACTACGTTGTAGGTTATTGGTATATAACTGGAATATATAGCGATATAACTACACATAGATAGTGTCAGTGGTACTACAGTGTAGGTTATTGGTATATAACTGGTATATATAGGGATATAACTACATATAGATACTGTCAGTGGTACTATAGTGTAGGTTATTGGTATATCAATGGTATATATAGGGATATAACTACATAGAGATACTGTCAGTGGTACTACAGTGTAGGTTATTGGTATATAACTGGTATATATAGGGATATAACTACACATAGATACTGTCAGTGGTACTACAGTGTAGGTTATTGCTATATAACTGGTATATATAGGGATATAACTACATATAGATACTGACAGTGGTACTACAGTGTAGGTTATTGGTAGATAACTGGTATATATCTGGATATAACTACATATAGATAATGTCAGTGGTACTACAGTGTAGGTTATTGGTAGATAACTGGTATATATAGGGATATAACTACATATAGATACTGTCAGTGGTACTACAGTGTAGGTTATTGGTATATAACTGGTATATATAGGGATATAACTACATATAGATACTGTCAGTGGTACTACAGTGTAGGTTATTGGTATATAACTGGTATATATAGGGATATAACTATACATAGATACTGTCAGTGGTACTACAGTGTAGGTTATTGGTAGAGAACTGGTATATATAGGGATATAACTACATATAGATACTGACAGTGGTACTACAGTGTAGGTTATTGGTATATGACTGGGATATAGAAGGATATAAATACATATAGATACAGTCAGTGGAACTACAGTGTAGGTTATTGGTAGATAACTGGTATATATAGGGATATAACTACACATAGATACTGTCAGTGTTACTACAGTGTAGGTTATTGGTATAGAACTGGTATATATAGGGATATAACTACATATACAGATACTGTCAGTCTTACTACAGTGTAGTTTATTGGTATATAACTGGGATATATAGAGATATAACTACATATACAGTTACTGTCAGTCTTACTACAGTGTAGGTTATTGGTAGATAACTGGTATATATAGGGATATAACTACATATAGATACTGTCAGTGGTACTACAGTGTAGGTTATTGGTTGATAGCTGGTATATATAGGGATATAACTACACATAGATACTGTCAGTTGTACTACAGTGTAGGTTATTGGTAGATAACTGGTATATATAGGGATATAACTACATATAGATACTGTCAGTGGTACTATAGTGTAGGTTATTGGTATATCAATGGTATATATAGGGATATAACTACACATAGATACTGTCAGTGGTACTACAGTGTAGGGTATTGGTATATAACTTGTATATATAGGGAAATAACTATATATAGATACTGTCAGTGGTACTACAGTGTAAGTTATTGGTAGATAACTGGTATATATAGGGATATAACTGCACATAGATACTAACAGTGGTACTACAGTGTAGGTTATTGGTATATAACTGGTATATATAGGGATATAACTACATATAGATACTGTAAGTGGTACTATAGTGTAGGTTATTGGTATATAACTGGTATATATAGGGATATAACTACATATACAGATACTGTCAGTCTTACTACAGTGCAGGTTATTGTATATAACTGGTATATATAGAGATATAACTACATATACAGATACTGTCAGTCTTACTACAGTGTAGGTTATTGGTAGATAACTGGTATATATAGGGATATAATTACATATAGATACTGTCAGTGGTACTACAGTGTAGGTTATTGGTAGATAACTGGTATATATAGGGATATAACTACACATAGATACTGTCAGTCTTACTAGCGTGTAGGTTATTGGTATATCACTGGTATATATAGGGATATAACTGCACATAGATACTGTCAGTAATACTACAGTGTAGGTTATTGGTAGATAATTGGTATATATAGGGATATAACTACACATAGATACTGACAGTGGTACTAGAGTGTAGGTTATTGGTATATAACTGGTATATATAGGGATATAACTACATATAGATACTGTCAGTGGTACTATAGTGTAGGTTAATGGTATATAACTGGTATATATAGGGATATAACTACACATAGATACTGTCAGTGGTACTACAGTGTAGGTTATTGGTAGATAACTGGTATATATAGGGATATAACTACATAGAGATACTGTCAGTGGTACTACAGTGTAGGTTATTGGTAGATAACTGGTATATATAGGGATATAACTACACATAGATACTGTCAGTGGTACTACAGTGTAGGTTATTGGTAGATAACTGGTATATATAGGGATATAACTACATAGAGATACTGTCAGTGGTACTACAGTGTAGGTTATTGGTAGATAACTGGTAAATATAGGGATATAAATACACATAGATACTGTCAGTGGTACTACGGTGTAGGTTATTGGTATATAACTGGAATATATAGGGATATAACTACACATAGATACTGTCAGTGGTACTACAGTGTAGGATATTGTTATATGACTGGTATATATAGGATTATAACTACATATAGACACTGTCAGTGGTAATATAGTGTAGGTTATTGGTATATAACTGGTATATATAGGGATATAACTACACATAGATACTGTCAGTGGTACTACAGTGTAGGTTATTGCAAGATAACTGGTATATATAGGGATATAACTACATATAGATACTGACAGTGGTACTACAGTGTAGGTTATTGGTAGATAACTTGTATATATCTGGATATAACTACATATAGATACTGTCAGTGGTACTACAGTGTAGGTTATTGGTAGATAACTGGTATATATAGGGATATAACTACACATAGATACTGTCAGTGGTACTACAGTGTAGGTTATTGGTATATAACTGGTATATATAGGGATATAACTACATATAGATACTTTCAGTGGTACTACAGTGTAGGTTATTGGTATATAACTGGTATATATAGGGATATAACTATACATAGATACTGTCAGTGTTACTACAGTGTAGGTTATTGGTAGAGAACTGGTATATATAGGGATATAACTACATATAGATACTGACAGTGGTACTACAGTGTAGGTTATTGGTAGATAACTGGTATATATAGGGATATAACTACATATAGATACTGTCAGTGGTACTACAGTGTAGGTTATTGGTTGATAGCTGGTATATATAGGGATATAAGTTCACATAGATACTGTCAGTGGTACTACAGTGTAGGTTATTGGTAGATAACTGGTATATATAGGGATATAACTACACATAGATACTATCAGTCTTACTAGAGTGTAGGTTATTGGTAGATAACTGGTATATATAAGGATATAACTACACATAGATATTGTCAGTGGTACTATAGTGTAGGTTATTGGTAGATCACTGGTATATATAGGGATATAACTAAACATAGACACTGTCAGTGGTACTACAGTGTAGGTTATTGGTATATAACTGGTATATATAGGGATATAACTACATATAGATACTGTCAGTGGTACTACGTTGTAGGTTATTGGTATATAACTGGAATATATAGCGATATAACTACACATAGATACTGTCAGTGGTACTACAGTGTAGGTTATTGGTATATAACTGGTATATATAGGGATATAACTACATATAGATACTGTCAGTGGTACTATAGTGTAGGTTATTGGTATATCAATGGTATATATAGGGATATAACTACATAGAGATACTGTCAGTGGTACTACAGTGTAGGTTATTGGTATATAACTGGTATATATAGGGATATAACTACACATAGATACTGTCAGTGGTACTACAGTGTAGGTTATTGCTATATAACTGGTATATATAGGGATATAACTACATATAGATACTGACAGTGGTACTACAGTGTAGGTTATTGGTATATAACTGGTATATATAGGGATATAACTACACATAGATACTGACAGTGGTACTAGAGTGTAGGTTATTGGTATATAACTGGTATATATAGGGATATAACTACATATAGATACTGTCAGTGGTACTATAGTGTAGGTTAATGGTATATAACTGGTATATATAGGGATATAACTACACATAGATACTGTCAGTGGTACTACAGTGTAGGTTATTGGTAGATAACTGGTATATATAGGGATATAACTACATAGAGATACTGTCAGTGGTACTACAGTGTAGGTTATTGGTAGATAACTGGTATATATAGGGATATAACTACACATAGATACTGTCAGTGGTACTACAGTGTAGGTTATTGGTAGATAACTGGTAAATATAGGGATATAAATACACATAGATACTGTCAGTGGTACTACGGTGTAGGTTATTGGTATATAACTGGAATATATAGGGATATAACTACACATAGATACTGTCAGTGGTACTACAGTGTAGGATATTGTTATATGACTGGTATATATAGGATTATAACTACATATAGACACTGTCAGTGGTAATATAGTGTAGGTTATTGGTATATAACTGGTATATATAGGGATATAACTACACATATATACTGTCAGTGGTACTACAGTGTAGGTTATTGCAAGATAACTGGTATATATAGGGATATAACTACATATAGATACTGACAGTGGTACTACAGTGTAGGTTATTGGTAGATAACTTGTATATATCTGGATATAACTACATATAGATACTGTCAGTGGTACTACAGTGTAGGTTATTGGTAGATAACTGGTATATATAGGGATATAACTACACATAGATACTGTCAGTGGTACTACAGTGTAGGTTATTGGTATATAACTGGTATATATAGGGATATAACTACATATAGATACTTTCAGTGGTACTACAGTGTAGGTTATTGGTATATAACTGGTATATATAGGGATATAACTATACATAGATACTGTCAGTGTTACTACAGTGTAGGTTATTGGTAGAGAACTGGTATATATAGGGATATAACTACATATAGATACTGACAGTGGTACTACAGTGTAGGTTATTGGTAGATAACTGGTATATATAGGGATATAACTACATATAGATACTGTCAGTGGTACTACAGTGTAGGTTATTGGTTGATAGCTGGTATATATAGGGATATAACTTCACATAGATACTGTCAGTGGTACTACAGTGTAGGTTATTGGTAGATAACTGGTATATATAGGGATATAACTACACATAGATACTATCAGTCTTACTAGAGTGTAGGTTATTGGTAGATAACTGGTATATATAAGGATATAACTACACATAGATATTGTCAGTGGTACTATAGTGTAGGTTATTGGTAGATCACTGGTATATATAGGGATATAACTAAACATAGACACTGTCAGTGGTACTACAGTGTAGGTTATTGGTATATAACTGGTATATATAGGGATATAACTACATATAGATACTGTCAGTGGTACTACGTTGTAGGTTATTGGTATATAACTGGAATATATAGCGATATAACTACACATAGATACTGTCAGTGGTACTACAGTGTAGGTTATTGGTATATAACTGGTATATATAGGGATATAACTACATATAGATACTGTCAGTGGTACTATAGTGTAGGTTATTGGTATATCAATGGTATATATAGGGATATAACTACATAGAGATACTGTCAGTGGTACTACAGTGTAGGTTATTGGTATATAACTGGTATATATAGGGATATAACTACACATAGATACTGTCAGTGGTACTACAGTGTAGGTTATTGCTATATAACTGGTATATATAGGGATATAACTACATATAGATACTGACAGTGGTACTACAGTGTAGGTTATTGGTAGATAACTGGTATATATCTGGATATAACTACATATAGATAATGTCAGTGGTACTACAGTGTAGGTTATTGGTAGATAACTGGTATATATAGGGATATAACTACATATAGATACTGTCAGTGGTACTACAGTGTAGGTTATTGGTATATAACTGGTATATATAGGGATATAACTACATATAGATACTGTCAGTGGTACTACAGTGTAGGTTATTGGTATATAACTGGTATATATAGGGATATAACTATACATAGATACTGTCAGTGGTACTACAGTGTAGGTTATTGGTAGAGAACTGGTATATATAGGGATATAACTACATATAGATACTGACAGTGGTACTACAGTGTAGGTTATTGGTATATGACTGGGATATAGAAGGATATAAATACATATAGATACAGTCAGTGGAACTACAGTGTAGGTTATTGGTAGATAACTGGTATATATAGGGATATAACTACACATAGATACTGTCAGTGTTACTACAGTGTAGGTTATTGGTATAGAACTGGTATATATAGGGATATAACTACATATACAGATACTGTCAGTCTTACTACAGTGTAGTTTATTGGTATATAACTGGGATATATAGAGATATAACTACATATACAGTTACTGTCAGTCTTACTACAGTGTAGGTTATTGGTAGATAACTGGTATATATAGGGATATAACTACATATAGATACTGTCAGTGGTACTACAGTGTAGGTTATTGGTTGATAGCTGGTATATATAGGGATATAACTACACATAGATACTGTCAGTTGTACTACAGTGTAGGTTATTGGTATATAACTGGTATATATAGGGATATAACTACATATAGATACTTTCAGTGGTACTACAGTGTAGGTTATTGGTATATAACTGGTATATATAGGGATATAACTATACATAGATACTGTCAGTGTTACTACAGTGTAGGTTATTGGTAGAGAACTGGTATATATAGGGATATAACTACATATAGATACTGACAGTGGTACTACAGTGTAGGTTATTGGTAGATAACTGGTATATATAGGGATATAACTACATATAGATACTGTCAGTGGTACTACAGTGTAGGTTATTGGTTGATAGCTGGTATATATAGGGATATAAGTTCACATAGATACTGTCAGTGGTACTACAGTGTAGGTTATTGGTAGATAACTGGTATATATAGGGATATAACTACACATAGATACTATCAGTCTTACTAGAGTGTAGGTTATTGGTAGATAACTGGTATATATAAGGATATAACTACACATAGATATTGTCAGTGGTACTATAGTGTAGGTTATTGGTAGATCACTGGTATATATAGGGATATAACTAAACATAGACACTGTCAGTGGTACTACAGTGTAGGTTATTGGTATATAACTGGTATATATAGGGATATAACTACATATAGATACTGTCAGTGGTACTACGTTGTAGGTTATTGGTATATAACTGGAATATATAGCGATATAACTACACATAGATACTGTCAGTGGTACTACAGTGTAGGTTATTGGTATATAACTGGTATATATAGGGATATAACTACATATAGATACTGTCAGTGGTACTATAGTGTAGGTTATTGGTATATCAATGGTATATATAGGGATATAACTACATAGAGATACTGTCAGTGGTACTACAGTGTAGGTTATTGGTATATAACTGGTATATATAGGGATATAACTACACATAGATACTGTCAGTGGTACTACAGTGTAGGTTATTGCTATATAACTGGTATATATATGGATATAACTACATATAGATACTGACAGTGGTACTACAGTGTAGGTTATTGGTATATAACTGGTATATATAGGGATATAACTACACATAGATACTGACAGTGGTACTAGAGTGTAGGTTATTGGTATATAACTGGTATATATAGGGATATAACTACATATAGATACTGTCAGTGGTACTATAGTGTAGGTTAATGGTATATAACTGGTATATATAGGGATATAACTACACATAGATACTGTCAGTGGTACTACAGTGTAGGTTATTGGTAGATAACTGGTATATATAGGGATATAACTACATAGAGATACTGTCAGTGGTACTACAGTGTAGGTTATTGGTAGATAACTGGTATATATAGGGATATAACTACACATAGATACTGTCAGTGGTACTACAGTGTAGGTTATTGGTAGATAACTGGTAAATATAGGGATATAAATACACATAGATACTGTCAGTGGTACTACGGTGTAGGTTATTGGTATATAACTGGAATATATAGGGATATAACTACACATAGATACTGTCAGTGGTACTACAGTGTAGGATATTGTTATATGACTGGTATATATAGGATTATAACTACATATAGACACTGTCAGTGGTAATATAGTGTAGGTTATTGGTATATAACTGGTATATATAGGGATATAACTACACATATATACTGTCAGTGGTACTACAGTGTAGGTTATTGCAAGATAACTGGTATATATAGGGATATAACTACATATAGATACTGACAGTGGTACTACAGTGTAGGTTATTGGTAGATAACTTGTATATATCTGGATATAACTACATATAGATACTGTCAGTGGTACTACAGTGTAGGTTATTGGTAGATAACTGGTATATATAGGGATATAACTACACATAGATACTGTCAGTGGTACTACAGTGTAGGTTATTGGTATATAACTGGTATATATAGGGATATAACTACATATAGATACTTTCAGTGGTACTACAGTGTAGGTTATTGGTATATAACTGGTATATATAGGGATATAACTATACATAGATACTGTCAGTGTTACTACAGTGTAGGTTATTGGTAGAGAACTGGTATATATAGGGATATAACTACATATAGATACTGACAGTGGTACTACAGTGTAGGTTATTGGTAGATAACTGGTATATATAGGGATATAACTACATATAGATACTATCAGTCTTACTAGAGTGTAGGTTATTGGTAGATAACTGGTATATATAAGGATATAACTACACATAGATATTGTCAGTGGTACTATAGTGTAGGTTATTGGTAGATCACTGGTATATATAGGGATATAACTACACATAGATACTGTCAGTGGTACTACAGTGTAGGTTATTGGTATATAACTGGTATATATAGGGATATAACTACATATAGATACTGTCAGTGGTACTATAGTGTAGGTTATTGGTATATCAATGGTATATATAGGGATATAACTACATAGAGATACTGTCAGTGGTACTACAGTGTAGGTTATTGGTATATAACTGGTATATATAGGGATATAACTACACATAGATACTGTCAGTGGTACTACAGTGTAGGTTATTGCTATATAACTGGTATATATAGGGATATAACTACATATAGATACTGACAGTGGTACTACAGTGTAGGTTATTGGTAGATAACTGGTATATATCTGGATATAACTACATATAGATAATGTCAGTGGTACTACAGTGTAGGTTATTGGTAGATAACTGGTATATATAGGGATATAACTACATATAGATACTGTCAGTGGTACTACAGTGTAGGTTATTGGTATATAACTGGTATATATAGGGATATAACTACATATAGATACTGTCAGTGGTACTACAGTGTAGGTTATTGGTATATAACTGGTATATATAGGGATATAACTATACATAGATACTGTCAGTGGTACTACAGTGTAGGTTATTGGTAGAGAACTGGTATATATAGTGATATAACTACATATAGATACTGACAGTGGTACTACAGTGTAGGTTATTGGTATATGACTGGGATATAGAAGGATATAAATACATATAGATACAGTCAGTGGAACTACAGTGTAGGTTATTGGTAGATAACTGGTATATATAGGGATATAACTACACATAGATACTGTCAGTGTTACTACAGTGTAGGTTATTGGTATAGAACTGGTATATATAGGGATATAACTACATATACAGATACTGTCAGTCTTACTACAGTGTAGTTTATTGGTATATAACTGGGATATATAGAGATATAACTACATATACAGTTACTGTCAGTCTTACTACAGTGTAGGTTATTGGTAGATAACTGGTATATATAGGGATATAACTACATATAGATACTGTCAGTGGTACTACAGTGTAGGTTATTGGTTGATAGCTGGTATATATAGGGATATAACTACACATAGATACTGTCAGTTGTACTACAGTGTAGGTTATTGGTAGATAACTGGTATATATAGGGATATAACTACATATAGATACTGTCAGTGGTACTATAGTGTAGGTTATTGGTATATCAATGGTATATATAGGGATATAACTACACATAGATACTGTCAGTGGTACTACAGTGTAGGGTATTGGTATATAACTTGTATATATAGGGAAATAACTATATATAGATACTGTCAGTGGTACTACAGTGTAAGTTATTGGTAGATAACTGGTATATATAGGGATATAACTGCACATAGATACTAACAGTGGTACTACAGTGTAGGTTATTGGTATATAACTGGTATATATAGGGATATAACTACATATAGATACTGTAAGTGGTACTATAGTGTAGGTTATTGGTATATAACTGGTATATATAGGGATATAACTACATATACAGATACTGTCAGTCTTACTACAGTGCAGGTTATTGTATATAACTGGTATATATAGAGATATAACTACATATACAGATACTGTCAGTCTTACTACAGTGTAGGTTATTGGTAGATAACTGGTATATATAGGGATATAATTACATATAGATACTGTCAGTGGTACTACAGTGTAGGTTATTGGTAGAAAACTGGTATATATAGGGATATAACTACACATAGATGCTGTCAGTCTTACTAGCGTGTAGGTTATTGGTATATCACTGGTATATATAGGGATATAACTGCACATAGATACTGTCAGTGGTACTACAGTGTAGGTTATTGGTAGATAACTGGTATATATAGGGATATAACTACACATAGATACTGACAGTGGTACTAGAGTGTAGATTATTGGTATATAACTGGTATATATAGGGATATAACTACATATAGATACTGTCAGTGGTACTATAGTGTAGGTTAATGGTATATAACTGGTATATATAGGGATATAACTACACATAGATACTGTCAGTGGTACTACAGTGTAGGTTATTGGTAGATAACTGGTATATATAGGGATATAACTACATAGAGATACTGTCAGTGGTACTACAGTGTAGGTTATTGGTAGATAACTGGTATATATAGGGATATAACTACACATAGATACTGTCAGTGGTACTACAGTGTAGGTTATTGGTAGATAACTGGTAAATATAGGGATATAAATACACATAGATACTGTCAGTGGTACTACGGTGTAGGTTATTGGTATATAACTGGAATATATAGGGATATAACTACACATAGATACTGTCAGTGGTACTACAGTGTAGGATATTGTTATATGACTGGTATATATAGGATTATAACTACATATAGACACTGTCAGTGGTAATATAGTGTAGGTTATTGGTATATAACTGGTATATATAGGGATATAACTACACATAGATACTGTCAGTGGTACTACAGTGTAGGTTATTGCAAGATAACTGGTATATATAGGGATATAACTACATATAGATACTGACAGTGGTACTACAGTGTAGGTTATTGGTAGATAACTTGTATATATCTGGATATAACTACATATAGATACTGTCAGTGGTACTACAGTGTAGGTTATTGGTAGATAACTGGTATATATAGGGATATAACTACACATAGATACTGTCAGTGGTACTACAGTGTAGGTTATTGGTATATAACTGGTATATATAGGGATATAACTACATATAGATACTTTCAGTGGTACTACAGTGTAGGTTATTGGTATATAACTGGTATATATAGGGATATAACTATACATAGATACTGTCAGTGTTACTACAGTGTAGGTTATTGGTAGAGAACTGGTATATATAGGGATATAACTACATATAGATACTGACAGTGGTACTACAGTGTAGGTTATTGGTATATAACTGGTATATAGAGGGATATAACTACATATAGATACTGTCAGTGGTACTACAGTGTAGGTTATTGGTAGATAACTGGTATATATAGGGATATAACTACACATAGATACTGTCAGTGTTACTACAGTGTAGGTTATTGGTATAGAACTGGTATATATAGGGATATAACTACATATACAGATACTGTCAGTCTTACTACAGTGTAGTTTATTGGTATATAACCGGAATATATAGAGATATAACTACATATACAGATACTGTCAGTCTTACTACAGTGTAGGTTATTGGTAGATAACTGGTATATATAGGGATATAACTACATATAGATACTGTCAGTGGTACTACAGTGTAGGTTATTGGTTGATAGCTGGTATATATAGGGATATAACTTCACATAGATACTGTCAGTGGTACTACAGTGTAGGTTATTGGTAGATAACTCGTATATATAGGGATATAACTACACATAGATACTATCAGTCTTACTAGAGTGTAGGTTATTAGTAGATAACTGGTATATATAAGGATATAACTACACATAGATACTGTCAGTGGTACTATAGTGTAGGTTATTGGTAGATCACTGGTATATATAGGGATATAACTACACATAGACACTGTCAGTGGTACTACAGTGTAGGTTATTGGTATATAACTGGTATATATAGGGATATAACTACATATAGATACTGTCAGTGGTACTACGTTGTAAGTTATTGGTATATAACTGGAATATATAGCGATATAACTACACATAGATACTGTCAGTGGTACTACAGTGTAGGTTATTGGTATATAACTGGTATATATAGGGATATAACTACATATAGATACTGTCAGTGGTACTATAGTGTAGGTTATTGGTATATCAATGGTATATATAGGGATATAACTACATAGAGATACTGTCAGTGGTACTACAGTGTAGGTTATTGGTAGATAACTGGTATATATAGGGATATAACTACACATAGATACTGTCAGTGGTACTACAGTGTAGGTTATTGGTAGATAACTGGTAAATATAGGGATATAACTACACATAGATACTGTCAGTGGTACTACAGTGTAGGTTATTGGTATATAACTGGAATATATAGGGATATAACTACACATAGATACTGTCAGTGGTACTAAAGTGTAGGTTATTGTTATATAACTGGTATATATAGGATTATAACTACATATAGACACTGTCAGTGGTACTATAGTGTAGGTTATTGGTATATAACTGGTATATATAGGGATATAACTACACATAGATACTGTCAGTGGTACTACAGTGTAGGTTATTGCTATATAACTGGTATATATAGGGATATAACTACATATAGATACTGACAGTGGTACTACAGTGTAGGTTATTGGTAGATAACTGGTATATATAGGGATATAACTACATATAGATAATGTCAGTGGTACTACAGTGTAGGTTATTGGTAGATAACTGGTATATATAGGGATATAACTACATATAGATACTGTCAGTGGTACTACAGTGTAGGTTATTGGTATATAACTGGTATATATAGGGATATAACTACATATAGATACTGTCAGTGGTACTACAGTGTAGGTTATTGGTATATAACTGGTATATATAGGGATATAACTATACATAGATACTGTCAGTGGTACTACAGTGTAGGTTATTGGTAGAGAACTGGTATATATAGGGATATAACTACATATAGATATTGACAGTGGTACTACAGTGAAGGTTATTGGTATATGACTGGGATATAGAAGGATATAAATCCATATAGATACAGTCAGTGGAACTACAGTGTAGGTTATTGGTAGATAACTGGTATATATAGGGATATAACTACACATAGATACTGTCAGTGTTACTACAGTGTAGGTTATTGGTATAGAACTGGTATATATAGGGATATAACTACATATACAGATACTGTCAGTCTTACTACAGTGTAGTTTATTGGTATATAACTGGGATATATAGAGATATAACTACATATACAGATACTGTCAGTCTTACTACAGTGTAGGTTATTGGTAGATAACTGGTATATATAGGGATATAACTACATATAGATACTGTCAGTGGTACTACAGTGTAGGTTATTGGTTGATAGCTGGTATATATAGGGATATAACTACACATAGATACTGTCAGTGGTACTTCAGTGTAGGTTATTGGTAGATAACTGGTATATATAGGGATATAACTACATATAGATACTGTCAGTGGTACTATAGTGTAGGTTATTGGTATATCAATGGTATATATAGGGATATAACTACACATAGATACTGTCAGTGGTACTACAGTGTAGGGTATTGGTATATAACTTGTATATATAGGGAAATAACTATATATAGATACTGTCAGTGGTACTACAGTGTAAGTTATTGGTAGATAACTGGTATATATAGGGATATAACTGCACATAGATACTAACAGTGGTACTACAGTGTAGGTTATTGGTATATAACTGGTATATATAGGGATATAACTACATATAGATACTGTCAGTGGTACTATAGTGTAGGTTATTGGTATATAACTGGTATATATAGGGATATAACTACACATAGATACTGTCAGTTGTACTACAGTGTAGGTTATTGGTAGATAACTGGTATATATAGGGATATAACTACATATAGATATTGACATTGGTACTACAGTGTAGGTTATTGGTAGATAACTGGTATATATATATGGATATAACTATATATAGATACTGTCAGTGGTACTACAGTCTAGGTCATTGGTAGATAACTGGCATATATAGGGATATAACTACATATAGATACTGTCAGTGGTACTACAGTGTAGGTTATTGGTAGATAACTGGTATATATAGGGATATAACTACATATAGATACTGACAGTTGTACTACAGTGTATGTTATTGGTAGATAACTGGTATATATAGGGATATAACTACATATAGATACTGTCAGTGGTACTACAGTCTAGGTTATTGGTATATAACTGGTATATATAGGGATATAACTACACATAGATACTGTCAGCGGTACTACAGTGTAGGTTATTGGTAGATAACTGGTATATATAGGGATATAACTACATATAGATATTGACATTGGTACTACAGTGTAGGTTATTGGTAGATAACTGGTATATATATATGGATATAACTACATATAGATACTGTCAGTGGTACTACAGTCTAGGTCATTGGTAGATAACTGGTATATATAGGGATATAACTACATATAGATACTGTCAGTGGTACTACAGTGTAGGTTATTGGTAGATAACTGGTATATATAGGAATATAACTACATATAGATACTGACAGTTGTACTACAGTGTATGTTATTGGTAGATAACTGGTATATATAGGGATATAACTACATATAGATACTGTCAGTGGTACTACAGTCTAGGTTATTGGTAGATAACTGGTATATATAGGGATATAACTACATAGAGATACTGTCAGTGGTACTAGAGTGTAGGTTATTAGTATATAACTGGTATATATAGGGATATAACTACACATAGATACTGACAGTGGTACTACAGTGTAGGTTATTGGTATATAACTGGTATATATAGGGATATAACTACACATAGATACTCTCAGTGGTACTACAGTGTAGGTTATTGGTATATAACTGGTATATATAGGGATATAACTACATATAGATACTCTCAGAGGTACTACAGTGTAGGCTATTGGTATATAACTGGTATATATAGGGATATAACTATATATAGATACTGTCAGTGGTACTACAGTGTAGGTTATTGGTAGATAACTGGTATATATAGGGATATAACTACACATAGATACTGTCAGTGGTACTATAGTGTAGGTTAATGGTATATAACTGGTATATATAGGGATATAACTACACATAGATACTGTCAGTGGTACTACAGTGTAGGTTATTGGTAGATAACTGGTATATATAGGGATATAACTACATAGAGATACTGTCAGTGGTACTACAGTGTAGGTTATTGGTAGATAACTGGTATATATAGGGATATAACTACACATAGATACTGTCAGTGGTACTACAGTGTAGGTTATTGGTAGATAACTGGTAAATATAGGGATATAACTACACATAGATACTGTCAGTGGTACTACGGTGTAGGTTATTGGTATATAACTGGAATATATAGGGATATAACTACACATAGATACTGTCAGTGGTACTACAGTGTAGGATATTGTTATATGACTGGTATATATAGGATTATAACTACATATAGACACTGTCAGTGGTAATATAGTGTAGGTTATTGGTATATAACTGGTATATATAGGGATATAACTACACATAGATACTGTCAGTGGTACTACAGTGTAGGTTATTGCAAGATAACTGGTATATATAGGGATATAACTACATATAGATACTGACAGTGGTACTACAGTGTAGGTTATTGGTAGATAACTTGTATATATCTGGATATAACTACATATAGATACTGTCAGTGGTACTACAGTGTAGGTTATTGGTAGATAACTGGTATATATAGGGATATAACTACACATAGATACTGTCAGTGTTACTACAGTATAGGTTATTGGTATAGAACTGGTATATATAGGGATATAACTATACATAGATACTGTCAGTGGTACTACAGTGTAGGTTATTGGTAGAGAACTGGTATATATAGGGATATAACTACATATAGATATTGACAGTGGTACTACAGTGAAGGTTATTGGTATATGACTGGGATATAGAAGGATATAAATCCATATAGATACAGTCAGTGGAACTACAGTGTAGGTTATTGGTAGATAACTGGTATATATAGGGATATAACTACACATAGATACTGTCAGTGTTACTACAGTGTAGGTTATTGGTATAGAACTGGTATATATAGGGATATAACTACATATACAGATACTGTCAGTCTTACTACAGTGTAGTTTATTGGTATATAACTGGGATATATAGAGATATAACTACATATACAGATACTGTCAGTCTTACTACAGTGTAGGTTATTGGTAGATAACTGGTATATATAGGGATATAACTACATATAGATACTGTCAGTGGTACTACAGTGTAGGTTATTGGTTGATAGCTGGTATATATAGGGATATAACTACACATAGATACTGTCAGTGGTACTTCAGTGTAGGGTATTGGTATATAACTTGTATATATAGGGAAATAACTATATATAGATACTGTCAGTGGTACTACAGTGTAAGTTATTGGTAGATAACTGGTATATATAGGGATATAACTGCACATAGATACTAACAGTGGTACTACAGTGTAGGTTATTGGTATATAACTGGTATATATAGGGATATAACTACATATAGATACTGTCAGTGGTAGTATAGTGTAGGTTATTGGTATATAACTGGTATATATAGGGATATAACTACACATAGATACTGTCAGTTGTACTACAGTGTAGGTTATTGGTAGATAACTGGTATATATAGGGATATAACTACATATAGATATTGACATTGGTACTACAGTGTAGGTTATTGGTAGATAACTGGTATATATATATGGATATAACTACATATAGATACTGTCAGTGGTACTAGAGTCTAGGTCATTGGTAGATAACTGGCATATATAGGGATATAACTACATATAGATACTGTCAGTGGTACTACAGTGTAGGTTATTGGTAGATAACTGGTATATATAGGGATATAACTACATATAGATACTGACAGTTGTACTACAGTGTATGTTATTGGTAGATAACTGGTATATATAGGGATATAACTACATATAGATACTGTCAGTGGTACTACAGTCTAGGTTATTGGTATATAACTGGTATATATAGGGATATAACTACACATAGATACTGTCAGTGGTACTACAGTGTAGGTTATTGGTAGATAACTGGTATATATAGGGATATAACTACATATAGATATTGACATTGGTACTACAGTGTAGGTTATTGGTAGATAACTGGTATATATATATGGATATAACTACATATAGATACTGTCAGTGGTACTACAGTCTAGGTCATTGGTAGATAACTGGTATATATAGGGATATAACTACATATAGATACTGTCAGTGGTACTACAGTGTAGGTTATTGGTAGATAACTGGTATATATAGGAATATAACTACATATAGATACTGACATTTGTACTACAGTGTATGTTATTGGTAGATAACTGGTATATATAGGGATATAACTACATATAGATACTGTCAGTGGTACTACAGTCTAGGTTATTGGTAGATAACTGGTATATATAAGGATATAACTACATAGAGATACTGTCAGTGGTACTAGAGTGTAGGTTATTAGTATATAACTGGTATATATAGGGATATAACTACACATAGATACTGACAGTGGTACTACAGTGTAGGTTATTGGTATATAACTGGTATATATAGGGATATAACTACACATAGATACTCTCAGTGGTACTACAGTGTAGGTTATTGGTATATAACTGGTATATATAGGGATATAACTACATATAGATACTCTCAGAGGTACTACAGTGTAGGCTATTGGTATATAACTGGTATATATAGGGATATAACTACATATAGATACTGACAGTGGTACTACAGTGTAGGTTATTGGTATATAACTTGTATATATCTGGATATAACTACATATAGATACTGTCAGTGGTACTACAGTGTAGGTTATTGGTAGATAACTGGTATATATAGGGATATAACTACACATAGATACTGTCAGTGGTACTACAGTGTAGGTTATTGGTAGAGAACTGGTATATATAGGGATATAACTACATATAGATACTGACAGTGGTACTACAGTGTAGGTTATTGGTATATAACTGGTATATAGAGGGATATAACTACATATAGATACTGTCAGTGGTACTACAGTGTAGGTTATTGGTAGATAACTGGTATATATAGAAATATAACTACACATAGATACTGTCAGTGTTACTACAGTGTAGGTTATTGGTATAGAACTGGTATATATAGGGATATAACTACATATACAGATACTGTCAGTCTTACTACAGTGTAGTTTATTGGTATATAACTGGAATATATAGAGATATAACTACATATACAGATACTGTCAGTCTTACTACAGTGTAGGTTATTGGTAGATAACTGGTATATATAGGGATATAACTACATATAGATACTGTCAGTGGTACTACAGTGTAGGTTTTTGGTTGATAGCTGGTATATATAGGGATATAACTTCACATAGATACTGTCAGTGGTACTACAGTGTAGGTTATTGGTAGATAACTGGTATATATAGGGATATAACTACACATAGATTCTATCAGTCTTACTAGAGTGTAGGTTATTGGTAGATAACTGGTATATATAAGGATATAACTACACATAGATACTGTCAGTGGTACTATAGTGTAGGTTATTGGTAGATCACTGGTATATATAGGGATATAACTACACATAGACACTGTCAGTGGTACTACAGTGTAGGTTATTGGTATATAACTGGTATATATAGGGATATAACTACATATAGATACTGTCAGTGGTACTACGTTGTAGGTTATTGGTATATAACTGGAATATATAGCGATATAACTACACATAGATACTGTCAGTGGTACTACAGTGTAGGTTATTGGTATATAACTGGTATATATAGGGATATAACTACATATAGATACTGTCAGTGGTACTATAGTGTAGGTTATTGGTATATCAATGGTATATATAGGGATATAACTACGTAGAGATACTGTCAGTGGTACTACAGTGTAGGTTATTGGTAGATAACTGGTATATATAGGGATATAACTACACATAGATACTGTCAGTGGTACTACAGTGTAGGTTATTGGTAGATAACTGGTAAATATAGGGATATAACTACACATAGATACTGTCAGTGGTACTACAGTGTAGGTTATTGGTATATAACTGGAATATATAGGGATATAACTACACATACATACTGTCAGTGGTACTAAAGTGTAGGTTATTGTTATATAACTGGTATATATAGGATTATAACTACATATAGACACTGTCAGTGGTACTATAGTGTAGGTTATTGGTATATAACTGGTATATATAGGGATATAACTACACATAGATACTGTCAGTGGTACTACAGTGTAGGTTATTGCTATATAACTGGTATATATAGGGATATAACTACATATAGATACTGACAGTGGTACTACAGTGTAGGTTATTGGTAGATAACTGGTATATATAGGGATATAACTACATATAGATAATGTCAGTGGTACTACAGTGTAGTTTATTGGTAGATAACTGGTATATATAGGGATATAACTACATATAGATACTGTCAGTGGTACTACAGTGTAGGTTATTGGTATATAACTGGTATATATAGGGATATAACTACATATAGATACTGTCAGTGGTACTACAGTGTAGGTTATTGGTATATAACTGGTATATATAGGGATATAACTATATATAGATATTGACATTGGTACTACAGTGTAGGTTATTGGTAGATAACTGCTATATATATATGGATATAACTACATATAGATACTGTCAGTGGTACTACAGTCTAGGTCATTGGTAGATAACTGGTATATATAGGGATATAACTACATATAGATACTGTCAGTGGTACTACAGTGTAGGTTATTGGTAGATAACTGGTATATATAGGGATATAACTACATATAGATACTGTCAGTGGTACTACAGTCTAGGTTATTGGTATATAACTGGTATATATAGGGATATAACTACACATAGATACTGTCAGTGGTACTACAGTGTAGGTTATTGGTAGATAACTGGTATATATAGGGATATAACTACATATAGATATTGACATTGGTACTACAGTGTAGGTTATTGGTAGATAACTGGTATATATATATGGATATAACTACATATAGATACTGTCAGTGGTACTACAGTCTAGGTCATTGGTAGATAACTGGTATATATAGGGATATAACTACATATAGATACTGTCAGTGGTACTACAGTGTAGGTTATTGGTAGATAACTGGTATATATAGGAATATAACTACATATAGATACTGACAGTTGTACTACAGTGTATGTTATTGGTAGATAACTGGTATATATAGGGATATAACTACATATAGATACTGTCAGTGGTACTACAGTCTAGGTTATTGGTAGATAACTGGTATATATAGGGATATAACTACATAGAGATACTGTCAGTGGTACTAGAGTGTAGGTTATTAGTATATAACTGGTATATATAGGGATATAACTACACATAGATACTGACAGTGGTACTACAGTGTAGGTTATTGGTATATAACTGGTATATATAGGGATATAACTACACATATATACTCTCAGTGGTACTACAGTGTAGGTTATTGGTATATAACTGGTATATATAGGGATATAACTACATATAGATACTCTCAGAGGTACTACAGTGTAGGCTATTGGTATATAACTGGTATATATAGGGATATAACTATATATAGATACTGTCAGTGGTACTAGAGTGTAGGCTATTGGTATATAACTGGTATATATAGGGATATAACTACATATACAGATACTGTCAGTCTTACTACAGTGCAGGTTATTGTATATAACTGGTATATATAGAGATATAACTACATATACAGATACTGTCAGTGGTACTACAGTGTAGGTTATTGGTAGATAACTGGTATATATAGGGATATAACTACATAGAGATACTGTCAGTGGTACTACAGTGTAGGTTATTGGTAGATAACTGGTATATATAGGGATATAACTACACATAGATACTGTCAGTGGTACTACAGTGTAGGTTATTGGTAGATAACTGGTAAATATAGGGATATAACTACACATAGATACTGTCAGTGGTACTACGGTGTAGGTTATTGGTATATAACTGGAATATATAGGGATATAACTACACATAGATACTGTCAGTGGTACTACAGTGTAGTATATTGTTATATGACTGGTATATATAGGATTATAACTACATATAGACACTGTCAGTGGTAATATAGTGTAGGTTATTGGTATATAACTGGTATATATAGGGATATAACTACACATAGATACTGTCAGTGGTACTACAGTGTAGGTTATTGCAAGATAACTGGTATATATAGGGATATAACTACATATAGATACTGACAGTGGTACTACAGTGTAGGTTATTGGTAGATAACTTGTATATATCTGGATATAACTACATATAGATACTGTCAGTGGTACTACAGTGTAGGTTATTGGTAGATAACTGGTATATATAGGGATATAACTACACATAGATACTGTCAGTGGTACTACAGTGTAGGTTATTGGTATATAACTGGTATATATAGGGATATAACTACATATAGATACTTTCAGTGGTACTACAGTGTAGGTTATTGGTATATAACTGGTATATATAGGGATATAACTATACATAGATACTGTCAGTGGTACTACAGTGTAGGTTATTGGTAGAGAACTGGTATATATAGGGATATAACTACATATAGATACTGACAGTGGTACTACAGTGTAGGTTATTGGTATATAACTGGTATATAGAGGGATATAACTACATATAGATACTGTCAGTGGTACTACAGTGTAGGTTATTGGTAGATAACTGGTATATATAGGGATATAACTACACATAGATACTGTCAGTGTTACTACAGTGTAGGTTATTGGTATAGAACTGGTATATATAGGGATATAACTACATATACAGATACTGTCAGTCTTACTACAGTGTAGTTTATTGGTATATAACTGGAATATATAGAGATATAACTACATATACAGATACTGTCAGTCTTACTACAGTGTAGGTTATTGGTAGATAACTGGTATATATAGGGATATAACTACATATAGATACTGTCAGTGGTACTACAGTGTAGGTTATTGGTTGATAGCTGGTATATATAGGGATATAACTTCACATAGATACTGTCAGTGGTACTACAGTGTAGGTTATTGGTAGATAACTGGTATATATAGGGATATAACTACACATAGATACTATCAGTCTTACTAGAGTGTAGGTTATTGGTAGATAACTGGTATATATAAGGATATAAATACACATAGATACTGTCAGTGGTACTATAGTGTAGGTTATTGGTAGATCACTGGTATATATAGGGATATAACTACACATAGACACTGTCAGTGGTACTACAGTGTAGGTTATTGGTATATAACTGGTATATATAGGGATATAACTACATATAGATACTGTCAGTGGTACTAAGTTGTAGGTTATTGGTATATAACTGGAATATATAGCGATATAACTACACATAGATACTGTCAGTGGTACTACAGTGTAGGTTATTGGTATATAACTGGTATATATAGGGATATAACTACATATAGATACTGTCAGTGGTACTATAGTGTAGGTTATTGGTATATCAATGGTATATATAGGGATATAACTACATAGAGATACTGTCAGTGGTACTACAGTGTAGGTTATTGGTAGATAACTGGTATATATAGGGATATAACTACACATAGATACTGTCAGTGGTACTACAGTGTAGGTTATTGGTAGATAACTGGTAAATATAGGGATATAACTACACATAGATACTGTCAGTGGTACTACAGTGTAGGTTATTGGTATATAACTGGAATATATAGGGATATAACTACACATAGATACTGTCAGTGGTACTAAAGTGTAGGTTATTGTTATATAACTGGTATATATAGGATTATAACTACATATAGACACTGTCAGTGGTACTATAGTGTAGGTTATTGGTATATAACTGGTATATATAGGGATATAACTACACATAGATACTGTCAGTGGTACTACAGTGTAGGTTATTGGTATATCAATGGTATATATAGGGATATAACTACACATAGATACTGTCAGTGGTACTACAGTGTAGGTTATTGGTAGATAACTGTTATATATAGGGATATAACTACATATAGATAATGTCAGTGGTACTACAGTGTAGGTTATTGGTAGATAACTGGTATATATAGGGATATAACTACATATAGATACTGTCAGTGGTACTACAGTGTAGGTTATTGGTATATAACTGGTATATATAGGGATATAACTACATATAGATACTGTCAGTGGTACTACAGTGTAGGTTATTGGTATATAACTGGTATATATAGGGATATAACTATACATAGATACTGTCAGTGGTACTACAGTGTAGGTTATTGGTAGAGAACTGGTATATATAGGGATATAACTACATATAGATACTGACAGTGGTACTACAGTGAAGGTTATTGGTATATGACTGGGATATAGAAGGATATAAATCCATATAGATACAGTCAGTGGAACTACAGTGTAGGTTATTGGTAGATAACTGGTATATATAGGGATATAACTACACATAGATACTGTCAGTGTTACTACAGTGTAGGTTATTGGTATAGAACTGGTATATATAGGGATATAACTACATATAGAGATACTGTCAGTCTTGCTACAGTGTAGTTTATTGGTATATAACTGGGATATATAGAGATATAACTACATATACAGATACTGTCAGTCTTACTACAGTGTAGGTTATTGGTAGATAACTGGTATATATAGGGATATAACTACATATAGATACTGTCAGTGGTACTACAGTGTAGGTTATTGGTTGATAGCTGGTATATATAGGGATATAACTACACATAGATACTGTCAGTGGTACTTCAGTGTAGGTTATTGGTAGATAACTGGTATATATAGGGATATAACTACATATAGATACTGTCAGTGGTACTACAGTGTAGGTTATTGGTTGATAGCTGGTATATATAGGGATATAACTACACATAGATACTGTCAGTGGTACTACAGTGTAGGGTATTGGTATATAACTTGTATATATAGGGAAATAACTATATATAGATACTGTCAGTGGTACTACAGTGTAAGTTATTGGTAGATAACTGGTATATATAGGGATATAACTGCACATAGATACTAACAGTGGTACTACAGTGTAGGTTATTGGTATATAACTTGTACATATAGGGATATAACTACATATAGATACTGTCAGTGGTACTATAGTGTAGGTTATTGGTATATAACTGGTATATATAGGGATATAACTACACATAGATACTGTCAGTTGTACTACAGTGTAGGTTATTGGTAGATAACTGGTATATATAGGGATATAACTACATATAGATATTGACATTGGTACTACAGTGCAGGTTATTGGTAGATAACTGGTATATATATATGGATATAACTACATATAGATACTGTCAGTGGTACTACAGTCTAGGTCATTGGTAGATAACTGGTATATATAGGGATATAACTACATATAGATACTGTCAGTGGTACTACAGTGTAGGTTATTGGTAGATAACTGGTATATATAGGGATATAACTACATATAGATACTGACAGTTGTACTACAGTGTATGTTATTGGTAGATAACTGGTATATATAGGGATATAACTACATATAGATACTGTCAGTGGTACTACAGTCTAGGTTATTGGTATATAACTGGTATATATAGGGATATAACTACACATAGATACTGTCAGTGGTACTACAGTGTAGGTTATTGGTAGATAACTGGTATATATAGGGATATAACTACATATAGATATTGACATTGGTACTACAGTGTAGGTTATTGGTAGATAACTGGTATATATATATGGATATAACTACATATAGATACTGTCAGTGGTACTACAGTCTAGGTCATTGGTAGATAACTGGTATATATAGGGATATAACTACATATAGATACTGTCAGTGGTACTACAGTGTAGGTTATTGGTAGATAACTGGTATATATAGGAATATAACTACATATAGATACTGACAGTTGTACTACAGTGTATGTTATTGGTAGATAACTGGTATATATAGGGATATAACTACATATAGATACTGTCAGTGGTACTACAGTCTAGGTTATTGGTAGATAACTGGTATATATAGGGATATAACTACATAGAGATACTGTCAGTGGTACTAGAGTGTAGGTTATTAGTATATAACTGGTATATATAGGGATATAACTACACATAGATACTGACAGTGGTACTACAGTGTAGGTTATTGGTATATAACTGTTATATATAGGGATATAACTACACATAGATACTCTCAGTGGTACTACAGTGTAGGTTATTGGTATATAACTGGTATATATAGGGATATAACTACATATAGATACTCTCAGAGGTACTACAGTGTAGGCTATTGGTATATAACTGGTATATATAGGGATATAACTATATATAGATACTGTCAGTGGTACTAGAGTGTAGGTTATTGGTATATAACTGGTATATATAGGGATATAACTACATATACAGATACTGTCAGTCTTACTACAGTGCAGGTTATTGTATATAACTGGTATATATAGAGATATAACTACATATACAGATACTGTCAGTCTTACTACAGTGTAGGTTATTGGTAGATAACTGGTATATATAGGGATATAATTACATATAGATACTGTCAGTGGTACTACAGTGTAGGTTATTGGTAGATAACTGGTATATATAGGGATATAACTACACAGATACTGTCAGTCTTACTAGCGTGTAGGTTATTGGTATATCACTGGTATATATAGGAATATAACTGCACATAGATACTGTCAGTGGTACTACAGTGTAGGTTATTGGTAGATAACTGGTATATATAGGGATATAACTACACATAGATACTGACAGTGGTACTACAGTGTAGGTTATTGGTATATAACTGGTATATATAGGGATATAACTACATATAGATACTGTCAGTGGTACTATAGTGTAGGTTAATGGTATATAACTGGTATATATAGGGATATAACTACACATAGATACTGTCAGTGGTACTACAGTGTAGGTTATTGGTAGATAACTGGTATATATAGGGATATAACTACATAGAGATACTGTCAGTGGTACTACAGTGTAGGTTATTGGTAGATAACTGGTATATATAGGGATATAACTACACATAGATACTGTCAGTGGTACTACAGTGTAGGTTATTGGTAGATAACTGGTAAATATAGGGATATAACTACACATAGATACTGTCAGTGGTACTACGGTGTAGGTTATTGGTATATAACTGGAATATATAGGGATATAACTACACATAGATACTGTCAGTGGTACTACAGTGTAGGATATTGTTATATGACTGGTATATATAGGATTATAACTACATATAGACACTGTCAGTGGTAATATAGTGTAGGTTATTGGTATATAACTGGTATATATAGGGATATAACTACACATAGATACTGTCAGTGGTACTACAGTGTAGGTTATTGCAAGATAACTGGTATATATAGGGATATAACTACATATAGATACTGACAGTGGTACTACAGTGTAGGTTATTGGTAGATAACTTGTATATATCTGGATATAACTACATATAGATACTGTCAGTGGTACTACAGTGTAGGTTATTGGTAGATAACTGGTATATATAGGGATATAACTACACATAGATACTGTCAGTGGTACTACAGTGTAGGTTATTGGTATATAACTGGTATATATATGGATATAACTACATATAGATACTTTCAGTGGTACTACAGTGTAGGTTATTGGTATATAACTGGTATATATAGGGATATAACTATACATAGATACTGTCAGTGGTACTACAGTGTAGGTTATTGGTAGAGAACTGGTATATATAGGGATATAACTACATATAGATACTGACAGTGGTACTACAGTGTAGGTTATTGGTATATAACTGGTATATAGAGGGATATAACTACATATAGATACTGTCAGTGGTACTACAGTGTAGGTTATTGGTAGATAACTGGTATATATAGGGATATAACTACACATAGATACTGTCAGTGTTACTACAGTGTAGGCTATTGGTATAGAACTGGTATATATAGGGATATAACTACATATACAGATACTGTCAGTCTTACTACAGTGTAGTTTATTGGTATATAACTGGAATATATAGAGATATAACTACATATACAGATACTGTCAGTCTTACTGCAGTGTAGGTTATTGGTAGATGACTGGTATATATAGGGATATAACTACATATAGATACTGTCAGTGGTACTACAGTGTAGTTTATTGGTTGATAGCTGGTATATATAGGGATATAACTTCACATAGATACTGTCAGTGGTACTACAGTGTAGGTTATTGGTAGATAACTGGTATATATAGGGATATAACTACACATAGATACTATCAGTCTTACTAGAGTGTAGGTTATTGGTAGATAACTGGTATATATAAGGATATAACTACACATAGATACTGTCAGTGGTACTATAGTGTAGGTTATTGGTAGATCACTGGTATATATAGGGATATAACTACACATAGACACTGTCAGTGGTACTACAGTGTAGGTTATTGGTATATAACTGGTATATATAGGAATATAACTACATATAGATACTGTCAGTGGTACTACGTTGTAGGTTATTGGTATATAACTGGAATATATAGCGATATAACTACACATAGATACTGTCAGTGGTACTACAGTGTAGGTTATTGGTATATAACTGGTATATATAGGGATATAACTACATATAGATACAGTCAGTGGTACTATAGTGTAGGTTGTTGGTATATCAATGGTATATATAGGGATATAACTACACATAGATACTGTCAGTGGTACTACAGTGTAGGTTATTGGTAGATAACTGGTAAATATAGGGATATAACTACACATAGATACGGTCAGTGGTACTACAGTGTAGGTTATTGGTATATAACTGGAATATATAGGGATATAACTACACATAGATATTGTCAGTGGTACTAAAGTGTAGGTTATTGTTATATAACTGGTATATATAGGATTATAACTACATATAGACACTGTCAGTGGTACTATAGTGTAGGTTATTGGTATATAACTGGTATATATAGGGATATAACTACACATAGATATTGTCAGTGGTACTACAGTGTAGGTTATTGCTATATAACTGGTATATATAGGGATATAACTACATATAGATACTGACAGTGGTACTACAGTGTAGGTTATTGGTAGATAACTGGTATATATCTGGATATAACTACATATAGATAATGTCAGTGGTACTACAGTGTAGGTTATTGGTAGATAACTGGTATATATAGGGATATAACTACATATAGATACTGTCAGTGGTACTACAGTGTAGGTTATTGGTATATAACTGGTATATATAGGGATATAACTACATATAGATACTGTCAGTGGTACTACAGTGTAGGTTATTGGTATATAACTGGTATATATAGGGATATAACTATACATAGATACTGTCAGTGGTACTACAGTGTAGGTTATTGGTAGAGAACTGGTATATATAGGGATATAACAACATATAGATACTGACAGTGGTACTACAGTGTAGGTTATTGGTATATGACTGGGATATAGAAGGATATAAATACATATAGATACAGTCAGTGGAACTACAGTGTAGGTTATTGGTAGATAACTGGTATATATAGGGATATAACTACACATAGATATTGTCAGTGTTACTACAGTGTAGGTTATTGGTATAGAACTGGTATATATAGGGATATAACTACATATACAGATACTGTCAGTCTTACTACAGTGTAATTTATTGGTATATAACTGGGATATATAGAGATATAACTACTTATACAGATACTGTCAGTCTTACTACAGTGTAGGTTATTGGTAGATAACTGGTATATATAGGGATATAACTACATATAGATACTGTCAGTGGTACTACAGTGTAGGTTATTGGTTGATAGCTGGTATATATAGGGATATAACTACACATAGATACTGTCAGTTGTACTACAGTGTAGGTTATTGGTAGATAACTGGTATATATAGGGATATAACTACATATAGATACTGTCAGTGGTACTATAGTGTAGGTTATTGGTATATCAATGGTATATATAGGGATATAACTACACATAGATACTGTCAGTGGTACTACAGTGTAGGGTATTGGTATATAACTTGTATATATAGGGAAATAACTATATATAGATACTGTCAGTGGTACTACAGTGTAAGTTATTGGTAGATAACTGGTATATATAGGGATATAACTGCACATAGATACTAACAGTGGTACTACAGTGTAGGTTATTGGTATATAACTGGTATATATAGGGATATAACTACATATAGATACTGTCAGTGGTACTATAGTGTAGGTTATTGGTATATAACTGGTATATATAGGGATATAACTACATATACAGATACTGTCAGTCTTACTACAGTGCAGGTTATTGTATATAACTGGTATATATAGAGATATAACTACATATACAGATACTGTCAGTCTTACTACAGTGTAGGTTATTGGTAGATAACTGGTATATATAGGGATATAATTACATATAGATACTGTCAGTGGTACTACAGTGTAGGTTATTGGTAGATAACTGGTATATATAGGGATATAACTACACAGATACTGTCAGTCTTACTAGCGTGTAGGTTATTGGTATATCACTGGTATATATAGGGATATAACTGCACATAGATACTGTCAGTGGTACTACAGTGTAGGTTATTGTTAGATAACTGGTATATATAGGGATATAACTACACATAGATACTGACAGTGGTACTACAGTGTAGGTTATTGGTATATAACTGGTATATATAGGGATATAACTACATATAGATACTGTCAGTGGTACTATAGTGTAGGTTAATGGTATATAACTGGTATATATAGGGATATAACTACACATAGATACTGTCAGTGGTACTACAGTGTAGGTTATTGGTAGATAACTGGTATATATAGGGATATAACTACATAGAGATACTGTCAGTGGTACTACAGTGTAGGTTATTGGTAGATAACTGGTATATATAGGGATATAACTACACATAGATACTGTCAGTGGTACTACAGTGTAGGTTATTGGTAGATAACTGGTAAATATAGGGATATAACTACACATAGATACTGTCAGTGGTACTACGGTGTAGGTTATTGGTATATAACTGGAATATATAGGGATATAACTACACATAGATACTGTCAGTGGTACTACAGTGTAGGATATTGTTATATGACTGGTATATATAGGATTATAACTACATATAGACACTGTCAGTGGTAATATAGTGTAGGTTATTGGTATATAACTGGTATATATAGGGATATAACTACACATAGATACTGTCAGTGGTACTACAGTGTAGGTTATTGCAAGATAACTGGTATATATAGAGATATAACTACATATAGATACTGACAGTGGTACTACAGTGTAGGTTATTGGTAGATAACTTGTATATATCTGGATATAACTACATATAGATACTGTCAGTGGTACTACAGTGTAGGTTATTGGTAGATAACTGGTATATATAGGGATATAACTACACATAGATACTGTCAGTGGTACTACAGTGTAGGTTATTGGTATATAACTGGTATATATAGGGATATAACTACATATAGATACTTTCAGTGGTACTACAGTGTAGGTTATTGGTATATAACTGGTATATATAGGGATATAACTATACATAGATACTGTCAGTGGTACTACAGTGTAGGTTATTGGTAGAGAACTGGTATATATAGGGATATAACTACATATAGATACTGACAGTGGTACTACAGTGTAGGTTATTGGTATATAACTGGTATATAGAGGGATATAACTACATATAGATACTGTCAGTGGTACTACAGTGTAGGTTATTGGTAGAAAACTGGTATATATAGGGATATAACTACACATAGATACTGTCAGTGTTACTACAGTGTAGGTTATTGGTATAGAACTGGTATATATAGGGATATAACTACATATACAGATACTGTCAGTCTTACTACAGTGTAGTTTATTGGTATATAACTGGAATATATAGAGATATAACTACATATACAGATACTGTCAGTCTTACTGCAGTGTAGGTTATTGGTAGATAACTGGTATATATAGGGATATAACTACATATAGATACTGTCAGTGGTACTACAGTGTAGGTTATTGGTTGATAGCTGGTATATATAGGGATATAACTTCACATAGATACTGTCAGTGGTACTACAGTGTAGGTTATTGGTAGATAACTGGTATATATAGGGATATAACTACACATAGATACTATCAGTCTTACTAGAGTGTAGGTTATTGGTAGATAACTGGTATATATAAGGATATAACTACACATAGATACTGTCAGTGGTACTATAGTGTAGGTTATTGGTAGATCACTGGTATATATAGGGATATAACTACACATAGACACTGTCAGTGGTACTACAGTGTAGGTTATTGGTATATAACTGGTATATATAGGGATATAACTACATATAGATACTGTCAGTGGTACTACGTTGTAGGTTATTGGTATATAACTGGAATATATAGCGATATAACTACACATAGATACTGTCAGTGGTACTACAGTGTAGGTTATTGGTATATAACTGGTATATATAGGGATATAACTACATATAGATACTGTCAGTGGTACTATAGTGTAGGTTATTGGTATATCAATGGTATATATAGGGATATAACTACATAGAGATACTGTCAGTGGTACTACAGTGTAGGTTATTGGTAGATAACTGGTATATATAGGGATATAACTACACATAGATACTGTCAGTGGTACTACAGTGTAGGTTATTGGTAGATAACTGGTAAATATAGGGATATAACTACACATAGATACTGTCAGTGGTACTACAGTGTAGGTTATTGGTATATAACTGGAATATATAGGGATAAAACTACACATAGATACTGTCAGTGGTACTAAAGTGTAGGTTATTGTTATATAACTGGTATATATACGATTATAACTACATATAGACACTGTCAGTGGTACTATAGTGTAGGTTATTGGTATATAACTGGTATATATAGGGATATAACTACACATAGATACTGTCAGTGGTACTACAGTGTAGGTTATTGCTATATAACTGGTATATATAGGGATATAACTACATATAGATACTGACAGTGGTACTACAGTGTAGGTTATTGGTAGATAACTGGTATATATAGGGATATAACTACATATAGATAATGTCAGTGGTACTACAGTGTAGGTTATTGGTAGATAACTGGTATATATAGGGATATAACTATACATAGATACTGTCAGTGGTACTACAGTGTAGGTTATTGGTAGAGAACTGGTATATATAGGGATATAACTACATATAGATACTGACAGTGGTACTACAGTGAAGGTTATTGGTATATGACTGGGATATATAGGGATATAACTACATATACAGATACTGTCAGTCTTACTACAGTGTAGTTTATTGGTATATAACTGGGATATATAGAGATATAACTACATATACAGATACTGTCAGTCTTACTACAGTGTAGGTTATTGGTAGATAACTGGTATATATAGGGATATAACTACACATAGATACTGTCAGTGGTACTACAGTGTAGGGTATTGGTATATAACTTGTATATATAGGGAAATAACTATATATAGATACTGTCAGTGGTACTACAGTGTAAGTTATTGGTAGATAACTGGTATATATAGGGATATAACTGCACATAGATACTAACAGTGGTACTACAGTGTAGGTTATTGGTATATAACTGGTATATATAGGGATATAACTACATATAGATACTGTCAGTGGTACTATAGTGTAGGTTATTGGTATATAACTGGTATATATAGGGATATAACTACACATAGATACTGTCAGTTGCACTACAGTGTAGGTTATTGGTAGATAACTGGTATATATAGGGATATAAGTACATATAGATATTGACATTGGTACTACAGTGTAGGTTATTGGTAGATAACTGGTATATATATATGGATATAACTACATATAGATACTGTCGGTGGTACTACAGTCTAGGTCATTGGTAGATAACTGGTATATATAGGGATATAACTACATATAGATACTGTCAGTGGTACTACAGTGTAGGTTATTGGTAGATAACTGGTATATATAGGGATATAACTACATATAGATACTGACAGTTGTACTACAGTGTATGTTATTGGTAGATAACTGGTATATATAGGGATATAACTACATATAGATACTGTCAGTGGTACTACAGTCTAGGTTATTGGTAGATAACTGGTATATATAGGGATATAACTACATAGAGATACTGTCAGTGGTACTAGAGTGTAGGCTATTGGTAGATAACTGGTATATATAGGGATATAACTACACATAGATACTGTCAGTGGTGCTACAGTGTAGGTTATTGGTAGATAACTGGTATATATAGGGATATAACTTCATATAGATACTGACAGTTGTACCACAGTGTATGTTATTGGTAGATAACTGGTATATATAGGGATATAACTACATATAGATACTGTCAGTGGTACTACAATTTAAGTTATTGGTAGATAACTGGTATATATAGGGATATAACTACATAGAGATACTGTCAGTGGTACTAGAGTGTAGGCTATTGGTAGATAACTGGTATATATAGGGATATAACAACACATAGATACTGTCAGTGGTACTACAGTGTAGGTTATTGGTATATAACTGGTATATATAGGATTATAACTACATATAGATACTGTCAGTGGTACTATAGTGTAGGTTATTGGTATATAACTGGTATATATAGGGATATAACTACACATAGATACTGTCAGTGGTACTACAGTGTAGGTTATTGGTAGATAAATGGTATATATAGGGATATAACTACATATAGATACTGACAGTGGTACTACAGTGTAGGTTATTGGTAGATAACTGGTATATATCAGGATATAACTACATATAGATACTGTCAGTGGTACTACAGTGTAGGTTATTGGTAGATAACTGGTATATATAAAGATATAACTACATATAGAAACTGTCAGTGTTACTACAGTGTAGGTTATTGGTATATAACTGGTATATATAGGGATATAACTACATATACAGATAATGTCAGTCTTACTACAGTGTAGGTTATTGGTAGATAACTGGTATATATAGGGATATAACTACATATAGATACTGACAGTGGTACTACAGTGTAGGTTATTGGTAGATAACTGGTATATATAGGGATATAGCTACATATAGATACTGTCAGTGGTACTACAGTGTAGGTTATTGGTAGAGAACTGGGATATATAGGGATATAACTACACATAGATACTGTCAGTGGTACTACAGAGAAGGTTATTGGTATATAACTGGTATATATAGGATTATAACTACATATAGATACTGACAGTGGTACTACAGTGTAGGTTATTGGTATATAACTGGTATATATAGGGATATAACTACATACAGATACTGTCAGTGGTACTACAGTGTAGGTTATTGGTAGATAACTGGTATATATAGGGATATAACTACATATAGATACTGTCAGTGGTACTTTAGTGTAGGTTATTGGTATATAACTGGTATATATAGGGATATAACTACATATAGATACTGTCAGTGGTACTACGTTGTAGGTTATTGGTATATAACTGGAATATATAGGGATATAACTACATATAGATACTGTCAGTGGTACTATAGTGTAGGTTATTGGTATATCAATGGTATATATAGGGATATAACTACATAGAGATACTGTCAGTGGTACTACAGTGTAGGTTATTGGTAGATAACTGGTATATATAGGGATATAACTACACATAGATACTGTCAGTGGTACTACAGTGTAGGTTATTGGTAGATAACTGGTAAATATAGGGATATAACTACACATAGATACTGTCAGTGGTACTACAGTGTAGGTTATTGGTATATAACTGGAATATATAGGGATATAACTACACATAGATACTGTCAGTGGTACTAAAGTGTAGGTTATTGTTATATAACTGGTATATATAGGATTATAACTACATATAGACACTGTCAGTGGTACTATAGTGTAGGTTATTGGTATATAACTGGTATATATAGGGATATAACTACACATAGATACTGTCAGTGGTACTACAGTGTAGGTTATTGCAATATAACTGGTATATATAGGGATATAACTACATATAGATACTGACAGTGGTACTACAGTGTAGGTTATTGGTAGATAACTGGTATATATAGGGATATAACTACATATAGATAATGTCAGTGGTACTACAGTGTAGGTTATTGGTAGATAACTGGTATACATAGGGATATAACTACATATAGATACTGTCAGTGGTACTACAGTGTAGGTTATTGGTATATAACTGGTATATATAGGGATATAACTATACATAGATACTGTCAGTGGTACTACAGTGTAGGTTATTGGTAGAGAACTGGTATATATAGGGATATAACTACATATAGATACTGACAGTGGTACTACAGTGAAGGTTATTGGTATATGACTGGGATATATAGGGATATAACTACATATACAGATACTGTCAGTCTTACTACAGTGTAGTTTATTGGTATATAACTGGGATATATAGAGATATAACTACATATACAGATACTGTCAGTCTTACTACAGTGTAGGTTATTGGTAGATAACTGGTATATATAGGGATATAACTACACATAGATACTGTCAGTGGTACTACAGTGTAGGGTATTGGTATATAACTTGTATATATAGGGAAATAACTATATATAGATACTGTCAGTGGTACTACAGTGTAAGTTATTGGTAGATAACTGGTATATATAGGGATATAACTGCACATAGATACTAACAGTGGTACTACAGTGTAGGTTATTGGTATATAACTGGTATATATAGGGATATAACTACATATAGATACTGTCAGTGGTACTATAGTGTAGGTTATTGGTATATAACTGGTATATATAGGGATATAACTACACATAGATACTGTCAGTTGCACTACAGTGTAGGTTATTGGTAGATAACTGGTATATATAGGGATATAAGTACATATAGATATTGACATTGGTACTACAGTGTAGGTTATTGGTAGATAACTGGTATATATATATGGATATAACTACATATAGATACTGTCAGTGGTACTACAGTCTAGGTCATTGGTAGATAACTGGTATATATAGGGATATAACTACATATAGATACTGTCAGTGGTACTACAGTGTAGGTTATTGGTAGATAACTGGTATATATAGGGATATAACTACATATAGATACTGACAGTTGTACTACAGTGTATGTTATTGGTAGATAACTGGTATATATAGGGATATAACTACATATAGATACTGTCAGTGGTACTACAGTCTAGGTTATTGGTAGATAACTGGTATATATAGGGATATAACTACATAGAGATACTGTCAGTGGTACTAGAGTGTAGGCTATTGGTAGATAACTGGTATATATAGGGATATAACTACACATAGATACTGTCAGTGGTGCTACAGTGTAGGTTATTGGTAGATAACTGGTATATATAGGGATATAACTTCATATAGATACTGACAGTTGTACCACAGTGTATGTTATTGGTAGATAACTGGTATATATAGGGATATAACTACATATAGATACTGTCAGTGGTACTACAGTCTAGGTTATTGGTAGATAACTGGTATATATAGGGATATAACTACATAGAGATACTGTCAGTGGTACTAGAGTGTAGGCTATTGGTAGATAACTGGTATATATAGGGATATAACAACACATAGATACTGTCAGTGGTACTACAGTGTAGGTTATTGGTATATAACTGGTATATATAGGATTATAACTACATATAGATACTGTCAGTGGTACTATAGTGTAGGTTATTGGTATATAACTGGTATATATAGGGATATAACTACACATAGATACTGTCAGTGGTACTACAGTGTAGGTTATTGGTAGATAAATGGTATATATAGGGATATAACTACATATAGATACTGACAGTGGTACTACAGTGTAGGTTATTGGTAGATAACTGGTATATATCAGGATATAACTACATATAGATACTGTCAGTGGTACTACAGTGTAGGTTATTGGTAGATAACTGGTATATATAAAGATATAACTACATATAGAAACTGTCAGTGTTACTACAGTGTAGGTTATTGGTATATAACTGGTATATATAGGGATATAACTACATATACAGATAATGTCAGTCTTACTACAGTGTAGGTTATTGGTAGATAACTGGTATATATAGGGATATAACTACATATAGATACTGACAGTGGTACTACAGTGTAGGTTATTGGTAGATAACTGGTATATATAGGGATATAGCTACATATAGATACTGTCAGTGGTACTACAGTGTAGGTTATTGGTAGAGAACTGGGATATATAGGGATATAACTACACATAGATACTGTCAGTGGTACTACAGAGAAGGTTATTGGTATATAACTGGTATATATAGGATTATAACTACATATAGATACTGACAGTGGTACTACAGTGTAGGTTATTGGTATATAACTGGTATATATAGGGATATAACTACATACAGATACTGTCAGTGGTACTACAGTGTAGGTTATTGGTAGATAACTGGTATATATAGGGATATAACTACATATAGATACTGTCAGTGGTACTATAGTGTAGGTTATTGGTATATAACTGGTATATATAGGGATATAACTACATATAGATACTGTCAGTGGTACTACGTTGTAGGTTATTGGTATATAACTGGAATATATAGCGATATAACTACACATAGATACTGTCAGTGGTACTACAGTGTAGGTTATTGGTATATAACTGGTATATATAGGGATATAACTACATATAGATACTGTCAGTGGTACTATAGTGTAGGTTATTGGTATATCAATGGTATATATAGGGATATAACTACATAGAGATACTGTCAGTGGTACTACAGTGTAGGTTATTGGTAGATAACTGGTATATATAGGGATATAACTACACATAGATACTGTCAGTGGTACTACAGTGTAGGTTATTGGTAGATAACTGGTAAATATAGGGATATAACTACACATAGATACTGTCAGTGGTACTACAGTGTAGGTTATTGGTATATAACTGGAATATATAGGGATATAACTACACATAGATACTGTCAGTGGTACTAAAGTGTAGGTTATTGTTATATAACTGGTATATATAGGATTATAACTACATATAGACACTGTCAGTGGTACTACAGTGTAGGTTATTGGTATATAACTGGTATATATAGGGATATAACTACACATAGATACTGTCAGTGGTACTACAGTGTAGGTTATTGCTATATAACTGGTATATATAGGGATATAACTACATATAGATACTGACAGTGGTACTACAGTGTAGGTTATTGGTAGATAACTGGTATATATCTGGATATAACTACATATAGATAATGTCAGTGGTACTACAGTGTAGGTTATTGATAGATAACTGGTATATATAGGGATATAACTACATATAGATACTGTCAGTGGTACTACAGTGTAGGTTATTGGTATATAACTGGTATATATAGGGATATAACTACATATAGATACTGTCAGTGGTACTACAGTGTAGGTTATTGGTATATAACTGGTATATATAGGGATATAACTATACATAGATACTGTCAGTGGTACTACAGTGTAGGTTATTGGTAGAGAACTGGTATATATAGGGATATAACTACATATAGATACTGACAGTGGTACTACAGTGTAGGTTATTGGTATATGACTGGGATATAGAAGGATATAAATACATATAGATACAGTCAGTGGAACTACAGTGTAGGTTATTGGTAGATAACTGGTATATATAGGGATATAACTACACATAGATACTGTCAGTGTTACTACAGTGTTGGTTATTGGTATAGAACTGGTATATATAGGGATATAACTACATATACAGATACTGTCAGTCTTACTACAGTGTAGTTTATTGGTATATAACTGGGATATATAGAGATATAACTACATATACAGATACTGTCAGTCTTACTACAGTGTAGGTTATTGGTAGATAACTGGTATATATAGGGATATAACTACATATAGATACTGTCAGTGGTACTACAGTGTAGGTTATTGGTTGATAGCTGGTATATATAGGGATATAACTACACATAGATACTGTCAGTGGTACTACAGTGTAGGTTATTGGTAGATAACTGGTATATATAGGGATATAACTACATATAGATACTGTCAGTGGTACTATAGTGTAGGTTATTGGTATATCAATGGTATATATAGGGATATAACTACACATAGATACTGTCAGTGGTACTACAGTGTAGGGTATTGGTATATAACTTGTATATATAGGGAAATAACTATATATAGATACTGTCAGTGGTACTACAGTGTAAGTTATTGGTAGATAACTGGTATATATAGGGATATAACTGCACATAGATACTAACAGTGGTACTACAGTGTAGGTTATTGGTATATAACTGGTATATATAGGGATATAACTACATATAGATACTGTCAGTGGTACTATAGTGTAGGTTATTGGTATATAACTGGTATATATAGGGATATAACTACACATAGATACTGTCAGTTGTACTACAGTGTAGGTTATTGGTAGATAACTGGTATATATAGGGATATAACTACATATAGATATTGACATTGGTACTACAGTGCAGGTTATTGGTAGATAACTGGTATATATATATGGATATAACTACATATAGATACTGTCAGTGGTACTACAGTCTAGGTCATTGGTAGATAACTGGTATATATAGGGATATAACTACATATAGATACTGTCAGTGGTACTACAGTGTAGGTTATTGGTAGATAACTGGTATATATAGGGATATAACTACATATAGATACTGACAGTTGTACTACAGTGTATGTTATTGGTAGATAACTGGTATATATAGGGATATAACTACATATAGATACTGTCAGTGGTACTACAGTCTAGGTTATTGGTAGATAACTGGTATATATAGGGATATAACTACATAGAGATACTGTCAGTGGTACTAGAGTGTAGGCTATTGGTAGATAACTGGTATATATAGGGATATAACAACACATAGATACTGTCAGTGGTACTACAGTGTAGGTTATTGGTATATAACTGGTATATATAGGATTATAACTACATATAGATATTGTCAGTGGTACTATAGTGTAGGTTATTGGTATATAACTGGTATATATAGGGATATAACTACACATAGATACTGTCAGTGGTACTACAGTGTAGGTTATTGGTAGATAACTGGTATATATAGGGATATAACTACATATAGATACTGACAGTGGTACTACAGTGTAGGTTATCGGTAGATAACTGGTATATATCGGGATATAACTACATATAGATACTGTCAGTGGTACTACAGTGTAGGTTATTGGTAGATAACTGGTATTTATAAAGATATAACTACATATAGATACTGTCAGTTTTACTACAGTGTAGGTTATTGGTATATAACTGGTATATATAGGGATATAACTACATATACAGATAATGTCAGTCTTACTACAGTGTAGGTTATTGGTAGATAACTGGTATATATAGGGATATAACTACATATAGATACTGACAGTGGTACTACAGTGTAGGTTATTGGTAGATAACTGATATATATAGGGATATAGCTACATATAGATACTGTCAGTGGTACTACAGTGTAGGTTATTGGTATATAACTGGTATATATAGGATTATAACTACATATAGATACTGACAGTGGTACTACAGTGTAGGTTATTGGTATATAACTGGTATATATAGGGATATAACTACATACAGATACTGTCAGTGGTACTACAGTGTAGGTTATTGGTAGATAACTGGTATATATAGGGATATAACTACATATAGATACTGTCAGTGGTATTACAGTGTAGCTTATTAGTATATAACTGGTATATATAGGGATATAACTACATACAGATACTGTCAGTGGTACTACAGTGTAGGTTATTGGTATATAACTGGTATATATAGTGATATAACTACACATAGATACTGACAGTGGTACTACAGTGTAGGTTATTGGTAGATAACTGGTATATATAGGGATATAACTACATATAGATACTGTCAGTGGTACAACAGTGTAGCTTATTGGTATATAACTGGTATATATAGGGATATAACTACATACAGATACTGTCAGTGGTACTACAGAGTAGGTTATTAGTATATAACTGGTATATATAGGGATATAACTACACATAGATACTGACAGTGGTACTACAGTGTAGGTTATTGGTATATAACTGGTATATATAGGGATATAACTACACATAGATACTGTCAGTGGTACTACAGTGTAGGTTATTGGTATATAACTGGTATATATAGGGATATAACTACATATAGATACTGTCAGAGGTACTACAGTGTAGGCTATTGGTATATAACTGGTATATATAGGGATATAACTACATATAGATACTGTCAGTGGTACTAGAGTGTAGGTTATTGGTATATTACTGGTATATATAGGGATATACCTACATATACAGATACTGTCAGTCTTACTACAGTGCAGGTTATTGTATATAACTGGTATATATAGAGATATAACTACATATACAGATACTGTCAGTCTTACTACAGTGTAGGTTATTGGTAGATAACTGGTATATATAGGGATATAACTAGATATAGATACTGTCAGTGTTACTACAGTGTAGGTTATTGGTAGATAACTGGTATATATAGGGATATAACTACACATAGATACTGTCAGTCTTACTAGCCTGTAGGTTATTGGTATATCACTGGTATATATAGGGATATAACTACACATAGATACTGTCAGTGGTACTACAGTGTAGGTTATTGGTAGATAACTGGTATATATAGGGATATAACTACACATAGATACTGACAGTGGTACTACAGTGTAGGTTATTGGTATATAACTGGTATATATAGGGATATAACTACATATAGATACTGTCAGTGGTACTATAGTGTAGGTTAATGGTATATAACTGGTATATATAGGGATATAACTACACATAGATACTGTCAGTGGTACTACAGTGTAGGTTATTGGTAGATAACTGGTATATATAGGGATATAACTACATATAGATACTGTCAGTGGTACTACAGTGTAGGTTATTGGTATATAACTGGTATATATAGGGATATAACTATACATAGATACTGTCAGTGGTACTACAGTGTAGGTTATTGGTAGAGAACTGGTATATATAGGGATATAACTACATATAGATACTGACAGTGGTACTACAGTGTAGGTTATTGGTATATGACTGGTATATAGAGGGATATAACTACATATAGATACTGTCAGTGGAACTACAGTGTAGGGTATTGGTAGATAACTGGTATATATAGGGATATAACTACACATAGATACTGTCAGTGTTACTACAGTGTAGGTTATTGGTATAGAACTGGTATATATAGGGATATAACTACATATACAGATACTGTCAGTCTTACTACAGTGTAGTTTATTGGTATATAACTGGTATATATAGAGATATAACTACATATACAGATACTGTCAGTCTTACTACAGTGTAGGTTATTGGTAGATAAATGGTATATATAGGGATATAACTACATATAGATACTGTCAGTCATACTACAGTGTAGGTTATTGGTTGATAGCTGGTATATATAGGGATATAACTACACATAGATACTCTCAGTGGTACTACAGTGTAGGTTATTGGTAGATAACTGGTATATATAGGGATATAACTACATATAGATACTGTCAGTGGTACTATAGTGTAGGTTATTGGTATATCAATGGTATATATAGGGATATAACTACACATAGATACTGTCAGTGGTACTACAGTGTAGGGTATTGGTATATAACTGGTATATATAGGGATATAACTACATATAGATACTGTCAGTGGTACTACAGTGTAGGTTATTGGTATATAACTGGTATATCTAGGGATATAACTACATACATATACTGTCAGTGGTACTACAGTGTAGGTTATTGGTAGGTAACTGGTATATATAGGAATATAACTACATATAGATACTGTCAGTGGTATTACAGTGTAGGTTATTGGTATATAACTGGTATATATAGGGATATAACTACATATAGATACTGACACTGGTACTACAGTGTAGGTTATTGGTATATAACTGGTATATATAGGAATATAACTAAATATAGATACTGACAGTGGTACTACAATGTAGGTTATTGGTAGATAACTGGCATATATAGGGATATAACTACATATAGATACTGTCGGGTGGTACTACAGTGTAGGTTATTGGTATATAACTGGTATATATATGGATATAACTACACATAGATACTGTCAGTGGTACTACAGTGTAGGTTATTGGTATATAACTGGTATATATAGGGATATAACTACATATAGATACTGTCAGTGGTACTACAGTGTAGGTTATTGGTAGATAACTGGTATATATAGTGATATAACTACATATAGATACTGTCAGTGGTACTACAGTCTAGGTTATTGGTAGATAACTGGTATATATAGGGATATAACTACATAGAGATACTGTCAGTGGTACTACAGTGTAGGTTATTGGTATATAACTGGTATATATAGAGATATAACTACATATACAGATACTGTCAGTCTTACTAGAGTGTAGGTTATTGTTAGATCACTGGTATATATAGGGATATAACTACACATAGATACTGTCAGTGGTACTACAGTGTAGGTTATTGGTAGATAACTGGTATATATAGGGATATAACTATACATAGATACTGACAGTGGTACTACAGTGTAGGTTATTGGTATATAACTGGTATATATAGGGATATAACTACATATAGATACTGTCAGTGGTACTAGAGTGTAGGTCATTGGTATATAACTGGTATATATAGGGATATAACTATACATAGATACTGTCAGTCGTACTACAGTATAGGTTATTGGTAGATAACTGGTATATATAGGGATATAACTACATATAGATATTGTCAGTGGTACTACAGTGTAGGTTATTGGTAGATAACTGGTGTATATAGGGATATAACTTCATATATATACTGACAGTGGTACTACAGTGTAGGTTATTGGTAGATAACTGGTATATATAGTGATATAACTACATATAGATACCGTCAGTGGTACTACAGTCTAGGTTATTGGTAGATAACTGGTATATATAGGGATATAACTACATACAGATACTGTCAGTGGTACTACAGAGTAGGTTATTAGTATATAACCGGTATATATAGGGTTATATCTACATATAGATACTGTCAGTGGTACTACAGTGTAGGCTATTGGTATATAACTGGTATATATAGGGATATAACTACATATAGATACTGTCGGTGGTACTACAGTGTAGGTTATTGGTATATAACTGGTATATATAGGGATATAACTACATATACAGATACTGTCAGTCTTACTACAGTGTAGGTTATTGGTATATAACTGGTATATATAGAGATATAACTACATATACAGATACTGTCAGTCTTACTACAGTGAAGGTTATTGGTAGATAACTGGTATATATAGGGATATAACTACATATAGATATTGTCAGTGGTACTACAGTGTAGGTTATTGGTACATAACTGGTAAATATAGGGATATAACTACACATAGATACTGTCAGTGGTACTACAGTGTAAGTTACTGGTAGATAACTGGTATATATAGGGATATAACTACACATAGATACTAACAGTGGTACTACAGTGTAGGTTATTGGTATATAACTGGTATATATAGGGATATAACTACATATAGATACTGTCAGTGGTACTACAGTGTAGGTTATTGGTAGATAACTGGTATATATAGGGATATAACTACATATAGATACTGACAGTTGTACTACAGTGTATGTTATTGGTAGATAACTGGTATATATAGGGATATAACTAAATATAGATACTGACAGTGGTACTACAGTGTAGGTTATTGGTAGATAACTGGTATATATCTGGATATAACTACATATAGATCTGTCAGTGGTACTACAGTGTAGGTTATTGGTAGATAACTGGTATATATAGGGATATAACTACATATAGATACTGTCAGTGTTACTACAGTGTAGGTTATTGGTATATAACTGGTATATATAAGGATATAACTACATATACAGATAATGTCAGTCTTACTACAGTGTAGGTTATTGGTAGATAACTAGTATATATAGGGATATAACTACACATTCGATACTGTCAGTGTTACTACAGTGTAACATATTGGTATAGAACTGGTATATATAGGGATATAACTACATATAGATACTGTCAGTGGTACTACAGTGTAGGTTATTGGTAGATAACTGGTATATATAGGGATATAACTACACATAGATACTGTCAGTGGTACTACAATGTAAGTTATTGGTAGATAACTGGTATATATAGGGATATAACTACGTATAGATACTGTCAGTGGTACTACAGTATAGGTTATTGGTATATAACTGGTATATATAGAGATATAACTACATATACAGATACTGCCAGTCTTACTACAGTGTAGGTTATTGGTAGATAACTGGTATATATAGGGATGTATCTACATATAGATACTGTCAGTGGTACTACCGTGTAGGTTATTGGTAGATAACTGGTATATATAGGGATATAACTACACATAGATATTGTCAGTCTTACTAGAGTGTAGGTTATTGTTAGATCACTGGTATATATAGGGATATAACTACACATAGATACTGTCAGTGGTACTACAGTGTAGGTTATTGGTAGATAACTGGTTATATAGGGATATAACTATACATAGATACTGACAGTGGTACTACAGTGTAGGTTATTGGTATATAACTGGTATATATAGGGATATAACTACATATAGATAGTGTCAGTGGTACTAGAGTGTAGGTTATTTGTATATAACTGGTATATATAGGGATATAACTATACATAGATACTGTCAGTGGTACTACAGTATAGGTTATTGGTAGATAACTGGTATATATAGGGATATAACTACATATAGATACTGTCAGTGGTACTACAGTCTAGGTTATTGGTAGATAACTGGTATATATAGGGATATAACTACATACAGATACTGTCAGTGGTACTACAGAGTAGGTTATTAGTATATAACTGGTATATATAGGGATATAACTACACATAGATACTGACAGTTGTACTACAGTGTATGTTATTGGTAGATAACTGGTATATATAGGGATATAACTACATATAGATACTGTCAGTGGTACTACAGTCTAGGTTATTGGTAGATAACTGGTATATATATGGATATAACTACATATAGATACTGTCAGTGGTACTACCGTGTAGGTTATTGGTAGATAACTGGTATATATATGGATATAACTACATATAGATACTGTCAGTGGTACTACAGTCTAGGTTATTGGTAGATAACTGGTATATATAGGGATATAACTACACATAGATACTGTCAGTTGTACTACAGTGTAGGTTATTGGTATATAACTGGAATATAAAGGGATATAACTACACATAGATACAGTCAGTGGTACTACAGTGTAGGTTATTGGTATATAACTGGTATATATAGGATTATAACTACATATAGATACTGTCAGTAGTACTATAGTGTAGGTTATTGGTATATAACTGGTATATATAGGGATATAACTACATATAGATACTGACAGTGGTACTACAGTGTAGGTTATTGGTAGATAACTGGTATATATCTGGATATAACTACATATAGATACTGTCAGTGGTACTACAGTGTAGGTTATTGGTAGATAACTGGTATATATAGGGATATAACTACATATAGATACTGTCAGTGTTACTACAGTGTAGGTTATTGGTATATAACTGGTATATATAGGGATATAACTACATATACAGATAATGTCAGTCTTACTACAGTGTAGGTTATTGGTAGATAACTGGTATATATAGGGATATAACTACACATAGATAATGTCAGTGTTACTACAGTGTAACTTATTGGTATAGAACTGGTATATATAGGGATATAACTACATATAGATACTGTCAGTGGTATTACAGTGTAGGTTATTGGCAGATAACTGGTATATATAGGGATATAACTACATATAGATACTGACAGTGGTACTACAGTGTAGGTTATTGGTAGATAACTGGTATATATCTGGATATAACTACATATAGATACTGTCAGTGGTACTACAGTGTAGGTTATTGGTAGATAACTGGTATATATAGGGATATAACTACATATAGATACTGTCAGTGTTACTACAGTGTAGGTTATTGGTATATAACTGGTATATATAGGGATATAACTACATATACAGATAATGTCAGTCTTACTACAGTGTAGGTTATTGGTAGATAACTGGTATATATAGGGATATAACTACACATAGATACTGTCAGTGTTACTACAGTGTAACTTATTGGTATAGAACTGGTATATATAGGGATATAACTACATATAGATACTGTCAGTGGTATTACAGTGTAGGTTATTGGCAGATAACTGGTATATATAGGGATATAACTACACATAGATACTGTCAGTGGTACTACAATGTAAGTTATTGGTAGATAACTGGTATATATAGGGATATAACTACATATAGATACTATCAGTGTTACTACAGTGTAGGTTATTGGTATATAACTGGTATATATAGGGATATAACTACGTACAGATACTGTCAGCGGTACTACAGTGTAGGTTATTGGTATATAAATGGTATATATAGAGATATAACTACATATACAGATACTGCCAGTCTTACTACAGTGTAGGTTATTGGTAGATAACTGGTATATATAGGGATATAAGTACATATAGATACTGTCAGTGGTACTACCGTGTAGGTTATTGGTAGATAACTGGTATATATAGGGATATAACTACACATAGATACCGTCAGTCTTACTAGAGTGTAGGTTATTGTTAGATCACTGGTATTTATAGGGATATAACTACACATAGATACTGTCAGTGTTACTACAGTGTAGGTTATTGGCAGATAACTGGTATATATAGGGATATAACTATACATAGATACTGACAGTGGTACTACAGTGTAGGTTATTGGTATATAACTGGTATATATAGGGATATAACTACATATAGATACTGTCAGTGGTACTAGAGTGTAGGTTATTGGTATATAACTGGTATATATAGGGATATAACTATACATAGATACTGTCACTGGTACTACAGTGTAAGTTATTGGTAGATAACTGGTATATATAGGGATATAACTACACATAGATACTAACAGTGGTACTACAGCGTAGGCTATTGGTATATAACTGGTATATATAGGGATATAACTACATATAGATACTGTCAGTGGTACTATAGTGTAGGTTATTGGTATATAACTGGTATATATAGGGATATAACTACACATAGATACTGTCAGTGGTACTACAGTGTAGGTTATTGGTAGATTACTGATATATATATATGGATATAACTACATATAGATACTGTCAGTGGTACTACAGTCTAGGTCATTGGTAGATAACTGGTATATATAGGGATATAACTACATACAGATACTGTCAGTGGTACTACAGAGTAGGTTATTAGTATATAACCGGTATATATAGGGTTATATCTACATATAGATACTGTCAGTGGTACTAGAGTGTAGGCTATTGGTATATAACTGGTATATATAGGGATATAACTACATATAGATACTGTCGGTGGTACTACAGTGTAGGTTATTGGTATATAACTGGTATATATAGGGATATAACTACATATACAGATACTGTCAGTCTTACTACAGTGTAGGTTATTGGTATATAACTGGTATATATAGAGATATAACTACATATACAGATACTGTCAGTCTTACTACAGTGAAGGTTATTGGTAGATAACTGGTATATATAGGGATATAACTACATATAGATATTGTCAGTGGTACTACAGTGTAGGTTATTGGTACATAACTGGTAAATATAGGGATATAACTACACATAGATACTGTCAGTGGTACTACAGTGTAAGTTACTGGTAGATAACTGGTATATATAGGGATATAACTACACATAGATACTAACAGTGGTACTACAGTGTAGGTTATTGGTATATAACTGGTATATATAGGGATATAACTACATATAGATACTGTCAGTGGTACTACAGTGTAGGTTATTGGTAGATAACTGGTATATATAGGGATATAACTACATATAGATACTGACAGTTGTACTACAGTGTATGTTATTGGTAGATAACTGGTATATATAGGGATATAACTAAATATAGATACTGACAGTGGTACTACAGTGTAGGTTATTGGTAGATAACTGGTATATATCTGGATATAACTACATATAGATCTGTCAGTGGTACTACAGTGTAGGTTATTGGTAGATAACTGGTATATATAGGGATATAACTACATATAGATACTGTCAGTGTTACTACAGTGTAGGTTATTGGTATATAACTGGTATATATAGGGATATAACTACATATACAAATAATGTCAGTCTTACTACAGTGTAGGTTATTGGTAGATAACTAGTATATATAGGGATATAACTACACATTCGATACTGTCAGTGTTACTACAGTGTAACATATTGGTATAGAACTGGTATATATAGGGATATAACTACATATAGATACTGTCAGTGGTACTACAGTGTAGGTTATTGGTAGATAACTGGTATATATAGGGATATAACTACACATAGATACTGTCAGTGGTACTACAATGTAAGTTATTGGTAGATAACTGGTATATATAGGGATATAACTACGTATAGATACTGTCAGTGGTACTACAGTATAGGTTATTGGTATATAACTGGTATATATAGAGATATAACTACATATACAGATACTGCCAGTCTTACTACAGTGTAGGTTATTGGTAGATAACTGGTATATATAGGGATGTATCTACATATAGATACTGTCAGTGGTACTACCGTGTAGGTTATTGGTAGATAACTGGTATATATAGGGATATAACTACACATAGATATTGTCAGTCTTACTAGAGTGTAGGTTATTGTTAGATCACTGGTATATATAGGGATATAACTACACATAGATACTGTCAGTGGTACTACAGTGTAGGTTATTGGTAGATAACTGGTTATATAGGGATATAACTATACATAGATACTGACAGTGGTACTACAGTGTAGGTTATTGGTATATAACTGGTATATATAGGGATATAACTACATATAGATAGTGTCAGTGGTACTAGAGTGTAGGTTATTTGTATATAACTGGTATATATAGGGATATAACTATACATAGATACTGTCAGTGGTACTACAGTATAGGTTATTGGTAGATAACTGGTATATATAGGGATATAACTACATATAGATACTGTCAGTGGTACTACAGTCTAGGTTATTGGTAGATAACTGGTATATATAGGGATATAACTACATACAGATACTGTCAGTGGTACTACAGAGTAGGTTATTAGTATATAACTGGTATATATAGGGATATAACTACACATAGATACTGACAGTTGTACTACAGTGTATGTTATTGGTAGATAACTGGTATATATAGGGATATAACTACATATAGATACTGTCAGTGGTACTACAGTCTAGGTTATTGGTAGATAACTGGTATATATATGGATATAACTACATATAGATACTGTCAGTGGTACTACCGTGTAGGTTATTGGTAGATAACTGGTATATATATGGATATAACTACATATAGATACTGTCAGTGGTACTACAGTCTAGGTTATTGGTAGATAACTGGTATATAAAGGGATATAACTACACATAGATACAGTCAGTGGTACTACAGTGTAGGTTATTGGTATATAACTGGTATATATAGGATTATAACTACATATAGATACTGTCAGTAGTACTATAGTGTAGGTTATTGGTATATAACTGGTATATATAGGGATATAACTACATATAGATACTGACAGTGGTACTACAGTGTAGGTTATTGGTAGATAACTGGTATATATCTGGATATAACTACATATAGATACTGTCAGTGGTACTACAGTGTAGGTTATTGGTAGATAACTGGTATATATAGGGATATAACTACATATAGATACTGTCAGTGTTACTACAGTGTAGGTTATTGGTATATAACTGGTATATATAGGGATATAACTACATATACAGATAATGTCAGTCTTACTACAGTGTAGGTTATTGGTAGATAACTGGTATATATAGGGATATAACTACACATAGATAATGTCAGTGTTACTACAGTGTAACTTATTGGTATAGAACTGGTATATATAGGGATATAACTACATATAGATACTGTCAGTGGTATTACAGTGTAGGTTATTGGCAGATAACTGGTATATATAGGGATATAACTACATATAGATACTGACAGTGGTACTACAGTGTAGGTTATTGGTAGATAACTGGTATATATCTGGATATAACTACATATAGATACTGTCAGTGGTACTACAGTGTAGGTTATTGGTAGATAACTGGTATATATAGGGATATAACTACATATAGATACTGTCAGTGTTACTACAGTGTAGGTTATTGGTATATAACTGGTATATATAGGGATATAACTACATATACAGATAATGTCAGTCTTACTACAGTGTAGGTTATTGGTAGATAACTGGTATATATAGGGATATAACTACACATAGATACTGTCAGTGTTACTACAGTGTAACTTATTGGTATAGAACTGGTATATATAGGGATATAACTACATATAGATACTGTCAGTGGTATTACAGTGTAGGTTATTGGCAGATAACTGGTATATATAGGGATATAACTACACATAGATACTGTCAGTGGTACTACAATGTAAGTTATTGGTAGATAACTGGTATATATAGGGATATAACTACATATAGATACTATCAGTGTTACTACAGTGTAGGTTATTGGTATATAACTGGTATATATAGGGATATAACTACGTACAGATACTGTCAGCGGTACTACAGTGTAGGTTATTGGTATATAACTGGTATATATAGAGATATAACTACATATACAGATACTGCCAGTCTTACTACAGTGTAGGTTATTGGTAGATAACTGGTATATATAGGGATATAAGTACATATAGATACTGTCAGTGGTACTACCGTGTAGGTTATTGGTAGATAACTGGTATATATAGGGATATAACTACACATAGATACCGTCAGTCTTACTAGAGTGTAGGTTATTGTTAGATCACTGGTATTTATAGGGATATAACTACACATAGATACTGTCAGTGTTACTACAGTGTAGGTTATTGGCAGATAACTGGTATATATAGGGATATAACTATACATAGATACTGACAGTGGTACTACAGTGTAGGTTATTGGTATATAACTGGTATATATAGGGATATAACTACATATAGATACTGTCAGTGGTACTAGAGTGTAGGTTATTGGTATATAACTGGTATATATAGGGATATAACTATACATAGATACTGTCAGTGGTACTACAGTGTAAGTTATTGGTAGATAACTGGTATATATAGGGATATAACTACACATAGATACTAACAGTGGTACTACAGCGTAGGCTATTGGTATATAACTGGTATATATAGGGATATAACTACATATAGATACTGTCAGTGGTACTATAGTGTAGGTTATTGGTATATAACTGGTATATATAGGGATATAACTACACATAGATACTGTCAGTGGTACTACAGTGTAGGTTATTGGTAGATTACTGATATATATATATGGATATAACTACATATAGATACTGTCAGTGGTACTACAGTCTAGGTCATTGGTAGATAACTGGTATATATAGGGATATAACTACATATAGATACTGTCAGTGGTACTACAGTGTAGGTTATTGGTAGATAACTGGTATATATAGGGATATAACTACATATAGATACTGACAGTTGTACTACAGTGTATGTTATTGGTAGATAACTGGTATATATAGGGATATAACTACATATAGATACTGTCAGTGGTACTACAGTCTAGGTTATTAGTAGATAACTGGTATATATAGGGATATAACTACATAGAGATACTGTCAGTGGTACTACAGTGTAGGTTATTGGTATATAACTGGAATATATAGGGATTTAACTACACATAGATACTGTCAGTGGTACTACAGTGTAGGATATTGGTATATAACTGGTATTTATAGGATTATAACTACATACAGATACTGTCAGTGGTACTATAGTGTAGGTTATTGGTATATAACTGGTATATATAGGGATATAACTACACATAGATACTGTCAGTGGTACTACAGTGTAGGTTATTGGTAGATAACTGGTATATATAGGGATATAACTACACATAGATACTGACAGTAGTACTACTGTGTAGGTTATTGGTAGATAACAGGTATATATCTGGATATAACTACATATAGATACTCTCAGTGGTACTACAGTGTAGGTTATTGGTAGATAACTGGTATATATAGGGATATAACTACATATAGATACTGTCAGTGGTACTACCGTGTAGGTTTTTGGTAGATAACTGGTATATATAGGGATATAACTACACATAGATACCGTCAGTCTTACTAGAGTGTAGGTTATTGTTAGATCACTGGTATATATAGGGATATAACTACACATAGATACTGTCAGTGTTACTACAGTGTAGGTTATTGGTAGATAACTGGTATATATAGGGATATAACTATACATAGATACTGACAGTGGTACTACAGTGTAGGTTATTGGTATATAACTGGTATATATAGGGATATAACTACATATAGATACTGTCAGTGGTACTAGAGTGTAGGTTATTGGTATATAACTGGTATATATAGGGATATAACTATACATAGATACTGTCAGTGGTACTACAGTATAGGTTATTGTTAGATAACTGGTATATATAGGGATATAACTACATATAGATACTGTCAGTGGTACTACAGTGTAGGTTATTGGTAGATAACTGGTATATATAGGGATATAACTACACGTAGATACTGTCAGTCTTACTAGAGTGTAGGTTATTGGTACATAACTAGTATATATAGGGATATAACTACACATAGATACTGTCAGTGGTACTACAGTGTAAGTTATTGGTAGATAACTGGTATATATAGGGATATAACTACACATAGATACTAACAGTGGTACTACAGTGTAGGCTATTGGTATATAACTGGTATATATAGGGATATAACTATATATAGATACTGTCAGTGGTACTACAGTGTAGGTTATTGGTAGATAACTGGTATATATAGGGATATAACTACATATAGATACTGTCAGTGGTACTACAGTGTAGGTTATTGGTAGATAACTGGTATATATAGGGATATAACTACATATAGATACTGTCAGTGTTACTACAGTGTAGGTTATTGGTATATAACTGGTATATATAGGGATATAAGTACATATAGATACTGTCAGTGGTACTACCGTGTAGGTTATTGGTAGATAACTGGTATATATAGGGATATAACTACACATAGATACCGTCAGTCTTACTAGAGTGTAGGTTATTGGTATATAACTGGTATATATTGGGATATAACTATACATAGATACTGTCACTGGTACTACAGTGTAAGTTATTGGTAGATAACTGGTATATATAGGGATATAACTACACATAGATACTAACAGTGGTACTACAGCGTAGGCTATTGGTATATAACTGGTATATATAGGGATATAACTACATATAGATACTGTCAGTGGTACTATAGTGTAGGTTATTGGTATATAACTGGTATATATAGGGATATAACTACACATAGATACTGTCAGTGGTACTACAGTGTAGGTTATTGGTAGATTACTGATATATATATATGGATATAACTACATATAGATACTGTCAGTGGTACTACAGTCTAGGTCATTGGTAGATAACTGGTATATATAGGGATATAACTACATACAGATACTGTCAGTGGTACTACAGAGTAGGTTATTAGTATATAACCGGTATATATAGGGTTATATCTACATATAGATACTGTCAGTGGTACTAGAGTGTAGGCTATTGGTATATAACTGGTATATATAGGGATATAACTACATATAGATACTGTCGGTGGTACTACAGTGTAGGTTATTGGTATATAACTGGTATATATAGGGATATAACTACATATACAGATACTGTCAGTCTTACTACAGTGTAGGTTATTGGTATATAACTGGTATATATAGAGATATAACTACATATACAGATACTGTCAGTCTTACTACAGTGAAGGTTATTGGTAGATAACTGGTATATATAGGGATATAACTACATATAGATATTGTCAGTGGTACTACAGTGTAGGTTATTGGTACATAACTGGTAAATATAGGGATATAACTACACATAGATACTGTCAGTGGTACTACAGTGTAAGTTACTGGTAGATAACTGGTATATATAGGGATATAACTACACATAGATACTAACAGTGGTACTACAGTGTAGGTTATTGGTATATAACTGGTATATATATGGATATAACTACATATAGATACTGTCAGTGGTACTACAGTGTAGGTTATTGGTAGATAACTGGTATATATAGGGATATAACTACATATAGATACTGACAGTTGTACTACAGTGTATGTTATTGGTAGATAACTGGTATATATAGGGATATAACTAAATATAGATACTGACAGTGGTACTACAGTGTAGGTTATTGGTAGATAACTGGTATATATCTGGATATAACTACATATAGATCTGTCAGTGGTACTACAGTGTAGGTTATTGGTAGATAACTGGTATATATAGGGATATAACTACATATAGATACTGTCAGTGTTACTACAGTGTAGGTTATTGGTATATAACTGGTATATATAGGGATATAACTACATATACAAATAATGTCAGTCTTACTACAGTGTAGGTTATTGGTAGATAACTAGTATATATAGGGATATAACTACACATTCGATACTGTCAGTGTTACTACAGTGTAACATATTGGTATAGAACTGGTATATATAGGGATATAACTACATATAGATACTGTCAGTGGTACTACAGTGTAGGTTATTGGTAGATAACTGGTATATATAGGGATATAACTACACATAGATACTGTCAGTGGTACTACAATGTAAGTTATTGGTAGATAACTGGTATATATAGGGATATAACTACGTATAGATACTGTCAGTGGTACTACAGTATAGGTTATTGGTATATAACTGGTATATATAGAGATATAACTACATATACAGATACTGCCAGTCTTACTACAGTGTAGGTTATTGGTAGATAACTGGTATATATAGGGATGTATCTACATATAGATACTGTCAGTGGTACTACCGTGTAGGTTATTGGTAGATAACTGGTATATATAGGGATATAACTACACATAGATATTGTCAGTCTTACTAGAGTGTAGGTTATTGTTAGATCACTGGTATATATAGGGATATAACTACACATAGATACTGTCAGTGGTACTACAGTGTAGGTTATTGGTAGATAACTGGTTATATAGGGATATAACTATACATAGATACTGACAGTGGTACTACAGTGTAGGTTATTGGTATATAACTGGTATATATAGGGATATAACTACATATAGATAGTGTCAGTGGTACTAGAGTGTAGGTTATTTGTATATAACTGGTATATATAGGGATATAACTATACATAGATACTGTCAGTGGTACTACAGTATAGGTTATTGGTAGATAACTGGTATATATAGGGATATAACTACATATAGATACTGTCAGTGGTACTACAGTCTAGGTTATTGGTAGATAACTGGTATATATAGGGATATAACTACATACAGATACTGTCAGTGGTACTACAGAGTAGGTTATTAGTATATAACTGGTATATATAGGGATATAACTACACATAGATACTGACAGTTGTACTACAGTGTATGTTATTGGTAGATAACTGGTATATATAGGGATATAACTACATATAGATACTGTCAGTGGTACTACAGTCTAGGTTATTGGTAGATAACTGGTATATATATGGATATAACTACATATAGATACTGTCAGTGGTACTACCGTGTAGGTTATTGGTAGATAACTGGTATATATATGGATATAACTACATATAGATACTGTCAGTGGTACTACAGTCTAGGTTATTGGTAGATAACTGGTATATAAAGGGATATAACTACACATAGATACAGTCAGTGGTACTACAGTGTAGGTTATTGGTATATAACTGGTATATATAGGATTATAACTACATATAGATACTGTCAGTAGTACTATAGTGTAGGTTATTGGTATATAACTGGTATATATAGGGATATAACTACATATAGATACTGACAGTGGTACTACAGTGTAGGTTATTGGTAGATAACTGGTATATATCTGGATATAACTACATATAGATACTGTCAGTGGTACTACAGTGTAGGTTATTGGTAGATAACTGGTATATATAGGGATATAACTACATATAGATACTGTCAGTGTTACTACAGTGTAGGTTATTGGTATATAACTGGTATATATAGGGATATAACTACATATACAGATAATGTCAGTCTTACTACAGTGTAGGTTATTGGTAGATAACTGGTATATATAGGGATATAACTACACATAGATAATGTCAGTGTTACTACAGTGTAACTTATTGGTATAGAACTGGTATATATAGGGATATAACTACATATAGATACTGTCAGTGGTATTACAGTGTAGGTTATTGGCAGATAACTGGTATATATAGGGATATAACTACATATAGATACTGACAGTGGTACTACAGTGTAGGTTATTGGTAGATAACTGGTATATATCTGGATATAACTACATATAGATACTGTCAGTGGTACTACAGTGTAGGTTATTGGTAGATAACTGGTATATATAGGGATATAACTACATATAGATACTGTCAGTGTTACTACAGTGTAGGTTATTGGTATATAACTGGTATATATAGGGATATAACTACATATACAGATAATGTCAGTCTTACTACAGTGTAGGTTATTGGTAGATAACTGGTATATATAGGGATATAACTACACATAGATACTGTCAGTGTTACTACAGTGTAACTTATTGGTATAGAACTGGTATATATAGGGATATAACTACATATAGATACTGTCAGTGGTATTACAGTGTAGGTTATTGGCAGATAACTGGTATATATAGGGATATAACTACACATAGATACTGTCAGTGGTACTACAATGTAAGTTATTGGTAGATAACTGGTATATATAGGGATATAACTACATATAGATACTATCAGTGTTACTACAGTGTAGGTTATTGGTATATAACTGGTATATATAGGGATATAACTACGTACAGATACTGTCAGCGGTACTACAGTGTAGGTTATTGGTATATAACTGGTATATATAGAGATATAACTACATATACAGATACTGCCAGTCTTACTACAGTGTAGGTTATTGGTAGATAACTGGTATATATAGGGATATAAGTACATATAGATACTGTCAGTGGTACTACCGTGTAGGTTATTGGTAGATAACTGGTATATATAGGGATATAACTACACATAGATACCGTCAGTCTTACTAGAGTGTAGGTTATTGTTAGATCACTGGTATTTATAGGGATATAACTACACATAGATACTGTCAGTGTTACTACAGTGTAGGTTATTGGCAGATAACTGGTATATATAGGGATATAACTATACATAGATACTGACAGTGGTACTACAGTGTAGGTTATTGGTATATAACTGGTATATATAGGGATATAACTACATATAGATACTGTCAGTGGTACTAGAGTGTAGGTTATTGGTATATAACTGGTATATATAGGGATATAACTATACATAGATACTGTCAGTGGTACTACAGTGTAAGTTATTGGTAGATAACTGGTATATATAGGGATATAACTACACATAGATACTAACAGTGGTACTACAGCGTAGGCTATTGGTATATAACTGGTATATATAGGGATATAACTACATATAGATACTGTCAGTGGTACTATAGTGTAGGTTATTGGTATATAACTGGTATATATAGGGATATAACTACACATAGATACTGTCAGTGGTACTACAGTGTAGGTTATTGGTAGATTACTGATATATATATATGGATATAACTACATATAGATACTGTCAGTGGTACTACAGTCTAGGTCATTGGTAGATAACTGGTATATATAGGGATATAACTACATATAGATACTGTCAGTGGTACTACAGTGTAGGTTATTGGTAGATAACTGGTATATATAGGGATATAACTACATATAGATACTGACAGTTGTACTACAGTGTATGTTATTGGTAGATAACTGGTATATATAGGGATATAACTACATATAGATACTGTCAGTGGTACTACAGTCTAGGTTATTAGTAGATAACTGGTATATATAGGGATATAACTACATAGAGATACTGTCAGTGGTACTACAGTGTAGGTTATTGGTATATAACTGGAATATATAGGGATTTAACTACACATAGATACTGTCAGTGGTACTACAGTGTAGGATATTGGTATATAACTGGTATTTATAGGATTATAACTACATACAGATACTGTCAGTGGTACTATAGTGTAGGTTATTGGTATATAACTGGTATATATAGGGATATAACTACACATAGATACTGTCAGTGGTACTACAGTGTAGGTTATTGGTAGATAACTGGTATATATAGGGATATAACTACACATAGATACTGACAGTAGTACTACTGTGTAGGTTATTGGTAGATAACAGGTATATATCTGGATATAACTACATATAGATACTCTCAGTGGTACTACAGTGTAGGTTATTGGTAGATAACTGGTATATATAGGGATATAACTACATATAGATACTGTCAGTGGTACTACCGTGTAGGTTTTTGGTAGATAACTGGTATATATAGGGATATAACTACACATAGATACCGTCAGTCTTACTAGAGTGTAGGTTATTGTTAGATCACTGGTATATATAGGGATATAACTACACATAGATACTGTCAGTGTTACTACAGTGTAGGTTATTGGTAGATAACTGGTATATATAGGGATATAACTATACATAGATACTGACAGTGGTACTACAGTGTAGGTTATTGGTATATAACTGGTATATATAGGGATATAACTACATATAGATACTGTCAGTGGTACTAGAGTGTAGGTTATTGGTATATAACTGGTATATATAGGGATATAACTATACATAGATACTGTCAGTGGTACTACAGTATAGGTTATTGTTAGATAACTGGTATATATAGGGATATAACTACATATAGATACTGTCAGTGGTACTACAGTGTAGGTTATTGGTAGATAACTGGTATATATAGGGATATAACTACACGTAGATACTGTCAGTCTTACTAGAGTGTAGGTTATTGGTACATAACTAGTATATATAGGGATATAACTACACATAGATACTGTCAGTGGTACTACAGTGTAAGTTATTGGTAGATAACTGGTATATATAGGGATATAACTACACATAGATACTAACAGTGGTACTACAGTGTAGGCTATTGGTATATAACTGGTATATATAGGGATATAACTATATATAGATACTGTCAGTGGTACTACAGTGTAGGTTATTGGTAGATAACTGGTATATATAGGGATATAACTACATATAGATACTGTCAGTGGTACTACAGTGTAGGTTATTGGTAGATAACTGGTATATATAGGGATATAACTACATATAGATACTGTCAGTGTTACTACAGTGTAGGTTATTGGTAGATAACTGGTATATATAGGGATATAACTACATATAGATACTGTCAGTGGTACTACAGTGTAGGTTATTGGTAGATAACTGGTATATATAGGGATATAACTACATATAGATACTGTCAGTGTTACTACAGTGTAGGTTATTGGTATATAACTGGTATATATAGGGATATAACTACATATACAGATAATGTCAGTCTTACTACAGTGTAGGTTATTGGTAGATAACTGGTATATATAGGGATATAACTACACATAGATACTGTCAGTGTTACTACAGTGTAACTTATTGGTATAGAACTGGTATATATAGGGATATAACTACATATAGATACTGTCAGTGGTATTACAGTGTAGGTTATTGGCAGATAACTGGTATATATAGGGATATAACTACACATAGATACTGTCAGTGGTACTACAATGTAAGTTATTGGTAGATAACTGGTATATATAGGGATATAACTACATATAGATACTATCAGTGTTACTACAGTGTAGGTTATTGGTATATAACTGGTATATATAGGGATATAACTACGTACAGATACTGTCAGCGGTACTACAGTGTAGGTTATTGGTATATAACTGGTATATATAGAGATATAACTACATATACAGATACTGCCAGTCTTACTACAGTGTAGGTTATTGGTAGATAACTGGTATATATAGGGATATAAGTACATATAGATACTGTCAGTGGTACTACCGTGTAGGTTATTGGTAGATAACTGGTATATATAGGGATATAACTACACATAGATACCGTCAGTCTTACTAGAGTGTAGGTTATTGTTAGATCACTGGTATTTATAGGGATATAACTACACATAGATACTGTCAGTGTTACTACAGTGTAGGTTATTGGCAGATAACTGGTATATATAGGGATATAACTATACATAGATACTGACAGTGGTACTACAGTGTAGGTTATTGGTATATAACTGGTATATATAGGGATATAACTACATATAGATACTGTCAGTGGTACTAGAGTGTAGGTTATTGGTATATAACTGGTATATATAGGGATATAACTATACATAGATACTGTCAGTGGTACTACAGTGTAAGTTATTGGTAGATAACTGGTATATATAGGGATATAACTACACATAGATACTAACAGTGGTACTACAGCGTAGGCTATTGGTATATAACTGGTATATATAGGGATATAACTACATATAGATACTGTCAGTGGTACTATAGTGTAGGTTATTGGTATATAACTGGTATATATAGGGATATAACTACACATAGATACTGTCAGTGGTACTACAGTGTAGGTTATTGGTAGATTACTGATATATATATATGGATATAACTACATATAGATACTGTCAGTGGTACTACAGTCTAGGTCATTGGTAGATAACTGGTATATATAGGGATATAACTACATATAGATACAGTCAGTGGTACTACAGTGTAGGTTATTGGTAGATAACTGGTATATATAGGGATATAACTACATATAGATACTGACAGTTGTACTACAGTGTATGTTATTGGTAGATAACTGGTATATATAGGGATATAACTACATATAGATACTGTCAGTGGTACTACAGTCTAGGTTATTAGTAGATAACTGGTATATATAGGGATATAACTACATAGAGATACTGTCAGTGGTACTACAGTGTAGGTTATTGGTATATAACTGGAATATATAGGGATTTAACTACACATAGATACTGTCAGTGGTACTACAGTGTAGGATATTGGTATATAACTGGTATTTATAGGATTATAACTACATACAGATACTGTCAGTGGTACTATAGTGTAGGTTATTGGTATATAACTGGTATATATAGGGATATAACTACACATAGATACTGTCAGTGGTACTACAGTGTAGGTTATTGGTAGATAACTGGTATATATAGGGATATAACTACACATAGATACTGACAGTAGTACTACTGTGTAGGTTATTGGTAGATAACAGGTATATATCTGGATATAACTACATATAGATACTCTCAGTGGTACTACAGTGTAGGTTATTGGTAGATAACTGGTATATATAGGGATATAACTACATATAGATACTGTCAGTGGTACTACCGTGTAGGTTTTTGGTAGATAACTGGTATATATAGGGATATAACTACACATAGATACCGTCAGTCTTACTAGAGTGTAGGTTATTGTTAGATCACTGGTATATATAGGGATATAACTACACATAGATACTGTCAGTGTTACTACAGTGTAGGTTATTGGTAGATAACTGGTATATATAGGGATATAACTATACATAGATACTGACAGTGGTACTACAGTGTAGGTTATTGGTATATAACTGGTATATATAGGGATATAACTACATATAGATACTGTCAGTGGTACTAGAGTGTAGGTTATTGGTATATAACTGGTATATATAGGGATATAACTATACATAGATACTGTCAGTGGTACTACAGTATAGGTTATTGTTAGATAACTGGTATATATAGGGATATAACTACATATAGATACTGTCAGTGGTACTACAGTGTAGGTTATTGGTAGATAACTGGTATATATAGGGATATAACTACACGTAGATACTGTCAGTCTTACTAGAGTGTAGGTTATTGGTACATAACTAGTATATATAGGGATATAACTACACATAGATACTGTCAGTGGTACTACAGTGTAAGTTATTGGTAGATAACTGGTATATATAGGGATATAACTACACATAGATACTAACAGTGGTACTACAGTGTAGGCTATTGGTATATAACTGGTATATATAGGGATATAACTATATATAGATACAGTCAGTGGTACTACAGTGTAGGTTATTGGTAGATAACTGGTATATATAGGGATATAACTACATATAGATACTGTCAGTGGTACTACAGTGTAGGTTATTGGTAGATAACTGGTATATATAGGGATATAACTACATATAGATACTGTCAGTGTTACTACAGTGTAGGTTATTGGTAGATAACTGGTATATATAGGGATATAACTACATATACAGATAATGTCAGTCTTACTACAGTGTAGGTTATTGGTAGATAACTGGTATATATAGGGATATAACAACACATAGATACTGTCAGTGTTACTACAGTGTAACTTATTGGTATAGAACTGGTATATATAGGGATATAACTACATATAGATACTGTCAGTGGTATTACAGTGTAGGTTATTGGCAGATAACTGGTATATATAGGGATATAACTACACATAGATACTGTCAGTGGTACTACAATGGAAGTTATTGGTAGATAACTGGTATATATAGGGATATAACTACGTATAGATACTGTCAGCGGTACTACAGTGTAGGTTATTGGTATATAACTGGTATATATAGAGATATAACTACATATACAGATACTGCCAGTCTTACTACAGTGTAGGTTATTGGTAGATAACTGGTATATATAGGGATATAAGTACATATAGATACTGTCAGTGGTACTACCGTGTAGGTTATTGGTAGATAACTGGTATATATAGGGATATAACTACACATAGATACCGTCAGTCTTACTAGAGTGTAGGTTATTGTTAGATCACTGGTATATATAGGGATATAACTACACATAGATACTGTCAGTGTTACTACAGTGTAGGTTATTGGCAGATAACTGGTATATATAGGGATATAACTTTACATAGATACTGACAGTGGTACTACAGTGTAGGTTATTGGTATATAACTGGTATATATAGGGATATAACTACATATAGATACTGTCAGTGGTACTAGAGTGTAGGTTATTGGTATATAACTGGTATATATAGGGATATAACTATACATAGATACTGTCAGTGGTACTACAGTATATGTTATTGGTAGATAACTGGTATATATAGGGATATAACTACATATAGATATTGTCAGTGGTACTACAGTGTAGGTTATTGGTAGATAACTGGTATATATAGGGATATATCTACACGTAGATACTGTCAGTCTTACTAGAGTGTAGGTTATTGGTACATAACTAGTATATATAGGGATATAACTACACATAGATACTGTCAGTGGTACTACAGTGTAAGTTATTGGTAGATAACTGGTATATATAGGGATATAACTACACATAGATACTAACAGTGGTACTACAGCGTAGGCTATTGGTATATAACTGGTATATATAGGGATATAACTACATATAGATACTGTCAGTGGTACTATAGTGTAGGATATTGGTATATAACTGGTATATATAGGGATATAACTACACATAGATACTGTCAGTGGTACTACAGTGTAGGTTATTGGTAGATTACTGGTATATATATATGGATATAACTACATATAGATACTGTCAGTGGTACTACAGTCTAGGTCATTGGTAGATAACTGGTATATATAGGGATATAACTACATATAGATACTGTCAGTGGTACTACAGTGTAGGTTATTGGTAGATAACTGGTATATATAGGGATATAACTACATATAGATACTGACAGTTGTACTACAGTGTATGTTATTGGTAGATAACTGGTATATATAGGGATATAACTACATATAGATACTGTCAGTGGTACTACAGTCTAGGTTATTAGTAGATAACTGGTATATATAGGGATATAACTACATAGAGATACTGTCAGTGGTACTAGAGTGTAGGTTATTGGTAGATAACTGGTATATATAGGGATATAACTACACATAGATACTGTCAGTGGTACTACAGTGTAGGTTATTGGTATATAACTGGAATATATAGGGATTTAACTACACATAGATACTGTCAGTGGTACTACAGTGTAGGATATTGGTATATAACTGGTATTTATAGGATTATAACTACATATAGATACTGTCAGTGGTACTATAGTGTAGCTTATTGGTATATAACTGGTATATATAGGGATATAACTACACATAGATACTGTCAGTGGTACTACAGTGTAGGTTATTGGTAGATAACTGGTATATATAGGGATATAACTACACATAGATACTGACAGTAGTACTACAGTGTAGGTTATTGGTAGATAACTGGTATATATCTGGATATAACTACATATAGATACTCTCAGTGGTACTACAGTGTAGGTTATTGGTAGATAACTGGTATATATAGGGATATAACTACATATAGATACTGTCAGTGTTACTACAGTGTAGGTTATTGGTATATAACTGGTATATATAGGGAGATAACTACATATACAGATAATGTCAGTCTTACTACAGTGTAGGTTATTGGTAGATAATTGGTATATATAGGGATATAACTACATATAGATACAGTCAGTGATACTACAGTGTAGGTTATTGGTAGATAACTGGTATATATAGGGATATAACTACATATAGATACTGTCAGTGGTACTACCGTGTAGGTTATTGGTAGATAACTGGTATATACAGGGATATAACTACACATAGATATTGTCAGTCTTACTAGAGTGTAGGTTATTGTTAGATCACTGGTATATATAGGGATATAACTACACATAGATACTGTCAGTGGTACTACAGTGTAGGTTATTGGTAGATAACTGGTATATATAGGGATATAACTATACATAGATACTGACAGTGGTACTACAGTGTAGGTTATTGGTATATAACTGGTATATATAGGGATATAACTACACATAGATACTGACAGTAGTACTACAGTGTAGGTTATTGGTATATAACTGGTATATATTGGGATATAGCTACACATAGATACTGTCAGTGGTACTACAGTGTAGGTTATTGGTAGATAACTGGTATATATAGGGATATAACTACACATAGATACTGTCAGTGGTACTACAATGTAAGTTATTGGTAGATAACTGGTATATATAGGGATATAACTACGTATAGATACTGTCAGTGGTACTACAGTGTAGGTTATTGGTATATAACTGGTATATATAGAGATATAACTACATGTACAGATACTGCCAGTCTTACTACAGTGTAGGTTATTGGTAGATAACTGGTATATATAGGGATATAACTACATATAGATACTGTCAGTGGTACTACCGTGTAGGTTATTGGTAGATAACTGGTATATATAGGCATATAACTACACATAGATATTGTCAGTCTTACTAGAGTGTAGGTTATTGTTAGATCACTGGTATATATAGGGATATAACTACACATAGATACTGTCAGTGGTACTACAGTGTAGGTTATTGGTAGATAACTGGTATATATAGGGATATAACTATACATAGATACTGACAGTGGTACTACAGTGTAGGTTATTGGTATATAACTGGTATATATAGGGATATAACTACATATAGATAGTGTCAGTGGTACTAGAGTGTAGGTTATTTGTATATAACTGGTATATATAGGGATATAACTATACATAGATACTGTCAGTGGTACTACAGTATAGGTTATTGGTAGATAACTGGTATATATAGGGATATAACTACATATAGATACTGTCAGTGGTACTACAGTCTAGGTTATTGGTAGATAACTGGTATATATAGGGATATAACTACATACAGATACTGTCAGTGGTACTACAGAGTAGGTTATTGGTAGATAACTGGTATATATAGGATTATAACTACATATAGATACTGTCAGTGGTACTATAGTGTAGGTTATTGGTATATAACTGGTATATATAGGGATATAACTACACATAGATACTGTCAGTGGTACTACAGTGTAGGTTATTGGTAGATAACTGGTATATATAGGGATATAACTACATATAGATACTGACAGTTGTACTACAGTGTAGGTTATTGGTAGATAACTGGTATATATAGGGATATAACTACATATAGATACTGTCAGTGTTACTACAGTGTATGTTATTGGTATATGACTGGTATATATAGGGATATAACTACATATACAGATAATGTCAGTCTTACTACAGTGTAGGTTATTGGTAGATAACTGGTATATATAGGGATATAACTACACATAGATACTGTCAGTGTTACTACAGTGTAACTTATTGGTATAGAACTGGTATATATAGGGATATAACTACATATAGATACTGTCAGTGGTATTACAGTGTAGGTTATTGGTAGATAACTGGTATATATAGGGATATAACTACACATAGATACTGTCAGTGGTACTACAATGTAAGTTATTGGTAGATAACTGGTATATATAGGGATATAACTACGTATAGATACTGTCAGCGGTACTACAGTGTAGGTTATTGGTATATAACTGGTATATATAGAGATATAACTACATATACAGATACTGCCAGTCTTACTACAGTGTAGGTCATTGGTAGATAACTGGTATATATAGGGATATACCTACATATAGATACTGTCAGTGGTACTACCGTGTAGGCTATTGGTAGATAACTGGTATATATAGGGATATAACTACACATAGATATTGTCAGTCTTACTAGAGTGTAGGTTATTGTTAGATCACTGGTATATATAGGGATATAACTACACATAGATACTGTCAGTGGTACTACAGTGTAGGTTATTGGTAGATAACTGGTATATATAGGGATATAACTATACATAGATACTGTCAGTGGTACTACAGTGTAGGTTATTGGTAGATAACTGGTATATATAGGGATATAACTACACATAGATACTGTCAGTGGTACTACAGTGTAGGTTATTGGTAGATAACTGGTATATATAGGGATATAACTATACATAGATACTGACAGTGGTACTACAGTGTAGGTTATTGGTATATAACTGGTATATATAGGGATATAACTACATATAGATAGTGTCAGTGGTACTAGAGTGTAGGTTATTTGTATATAACTGGTATATATAGGGATATAACTATACATAGATACTGTCAGTGGTACTACAGTATAGGTTATTGGTAGATAACTGGTATATATAGGGATATAACTACATATAGATACTGTCAGTGGTACTACAGTCTAGGTTATTGGTAGATAACTGGTATATATATTGATATAACTACATACAGATACTGTCAGTGGTATTACAGTGTAGCTTATTGGTATATAACTGGTATATATAGGGATATAACTACATATACAGATAATGTCAGTCTTACTACAGAGTAGGTTATTGGTAGATAACTGGTATATATAGGGATATAACTACACATAGATACTGTCAGTGTTACTACAGTGTAACTTATTAGTATAGAACTGGTATATATAGGGATATAACTACATATAGATACTGTCAGTGGTACTACAGTGTAGGTTATTGGTAGATAACTGGTATATATAGGGATATAACTACACATAGATACTGTCAGTGGTACTACAATGTAAGTTATTGGTAGATAACTGGTATATATAGGGATATAACTACGTATAGATACTGTCAGCGGTACTACAGTGTAGGTTATTGGTATATAACTGGTATATATAGGGATATAACTACATATACAGATAATGTCAGTCTTACTACAGAGTAGGTTATTGGTATATAACTGGTATATATATGGATATAACTACATATAGATACTGCCAGTCTTACTACAGTGTATGTTATTGGTAGATAACTGGTATATATAGGGATATAACTAAATATAGATACTGTCAGTGGTACTACCGTGTAGGTTATTGGTAGATAACTGGTATATATAGGGATATAACTACATATAGATACCGTCAGTCTTACTAGAGTGTAGGTTATTGTTAGATCACTGGTATATATAGGGATATAACTACACATAGATACTGTCAGTGGTACTACAGTGTAGGTTATTGGTAGATAACTGGTATATATTGGGATATAACTATACATAGATACTGACAGTGGTACTACAGTGTAGGTTATTGGTATATAACTGGTATATATAGGGATATAACTACATAAGGATACTGTCAGTGGTACTAGAGTGTAGGTTATTGGTATATAACTGGTATATATAGGGATATAACTATACATAGATACTGTCAGTGGTACTACAGTATAGGTTATTGGTAGATAACTGGTATATATAGGGATATAACTACATATAGATATTGTCAGTGGTACTACAGTCTAGGTTATTGGTAGATAACTGGTATATATAGGGATATAACTACATACAGATACTGTCAGTGGTACTACAGAGTAGGGTATTAGTATATAACTGGTATATATAGGGATATAACTACACATAGATACTGACAGTTGTACTACAGTGTAGGTTATTGGTATATAACTGGTATATATTGGGATATAACTACACATAGATACTGACAGTGGTACTACAGTGTAGGTTATTGGTAGATAACTGGTATATATAGGGATATAACTACATATAGATACTGACAGTGGTACTACAGTGTAGGCTATTGGTATATAACTGGTATATATAGGGTTATAACTACATATAGATACTGTTGGTGGTACTACAGTCTAGGTTATTGGTATATAACTGGTATATATAGGGATATAACTACATATACAGATACTGTCAGTCTTACTACAGTGTAGGTTATTGGTAGATAACTGGTATATATAGGGATATAACTACATACAGATACTGTCAGTGGTACTACAGAGTAGGGTATTAGTATATAACTGGTATATATAGAGATATAACTACACATAGATACTGACAGTTGTACTACAGTGTAAGTTATTGGTAGATAACTGGTATATATAGGGATATAACTACACATAGATACTAACAGTGGTACTACAGTGTAAGTTATTGGTATATAACTGGTATATATAGGGATATAACTACATATAGATACTGTCAGTGGTACTATAGTGTAGGTTATTGGTATATAACTGTTATATATAGGGATATAACTACACATAGATACTGTCAGTGGTACTACAGTGTAGGTTATTGGTAGATAACTGGTATATATAGGGATATAACTACATATAGATATTGACAGTGGTACTACAGTGTAGGTTATTGGTAGATTACTGGTATATATATATGGATATAACTACATATAGATACTGTCAGTGGTACAACAGTTTGGGTCATTGGTAGATAACTGGTATATATAGGGATATAACTACATATAGATACTGTTAGTGTTACTACAGTGTAGGTTATTGGTAGATAACTGGTATATATAGGGATATAACTACATATAGATACTGACAGTTGTACTACAGTGTATGTTATTGGTAGATAACTGGTATATATAGGGATATAACTACATATAGATACTGTCAGTGGTACTACAGTCTAGGTTATTGGTAGATAACTGGTATATATAGGGATATAACTACATAGAGATACTGTCAGTGGTACTAGAGTGTAGGTTATTGGTAGATAACTGGTATATATAGGGATATAACTACACATAGATACTGTCAGTGGTACTACAGTGTAGGTTATTGGTATATAACTGGAATATATAGGGATTTAACTACACATAGATACTGTCAGTGGTACTACAGTGTAGGTTATTGGTATATAACTGGTATTTATAGGATTATAACTACATATAGATACTGTCAGTGGTACTACAGTCTAGGTTATTGGTAGATAACTGGTATATATAGGGATATAACTACATATAGATACTGACAGTTGTACTACAGTGTAGGTTATTGGTAGATAACTGGTATATATAGGGATATAACTACATATAGATACTGTCAGTGTTACTACAGTGTATGTTATTGGTATATGACTGGTATATATAGGGATATAACTACATATACAGATAATGTCAGTCTTACTACAGTGTAGGTTATTGGTAGATAACTGGTATATATAGGGATATAACTACACATAGATACTGTCAGTGTTACTACAGTGTAACTTATTGGTATAGAACTGGTATATATAGGGATATAACTACATATAGATACTGTCAGTGGTATTACAGTGTAGGTTATTGGTAGATAACTGGTATATATAGGGATATAACTACACATAGATACTGTCAGTGGTACTACAATGTAAGTTATTGGTAGATAACTGGTATATATAGGGATATAACTACGTATAGATACTGTCAGCGGTACTACAGTGTAGGTTATTGGTATATAACTGGTATATATAGAGATATAACTACATATACAGATACTGCCAGTCTTACTACAGTGTAGGTCATTGGTAGATAACTGGTATATATAGGGATATACCTACATATAGATACTGTCAGTGGTACTACCGTGTAGGCTATTGGTAGATAACTGGTATATATAGGGATATAACTACACATAGATATTGTCAGTCTTACTAGAGTGTAGGTTATTGTTAGATCACTGGTATATATAGGGATATAACTACACATAGATACTGTCAGTGGTACTACAGTGTAGGTTATTGGTAGATAACTGGTATATATAGGGATATAACTATACATAGATACTGTCAGTGGTACTACAGTGTAGGTTATTGGTAGATAACTGGTATATATAGGGATATAACTACACATAGATACTGTCAGTGGTACTACAGTGTAGGTTATTGGTAGATAACTGGTATATATAGGGATATAACTATACATAGATACTGACAGTGGTACTACAGTGTAGGTTATTGGTATATAACTGGTATATATAGGGATATAACTACATATAGATAGTGTCAGTGGTACTAGAGTGTAGGTTATTTGTATATAACTGGTATATATAGGGATATAACTATACATAGATACTGTCAGTGGTACTACAGTATAGGTTATTGGTAGATAACTGGTATATATAGGGATATAACTACATATAGATACTGTCAGTGGTACTACAGTCTAGGTTATTGGTAGATAACTGGTATATATATTGATATAACTACATACAGATACTGTCAGTGGTATTACAGTGTAGCTTATTGGTATATAACTGGTATATATAGGGATATAACTACATATACAGATAATGTCAGTCTTACTACAGAGTAGGTTATTGGTAGATAACTGGTATATATAGGGATATAACTACACATAGATACTGTCAGTGTTACTACAGTGTAACTTATTAGTATAGAACTGGTATATATAGGGATATAACTACATATAGATACTGTTAGTGTTACTACAGTGTAGGTTATTGGTAGATAACTGGTATATATAGGGATATAACTACATATAGATACTGACAGTTGTACTACAGTGTATGTTATTGGTAGATAACTGGTATATATAGGGATATAACTACATATAGATACTGTCAGTGGTACTACAGTCTAGGTTATTGGTAGATAACTGGTATATATAGGGATATAACTACATAGAGATACTGTCAGTGGTACTAGAGTGTAGGTTATTGGTAGATAACTGGTATATATAGGGATATAACTACACATAGATACTGTCAGTGGTACTACAGTGTAGGTTATTGGTATATAACTGGAATATATAGGGATTTAACTACACATAGATACTGTCAGTGGTACTACAGTGTAGGTTATTGGTATATAACTGGTATTTATAGGATTATAACTACATATAGATACTGTCAGTGGTACTACAGTCTAGGTTATTGGTAGATAACTGGTATATATAGGGATATAACTACATATAGATACTGACAGTTGTACTACAGTGTAGGTTATTGGTAGATAACTGGTATATATAGGGATATAACTACATATAGATACTGTCAGTGTTACTACAGTGTATGTTATTGGTATATGACTGGTATATATAGGGATATAACTACATATACAGATAATGTCAGTCTTACTACAGTGTAGGTTATTGGTAGATAACTGGTATATATAGGGATATAACTACACATAGATACTGTCAGTGTTACTACAGTGTAACTTATTGGTATAGAACTGGTATATATAGGGATATAACTACATATAGATACTGTCAGTGGTATTACAGTGTAGGTTATTGGTAGATAACTGGTATATATAGGGATATAACTACACATAGATACTGTCAGTGGTACTACAATGTAAGTTATTGGTAGATAACTGGTATATATAGGGATATAACTACGTATAGATACTGTCAGCGGTACTACAGTGTAGGTTATTGGTATATAACTGGTATATATAGAGATATAACTACATATACAGATACTGCCAGTCTTACTACAGTGTAGGTCATTGGTAGATAACTGGTATATATAGGGATATACCTACATATAGATACTGTCAGTGGTACTACCGTGTAGGCTATTGGTAGATAACTGGTATATATAGGGATATAACTACACATAGATATTGTCAGTCTTACTAGAGTGTAGGTTATTGTTAGATCACTGGTATATATAGGGATATAACTACACATAGATACTGTCAGTGGTACTACAGTGTAGGTTATTGGTAGATAACTGGTATATATAGGGATATAACTATACATAGATACTGTCAGTGGTACTACAGTGTAGGTTATTGGTAGATAACTGGTATATATAGGGATATAACTACACATAGATACTGTCAGTGGTACTACAGTGTAGGTTATTGGTAGATAACTGGTATATATAGGGATATAACTATACATAGATACTGACAGTGGTACTACAGTGTAGGTTATTGGTATATAACTGGTATATATAGGGATATAACTACATATAGATAGTGTCAGTGGTACTAGAGTGTAGGTTATTTGTATATAACTGGTATATATAGGGATATAACTATACATAGATACTGTCAGTGGTACTACAGTATAGGTTATTGGTAGATAACTGGTATATATAGGGATATAACTACATATAGATACTGTCAGTGGTACTACAGTCTAGGTTATTGGTAGATAACTGGTATATATATTGATATAACTACATACAGATACTGTCAGTGGTATTACAGTGTAGCTTATTGGTATATAACTGGTATATATAGGGATATAACTACATATACAGATAATGTCAGTCTTACTACAGAGTAGGTTATTGGTAGATAACTGGTATATATAGGGATATAACTACACATAGATACTGTCAGTGTTACTACAGTGTAACTTATTAGTATAGAACTGGTATATATAGGGATATAACTACATATAGATACTGTCAGTGGTACTACAGTGTAGGTTATTGGTAGATAACTGGTATATATAGGGATATAACTACACATAGATACTGTCAGTGGTACTACAATGTAAGTTATTGGTAGATAACTGGTATATATAGGGATATAACTACGTATAGATACTGTCAGCGGTACTACAGTGTAGGTTATTGGTATATAACTGGTATATATAGGGATATAACTACATATACAGATAATGTCAGTCTTACTACAGAGTAGGTTATTGGTATATAACTGGTATATATATGGATATAACTACATATAGATACTGCCAGTCTTACTACAGTGTATGTTATTGGTAGATAACTGGTATATATAGGGATATAACTACATATAGATACCGTCAGTCTTACTAGAGTGTAGGTTATTGTTAGATCACTGGTATATATAGGGATATAACTACACATAGATACTGTCAGTGGTACTACAGTGTAGGTTATTGGTAGATAACTGGTATATATTGGGATATAACTATACATAGATACTGACAGTGGTACTACAGTGTAGGTTATTGGTATATAACTGGTATATATAGGGATATAACTACATAAGGATACTGTCAGTGGTACTAGAGTGTAGGTTATTGGTATATAACTGGTATATATAGGGATATAACTATACATAGATACTGTCAGTGGTACTACAGTATAGGTTATTGGTAGATAACTGGTATATATAGGGATATAACTACATATAGATATTGTCAGTGGTACTACAGTCTAGGTTATTGGTAGATAACTGGTATATATAGGGATATAACTACATACAGATACTGTCAGTGGTACTACAGAGTAGGGTATTAGTATATAACTGGTATATATAGGGATATAACTACACATAGATACTGACAGTTGTACTACAGTGTAGGTTATTGGTATATAACTGGTATATATTGGGATATAACTACACATAGATACTGACAGTGGTACTACAGTGTAGGTTATTGGTAGATAACTGGTATATATAGGGATATAACTACATATAGATACTGACAGTGGTACTACAGTGTAGGCTATTGGTATATAACTGGTATATATAGGGTTATAACTACATATAGATACTGTTGGTGGTACTACAGTCTAGGTTATTGGTATAAAACTGGTATATATAGGGATATAACTACATATACAGATACTGTCAGTCTTACTACAGTGTAGGTTATTGGTAGATAACTGGTATATATAGGGATATAACTACATACAGATACTGTCAGTGGTACTACAGAGTAGGGTATTAGTATATAACTGGTATATATAGAGATATAACTACACATAGATACTGACAGTTGTACTACAGTGTAAGTTATTGGTAGATAACTGGTATATATAGGGATATAACTACACATAGATACTAACAGTGGTACTACAGTGTAAGTTATTGGTATATAACTGGTATATATAGGGATATAACTACATATAGATACTGTCAGTGGTACTATAGTGTAGGTTATTGGTATATAACTGTTATATATAGGGATATAACTACACATAGATACTGTCAGTGGTACTACAGTGTAGGTTATTGGTAGATAACTGGTATATATAGGGATATAACTACATATAGATATTGACAGTGGTACTACAGTGTAGGTTATTGGTAGATTACTGGTATATATATATGGATATAACTACATATAGATACTGTCAGTGGTACAACAGTTTGGGTCATTGGTAGATAACTGGTATATATAGGGATATAACTACATATAGATACTGTTAGTGTTACTACAGTGTAGGTTATTGGTAGATAACTGGTATATATAGGGATATAACTACATATAGATACTGACAGTTGTACTACAGTGTATGTTATTGGTAGATAACTGGTATATATAGGGATATAACTACATATAGATACTGTCAGTGGTACTACAGTCTAGGTTATTGGTAGATAACTGGTATATATAGGGATATAACTACATAGAGATACTGTCAGTGGTACTAGAGTGTAGGTTATTGGTAGATAACTGGTATATATAGGGATATAACTACACATAGATACTGTCAGTGGTACTACAGTGTAGGTTATTGGTATATAACTGGAATATATAGGGATTTAACTACACATAGATACTGTCAGTGGTACTACAGTGTAGGTTATTGGTATATAACTGGTATTTATAGGATTATAACTACATATAGATACTGTCAGTGGTACTATAGTGTAGGTTATTGGTATATAACTGGTATATATAGGGATATAACTACACATAGATACTGTCAGTGGTACTACAGTGTAGGTTATTGGTAGATAACTGGTATATATAGGGATATAACTACATATAGATACTGACAGTAGTACTACAGTGTAGGTTATTGGTAGATAACTGGTATATATCTGTATATAACTACATATAGATACTGTCAGTGGTACTACAGTGTAGGTTATTGGTAGATAACTGGTATATATAGGGATATAACTACACATAGATACTAACAGTGGTACTACAGTGTAGGCTATTGGTATATAACTGGTATATATAGGGATATAACTACATATAGATACTGTCAGTGGTACTATAGTGTAGGTTATTGGTATATAACTGGTATATATAGGGATATAACTACATATAGATACTGTCAGTGGTACTACAGTGTAGGTTATTGGTAGATAACTGGTATATATAGGGATATAACTACATATAGATACTGTCAGTGGTACTACAGTCTAAGTCATTGGTAGATAACTGGTATATATAGGGATATAACTACATATAGATACTGTCAGTGGTACTACAGTGTAGGTTATTGGTAGATAACTGGTATATATAGGGATATAACTACATATAGATACTGACAGTTGTACTACAGTGTATGTTATTGGTAGATAACTGGTATATATAGGGATATAACTACATATAGATACTGTCAGTGGTACTACAGTCTAGGTTATTAGTAGATAACTGGTATATATAGGGATATAACTACATAGAGATACTGTCAGTGGTACTAGAGTGTAGGTGATTGGTAGATAACTGGTATATATAGGGATATAACTACACATAGATACTGTCAGTGGTACTACAGTGTAGGTTATTGGTATATAACTGGAATATATAGGGATTTAACTACACATAGATACTGTCAGTGGTACTACAGTGTAGGTTATTGGTATATAACTGGTATTTATAGGATTATAACTACATATAGATACTGTCAGTGGTACTATAGTGTAGGTTATTGGTATATAACTGGTATATATAGGGATATAACTACATATACAGATAATGTCAGTCTTACTACAGAGTAGGTTATTGGTAGATAACTGGTATATATAGGGATATAACTACACATAGATACTGTCAGTGTTACTACAGTGTAACTTATTGGTATAGAACTGGTATATATAGGGATATAACTACATATAGATACTGTCAGTGGTACTACAGTGTAGGTTATTGGTAGATAACTGGTATATATAGGGATATAACTACACATAGATACTGTCAGTGGTACTACAATGTAAGTTATTGGTAGATAACTGGTATATATAGGGATATAACTACGTATAGATACTGTCAGCGGTACTACAGTGTAGGTTATTGGTATATAACTGGTATATATAGAGATATAACTACATATACAGATACTGCCAGTCTTACTACAGTGTAGGTTATTGGTAGATAACTGGTATATATAGGGATATAACTAAATATAGATACTGTCAGTGGTACTACCGTGTAGGTTATTGGTAGATAACTGGTATATATAGGGATATAACTACACATAGATACCGTCAGTCTTACTAGAGTGTAGGTTATTGTTAGATCACTGGTATATATAGGGATATAACTACACATAGATACTGTCAGTGGTACTACAGTGTAGGTTATTGGTAGATAACTGGTATATATTGGGATATAACTATACATAGATACTGACAGTGGTACTACAGTGTAGGTTATTGGTATATAACTGGTATATATAGGGATATAACTACATAAGGATACTGTCAGTGGTACTAGAGTGTAGGTTATTGGTATATAACTGGTATATATAGGGATATAACTATACATAGATACTGTCAGTGGTACTACAGTATAGGTTATTGGTAGATAACTGGTATATATAGGGATATAACTACATATAGATATTGTCAGTGGTACTACAGTCTAGGTTATTGGTAGATAACTGGTATATATAGGGATATAACTACATACAGATACTGTCAGTGGTACTACAGAGTAGGGTATTAGTATATAACTGGTATATATAGGGATATAACTACACATAGATACTGACAGTTGTACTACAGTGTAGGTTATTGGTATATAACTGGTATATATTGGGATATAACTACACATAGATACTGACAGTGGTACTACAGTGTAGGTTATTGGTAGATAACTGGTATATATAGGGATATAACTACATATAGATACTGACAGTGGTACTACAGTGTAGGCTATTGGTATATAACTGGTATATATAGGGTTATAACTACATATAGATACTGTTGGTGGTACTACAGTGTAGGTTATTGGTATATAACTGGTATATATAGGGATATAACTACATATACAGATACTGTCAGTCTTACTACAGTGTAGGTTATTGGTAGATAACTGGTATATATAGGGATATAACTACATATAGATACTGTCAGTGGTACTACAGTGTAGGTTATTGGTAGATAACTGGTATATATAGGGATATAACTACACGTAGATACTGTCAGTCTTACTAGAGTGTAGGTTATTGGTACATAACTAGTATATATAGGGATATAACTACACATAGATACTGTCAGTGGTACTACAGTGTAAGTTACTGGTAGATAACTGGTATATATAGGGATATAACTACACATAGATACTAACAGTGGTACTACAGTGTAGGTTATTGGTATATAACTGGTATATATAGGGATATAACTACATATACAGATAATGTCAGTCTTACTACAGAGTAGGTTATTGGTATATAACTGGTATATATATGGATATAACTACATATAGATACTGCCAGTCTTACTACAGTGTAGGTTGTTGGTAGATAACTGGTATATATAGGGATATAACTAAATATAGATACTGTCAGTGGTACTACCGTGTAGGTTATTGGTAGATAACTGGTATATATAGGGATATAACTACACATAGATACCGTCAGTCTTACTAGAGTGTAGGTTATTGTTAGATCACTGGTATATATAGGGATATAACTACACATAGATACTGTCAGTGGTACTACAGTGTAGGTTATTGGTAGATAACTGGTATATATTGGGATATAACTATACATAGATACTGACTGTGGTACTACAGTGTAGGTTATTGGTATATAACTGGTATATATAGGGATATAACTACATAAGGATACTGTCAGTGGTACTAGAGTGTAGGTTATTGGTATATAACTGGTATATATAGGGATATAACTATACATAGATACTGTCAGTGGTACTACAGTATAGGTTATTGGTAGATAACTGGTATATATAGGGATATAACTACATATAGATATTTTCAGTGGTACTACAGTCTAGGTTATTTGTAGATAACTGGTATATATAGGGATATAACTACATACAGATACTGTCAGTGGTACTACAGAGTAGGGTATTAGTATATAACTGGTATATATAGGGATATAACTACACATAGATACTGACAGTTGTACTACAGTGTAGGTTATTGGTATATAACTGGTATATATTGGGATATAACTACACATAGATACTGACAGTGGTACTACAGTGTAGGTTATTGGTAGATAACTGGTATATATAGGGATATAACTACATATACAGATACTGTCAGTCTTACTACAGTGTAGGTTATTGGTAGATAACTGGTATATATAGGGATATAACTACATACAGATACTGTCAGTGGTACTACAGAGTAGGGTATTAGTATATAACTGGTATATATAGGGATATAACTACACATAGATACTGACAGTTGTACTACAGTGTAAGTTATTGGTAGATAACTGGTATATATAGGGATATAACTACACATAGATACTAACAGTGGTACTACAGTGTAAGTTATTGGTATATAACTGGTATATATAGGGATATAACTACATATAGATACTGTCAGTGGTACTATAGTGTAGGTTATTGGTATATAACTGTTATATATAGGGATATAACTACACATAGATACTGTCAGTGGTACTACAGTGTAGGTTATTGGTAGATAACTGGTATATATAGGAATATAACTACATATAGATATTGACAGTGGTACTACAGTGTAGGTTATTGGTAGATTACTGGTATATATATATGGATATAACTACATATAGATACTGTCAGTGGTACAACAGTTTGGGTCATTGGTAGATAACTGGTATATATAGGGATATAACTACATATAGATACTGTTAGTGTTACTACAGTGTAGGTTATTGGTAGATAACTGGTATATATAGGGTATATAACTACATATAGATACTGACAGTTGTACTACAGTGTATGTTATTGGTAGATAACTGGTATATATAGGGATATAACTACATATAGATACTGTCAGTGGTACTACAGTCTAGGTTATTGGTAGATAACTGGTATATATAGGGATATAACTACATAGAGATACTGTCAGTGGTACTAGAGTGTAGGTTATTGGTAGATAACTGGTATATATAGGGATATAACTACACATAGATACTGTCAGTGGTACTACAGTGTAGGTTATTGGTATATAACTGGAATATATAGGGATTTAACTACACATAGATACTGTCAGTGGTACTACAGTGTAGGTTATTGGTATATAACTGGTATTTATAGGATTATAACTACATATAGATACTGTCAGTGGTACTATAGTGTAGGTTATTGGTATATAACTGGTATATATAGGGATATAACTACACATAGATACTGTCAGTGGTACTACAGTGTAGGTTATTGGTAGATAACTGGTATATATAGGGATATAACTACATATAGATACTGACAGTAGTACTACAGTGTAGGTTATTGGTAGATAACTGGTATATATCTGTATATAACTACATATAGATACTGTCAGTGGTACTACAGTGTAGGTTATTGGTATATAACTGGAATATATAGGGATTTAACTACACATAGATACTGTCAGTGTTACTACAGTGTAACTTATTGGTATAGAACTGGTATATATAGGGATATAACTACATATAGATACTGTCAGTGGTACTACAGTGTAGGTTATTGGTAGATAACTGGTATATATAGGGATATAACTACACATAGATACTGTCAGTGGTACTACAATGTAAGTTATTGGTAGATAACTGGTATATATAGGGATATAACTACGTATAGATACTGTCAGCGGTACTACAGTGTAGGTTATTGGTATATAACTGGTATATATAGAGATATAACTACATATACAGATACTGCCAGTCTTACTACAGTGTAGGTTATTGGTAGATAACTGGTATATATAGGGATATAACTAAATATAGATACTGTCAGTGGTACTACCGTGTAGGTTATTGGTAGATAACTGGTATATATAGGGATATAACTACACATAGATACCGTCAGTCTTACTAGAGTGTAGGTTATTGGTAGATAACTGGTATATATTGGGATATAACTATACATAGATACTGACAGTGGTACTACAGTGTAGGTTATTGGTATATAACTGGTATATATAGGGATATAACTACATAAGGATACTGTCAGTGGTACTAGAGTGTAGGTTATTGGTATATAACTGGTATATATAGGGATATAACTATACATAGATACTGTCAGTGGTACTACAGTATAGGTTATTGGTAGATAACTGGTATATATAGGGATATAACTACATATAGATATTGTCAGTGGTACTACAGTCTAGGTTATTGGTAGATAACTGGTATATATAGGGATATAACTACATACAGATACTGTCAGTGGTACTACAGAGTAGGGTATTAGTATATAACTGGTATATATAGGGATATAACTACACATAGATACTGACAGTTGTACTACAGTGTAGGTTATTGGTATATAACTGGTATATATTGGGATATAACTACACATAGATACTGACAGTGGTACTACAGTGTAGGTTATTGGTAGATAACTGGTATATATAGGGATATAACTACATATAGATACTGACAGTGGTACTACAGTGTAGGCTATTGGTATATAACTGGTATATATAGGGTTATAACTACATATAGATACTGTTGGTGGTACTACAGTGTAGGTTATTGGTATATAACTGGTATATATAGGGATATAACTACATATACAGATACTGTCAGTCTTACTACAGTGTAGGTTATTGGTAGATAACTGGTATATATAGGGATATAACTACATATAGATACTGTCAGTGGTACTACAGTGTAGGTTATTGGTAGATAACTGGTATATATAGGGATATAACTACACGTAGATACTGTCAGTCTTACTAGAGTGTAGGTTATTGGTACATAACTAGTATATATAGGGATATAACTACACATAGATACTGTCAGTGGTACTACAGTGTAAGTTATTGGTAGATAACTGGTATATATAGGGATATAACTACACATAGATACTAACAGTGGTACTACAGTGTAGGTTATTGGTATATAACTGGTATATATAGGGATATAACTACATATACAGATAATGTCAGTCTTACTACAGAGTAGGTTATTGGTATATAACTGGTATATATATGGATATAACTACATATAGATACTGCCAGTCTTACTACAGTGTAGGTTATTGGTAGATAACTGGTATATATAGGGATATAACTAAATATAGATACTGTCAGTGGTACTACCGTGTAGGTTATTGGTAGATAACTGGTATATATAGGGATATAACTACACATAGATACCGTCAGTCTTACTAGAGTGTAGGTTATTGTTAGATCACTGGTATATATAGGGATATAACTACACATAGATACTGTCAGTGGTACTACAGTGTAGGTTATTGGTAGATAACTGGTATATATTGGGATATAACTATACATAGATACTGACAGTGGTACTACAGTGTAGGTTATTGGTATATAACTGGTATATATAGGGATATAACTACATAAGGATACTGTCAGTGGTACTAGAGTGTAGGTTATTGGTATATAACTGGTATATATAGGGATATAACTATACATAGATACTGTCAGTGGTACTACAGTATAGGTTATTGGTAGATAACTGGTATATATAGGGATATAACTACATATAGATATTTTCAGTGGTACTACAGTCTAGGTTATTGGTAGATAACTGGTATATATAGGGATATAACTACATACAGATACTGTCAGTGGTACTACAGAGTAGGGTATTAGTATATAACTGGTATATATAGGGATATAACTACACATAGATACTGACAGTTGTACTACAGTGTAGGTTATTGGTATATAACTGGTATATATTGGGATATAACTACACATAGATACTGACAGTGGTACTACAGTGTAGGTTATTGGTAGATAACTGGTATATATAGGGATATAACTACATATACAGATACTGTCAGTCTTACTACAGTGTAGGTTATTGGTAGATAACTGGTATATATAGGGATATAACTACATACAGATACTGTCAGTGGTACTACAGAGTAGGGTATTAGTATATAACTGGTATATATAGGGATATAACTACACATACATACTGACAGTTGTACTACAGTGTAAGTTATTGGTAGATAACTGGTATATATAGGGATATAACTACACATAGATACTAACAGTGGTACTACAGTGTAAGTTATTGGTATATAACTGGTATATATAGGGATATAACTACATATAGATACTGTCAGTGGTACTATAGTGTAGGTTATTGGTATATAACTGTTATATATAGGGATATAACTACACATAGATACTGTCAGTGGTACTACAGTGTAGGTTATTGGTAGATAACTGGTATATATATGGATATAACTACATATAGATATTGACAGTGGTACTACAGTGTAGGTTATTGGTAGATTACTGGTATATATATATGGATATAACTACATATAGATACTGACAGTTGTACTACAGTGTATGTTATTGGTAGATAACTGGTATATATAGGGATATAACTACATATAGATACTGTCAGTGGTACTACAGTCTAGGTTATTGGTAGATAACTGGTATATATAGGGATATAACTACATAGAGATACTGTCAGTGGTACTAGAGTGTAGGTTATTGGTAGATAACTGGTATATATAGGGATATAACTACACATAGATACTGTCAGTGGTACTACAGTGTAGGTTATTGGTATATAACTGGAATATATAGGGATTTAACTACAGATAGATACTGTCAGTGGTACTACAGTGTAGGTTATTGGTATATAACTGGTATTTATAGGATTATAACTACATATAGATACTGTCAGTGGTACTATAGTGTAGGTTATTGGTATATAACTGGTATATATAGGGATATAACTACACATAGATACTGTCAGTGGTACTACAGTGTAGGTTATTGGTAGATAACTGGTATATATAGGGATATAACTACATATAGATACTGACAGTAGTACTACAGTGTAGGTTATTGGTAGATAACTGGTATATATCTGTATATAACTACATATAGATACTGTCAGTGGTACTACAGTGTAGGTTATTGGTAGATAACTGGTATATATAGGGATATAACTACATATAGATACTGTCAGTGTTACTACAGTGTAGGTTATTGGTATATAACTGGTATATATAGGGATATAACTACATATACAGATAATGTCAGTCTTACTACAGTGTAGGTTATTGTTAGATAACTGGTATATATAGGGTTATAACTACATATAGATACTGTCAGTGATACTACAGAGTAGGCTATTGGTATATAACTTGTATATATTGGGATATAGCTACACATAGATACTGTCAGTGGTACTACAGTGTAGGTTATTGGTAGATAACTGGTATATATAGGGATATAACTACACATAGATACTGTCAGTGGTACTACAATGTAAGTTATTGGTAGATAACTGGTATATATAGGGATATAACTACGTATAGATACTGTCAATGGTACTACAGTGTAGGTTATTGGTATATAACTGGTATATATAGAGATATAACTACATATACAGATACTGTCAGTCTTACTACAGTGTAGGTTATTGGTAGATAACTGGTATATATAGGGATATAACTACATATACAGATACTGTCAGTCTTACTACAGTGTAGGTTATTTGTAGAGAACTGGTATATATAGGGATATAACTACATATATACTGTCAGTGGTACTACAGTGTAGGTTATTGGTTGATAGCTGGTATATATAGGTATATAACTACACATAGATACTGTCAGTGGTACTACAGTGTAGGTTATTGGTAGATAACTGGTATATATAGGGATATAACTACACATAGATACTGTCAGTGTTACTAGAGTGTAGGTTATTGGTATATAACTGGAATATATAGCGATATAACTACACATAGATACTGTCAGTGGTACTACAGTGTAGGTTATTGGTATATAACTGGAATATATAGGGATATAACTACACATAGATACTGTCAGTGGTACTACAGTGTAGATTATTGGTATATAACTGGTATATATAGGATTATAACTACATATAGATACTGTCAGTGGTACTATCGTGTAGGTTATTGGTATATAACTGGTATATATAGGGATATAACTACACATAGATACTGTCAGTGGTACTACAGTGTAGGTTATTGGTAGATAATTGGTATATATAGGGATATAACTAAATATAGATACTGACAGTGGTACTACAGTGTAGGTTATTGGTAGATAACTGGTATATATCTGGATATAACTACAAATAGATACTGTCAGTGGTACTACAGTGTAGGTTATTGGTAGATAACTGGTATATATAGGGATATAACTACATATAGAAACTGTCAGTGTTACTACAGTGTAGGTTATTGGTATATAACTGGTATATATAGGGATATAACTACATATACAGATAATGTCAGTCTTACTACAGTGTAGGTTATTGGTAGATAACTGGTATATATAGGGATATAACTACACATAGATACTGTCAGTGTTACTACAGTGTAAGTTATTGGTATAGAACTGGTATATATAGGGATATAACTACATATAGATACTGTCAGTGATACTACAGTGTAGGCTATTGGTATATAACTGGTATATATTGGGATATAGCTACACATAGATACTGTCAGTGGTACTACAGTGTAGGTTATTGGTAGATAACTGGTATCTATAGGGATATAACTACACATAGATACTGTCAGTGGTACTACAATGTAAGTTATTGGTAGATAACTGGTATATATAGGGATATAACTACGTATAGATACTGTCAGTGGTACTACAGTGTAGGTTATTGGTATATAACTGGTATATATAGAGATATAACTACATATACAGATAGTGTCAGTCTTACTACAGTGTAGGTTATTGGTAGAGAACTGGTATATATAGGGATATAACTACATATATACTGTCAGTGGTACTACAGTGTAGGTTATTGGTTGATAGCTGGTATATATAGGTATATAACTACACATAGATACTGTCAGTGGTACTACAGTGTAGGTTATTGGTAGATAACTGGTATATATAGGGATATAACTACACATAGATACTGTCAGTGATACTAGAGTGTAGGTTACTGGTATATAACTGGAATATATAGCGATATAACTACACATAGATACTGTCAGTGGTACTACAGTGTAGGTTATTGGTATATAACTGGTATATATAGGGATATAACTACATATAGATACTGTCAGTGGTACTATAGTGTAGGTTATTGGTATATAACTGGTATATATAGGGATATAACTACACATAGATACTGTCAGTGGTACTACAGAGTAGGTTATTGGTAGATAACTGGTATATATAGGGATATAACTACGTATAGATACTGTCAGTGGTACTACAGTGTAGGTTATTGGTAGAGAACTGGTATATATAGGGTTATAACTATATAGAGATACTGCCAGTGGTACTACAGTGTAGGTTATTGGTAGATAACTGGTATATATAGGGATATAACTACACATAGATAATATCAGTGGTACAACAATGTAAGCTATTGGTAGATAACTGGTATATATAGGGATATAACTACACATAGATACTGACAGTTGTACTACAGTGTAGGTTATTGGTATATAACTGGTATATATTGGGATATAACTACACATAGATACTGACAGTGGTACTACAGTGTAGGTTATTGGTAGATAACTGGTATATATAGGGATATAACTACATATACAGATACTGTCAGTCTTACTACAGTGTAGGTTATTGGTAGATAACTGGTATATATAGGGATATAACTACATACAGATACTGTCAGTGGTACTACAGAGTAGGGTATTAGTATATAACTGGTATATATAGGGATATAACTACACATAGATACTGACAGTTGTACTACAGTGTAAGTTATTGGTAGATAACTGGTATATATAGGGATATAACTACACATAGATACTAACAGTGGTACTACAGTGTAAGTTATTGGTATATAACTGGTATATATAGGGATATAACTACATATAGATACTGTCAGTGGTACTATAGTGTAGGTTATTGGTATATAACTGTTATATATAGGGATATAACTACACATAGATACTGTCAGTGGTACTACAGTGTAGGTTATTGGTAGATAACTGGTATATATAGGGATATAACTACATATAGATATTGACAGTGGTACTACAGTGTAGGTTATTGGTAGATTACTGGTATATATATATGGATATAACTACATATAGATACTGTCAGTGGTACAACAGTTTGGGTCATTGGTAGATAACTGGTATATATAGGGATATAACTACATATAGATACTGTTAGTGTTACTACAGTGTAGGTTATTGGTAGATAACTGGTATATATAGGGATATAACTACATATAGATACTGACAGTTGTACTACAGTGTATGTTATTGGTAGATAACTGGTATATATAGGGATATAACTACATATAGATACTGTCAGTGGTACTACAGTCTAGGTTATTGGTAGATAACTGGTATATATAGGGATATAACTACATAGAGATACTGTCAGTGGTACTAGAGTGTAGGTTATTGGTAGATAACTGGTATATATAGGGATATAACTACACATAGATACTGTCAGTGGTACTACAGTGTAGGTTATTGGTATATAACTGGAATATATAGGGATTTAACTACACATAGATACTGTCAGTGGTACTACAGTGTAGGTTATTGGTATATAACTGGTATTTATAGGATTATAACTACATATAGATACTGTCAGTGGTACTATAGTGTAGGTTATTGGTATATAACTGGTATATATAGGGATATAACTACACATAGATACTGTCAGTGGTACTACAGTGTAGGTTATTGGTAGATAACTGGTATATATAGGGATATAACTACATATAGATACTGACAGTAGTACTACAGTGTAGGTTATTGGTAGATAACTGGTATATATCTGTATATAACTACATATAGATACTGTCAGTGGTACTACAGTGTAGGTTATTGGTAGATAACTGGTATATATAGGGATATAACTACACATGGATACTAACAGTGGTACTACAGTGTAGGCTATTGGTATATAACTGGTATATATAGGGATATAACTACATATAGATACTGTCAGTGGTACTATAGTGTAGGTTATTGGTATATAACTGGTATATATAGGGATATAACTACACATAGATACTGTCAGTGGTACTACAGTGTAGGTTATTGGTAGATAACTGGTATATATAGGGATATAACTACATATAGATATTGACAGTGGTACTACAGTGTAGGTTATTGGTAGATTACTGGTATATATATATGGATATAACTACATATAGATACTGTCAGTGGTACTACAGTCTAAGTCATTGGTAGATAACTGGTATATATAGGGATATAACTACATATAGATACTGTCAGTGGTACTACAGTGTAGGTTATTGGTAGATAACTGGTATATATAGGGATATAACTACATATAGATACTGACAGTTGTACTACAGTGTATGTTATTGGTAGATAACTGGTATATATAGGGATATAACTACATATAGATACTGTCAGTGGTACTACAGTCTAGGTTATTAGTAGATAACTGGTATATATAGGGATATAACTACATAGAGATACTGTCAGTGGTACTAGAGTGTAGGTGATTGGTAGATAACTGGTATATATAGGGATATAACTACACATAGATACTGTCAGTGGTACTACAGTGTAGGTTATTGGTATATAACTGGAATATATAGGGATTTAACTACACATAGATACTGTCAGTGGTACTACAGTGTAGGTTATTGGTATATAACTGGTATTTATAGGATTATAACTACATATAGATACTGTCAGTGGTACTATAGTGTAGGTTATTGGTATATAACTGGTATATATAGGGATATAACTACATATACAGATAATGTCAGTCTTACTACAGAGTAGGTTATTGGTAGATAACTGGTATATATAGGGATATAACTACACATAGATACTGTCAGTGTTACTACAGTGTAACTTATTGGTATAGAACTGGTATATATAGGGATATAACTACATATAGATACTGTCAGTGGTACTACAGTGTAGGTTATTGGTAGATAACTGGTATATATAGGGATATAACTACACATAGATACTGTCAGTGGTACTACAATGTAAGTTATTGGTAGATAACTGGTATATATAGGGATATAACTACGTATAGATACTGTCAGCGGTACTACAGTGTAGGTTATTGGTATATAACTGGTATATATAGAGATATAACTACATATACAGATACTGCCAGTCTTACTACAGTGTAGGTTATTGGTAGATAACTGGTATATATAGGGATATAACTAAATATAGATACTGTCAGTGGTACTACCGTGTAGGTTATTGGTAGATAACTGGTATATATAGGGATATAACTACACATAGATACCGTCAGTCTTACTAGAGTGTAGGTTATTGTTAGATCACTGGTATATATAGGGATATAACTACACATAGATACTGTCAGTGGTACTACAGTGTAGGTTATTGGTAGATAACTGGTATATATTGGGATATAACTATACATAGATACTGACATGGTACTACAGTGTAGGTTATTGGTATATAACTGGTATATATAGGGATATAACTACATAAGGATACTGTCAGTGGTACTAGAGTGTAGGTTATTGGTATATAACTGGTATATATAGGGATATAACTATACATAGATACTGTCAGTGGTACTACAGTATAGGTTATTGGTAGATAACTGGTATATATAGGGATATAACTACATATAGATATTGTCAGTGGTACTACAGTCTAGGTTATTGGTAGATAACTGGTATATATAGGGATATAACTACATACAGATACTGTCAGTGGTACTACAGAGTAGGGTATTAGTATATAACTGGTATATATAGGGATATAACTACACATAGATACTGACAGTTGTACTACAGTGTAGGTTATTGGTATATAACTGGTATATATTGGGATATAACTACACATAGATACTGACAGTGGTACTACAGTGTAGGTTATTGGTAGATAACTGGTATATATAGGGATATAACTACATATAGATACTGACAGTGGTACTACAGTGTAGGCTATTGGTATATAACTGGTATATATAGGGTTATAACTACATATAGATACTGTTGGTGGTACTACAGTGTAGGTTATTGGTATATAACTGGTATATATAGGGATATAACTACATATACAGATACTGTCAGTCTTACTACAGTGTAGGTTATTGGTAGATTACTGGTATATATATATGGATATAACTACATATAGATACTGTCAGTGGTACAACAGTTTGGGTCATTGGTAGATAACTGGTATATATAGGGATATAACTACATATAGATACTGTTAGTGTTACTACAGTGTAGGTTATTGGTAGATAACTGGTATATATAGGGATATAACTACATATAGATACTGACAGTTGTACTACAGTGTATGTTATTGGTAGATAACTGGTATATATAGGGATATAACTACAAATAGATACTGTCAGTGGTACTACAGTCTAGGTTATTGGTGGATAACTGGTATATATAGGGATATAACTACATAGAGATACTGTCAGTGGTACTAGAGTGTAGGTTATTGGTAGATAACTGGTATATATAGGGATATAACTACACATAGATACTGTCAGTGGTACTACAGTGTAGGTTATTGGTATATAACTGGAATATATAGGGATTTAACTACACATAGATACTGTCAGTGGTACTACAGTGTAGGTTATTGGTATATAACTGGTATTTATAGGATTATAACTACATATAGATACTGTCAGTGGTACTATAGTGTAGGTTATTGGTATATAACTGGTATATATAGGGATATAACTACACATAGATACTGTCAGTGGTACTACAGTGTAGGTTATTGGTAGATAACTGGTATATATAGGGATATAACTACATATAGATACTGACAGTAGTACTACAGTGTAGGTTATTGGTAGATAACTGGTATATATCTGTATATAACTACATATAGATACTGTCAGTGGTACTACAGTGTAGGTTATTGGTAGATAACTGGTATATATAGGGATATAACTACATATAGATACTGTCAGTGTTACTACAGTGTAGGTTATTGGTATATAACTGGTATATATAGGGATATAACTACATATACAGATAATGTCAGTCTTACTACAGTGTAGGTTATTGTTAGATAACTGGTATATATAGGGATATAACTACATATAGATACTGTCAGTGATACTACAGAGTAGGCTATTGGTATATAACTTGTATATATTGGGATATAGCTACACATAGATACTGTCAGTGGTACTACAGTGTAGGTTATTGGTAGATAACTGGTATATATAGGGATATAACTACACATAGATACTGTCAGTGGTACTACAATGTAAGTTATTGGTAGATAACTGGTATATATAGGGATATAACTACGTATAGATACTGTCAATGGTACTACAGTGTAGGTTATTGGTATATAACTGGTATATATAGAGATATAACTACATATACAGATACTGTCAGTCTTACTACAGTGTAGGTTATTGGTAGATAACTGGTATATATAGGGATATAACTACATATACAGATACTGTCAGTCTTACTACAGTGTAGGTTATTTGTAGAGAACTGGTATATATAGGGATATAACTACATATATACTGTCAGTGGTACTACAGTGTAGGTTATTGGTTGATAGCTGGTATATATAGGTATATAACTACACATAGATACTGTCAGTGGTACTACAGTGTAGGTTATTGGTAGATAACTGGTATATATAGGGATATAACTACACATAGATACTGTCAGTGTTACTAGAGTGTAGGTTATTGGTATATAACTGGAATATATAGCGATATAACTACACATAGATACTGTCAGTGGTACTACAGTGTAGGTTATTGGTATATAACTGGAATATATAGGGATATAACTACACATAGATACTGTCAGTGGTACTACAGTGTAGATTATTGGTATATAACTGGTATATATAGGATTATAACTACATATAGATACTGTCAGTGGTACTATAGTGTAGGTTATTGGTATATAACTGGTATATATAGGGATATAACTACACATAGATACTGTCAGTGGTACTACAGTGTAGGTTATTGGTAGATAATTGGTATATATAGGGATATAACTAAATATAGATACTGACAGTGGTACTACAGTGTAGGTTATTGGTAGATAACTGGTATATATCTGGATATAACTACAAATAGATACTGTCAGTGGTACTACAGTGTAGGTTATTGGTAGATAACTGGTATATATAGGGATATAACTACATATAGAAACTGTCAGTGTTACTACAGTGTAGGTTATTGGTATATAACTGGTATATATAGGGATATAACTACATATACAGATAATGTCAGTCTTACTACAGTGTAGGTTATTGGTAGATAACTGGTATATATAGGGATATAACTACACATAGATACTGTCAGTGTTACTACAGTGTAAGTTATTGGTATAGAACTGGTATATATAGGGATATAACTACATATAGATACTGTCAGTGATACTACAGTGTAGGCTATTGGTATATAACTGGTATATATTGGGATATAGCTACACATAGATACTGTCAGTGGTACTACAGTGTAGGTTATTAGTAGATAACTGGTATATATAGGGATATAACTACACATAGATACTGTCAGTGGTACTACAATGTAAGTTATTGGTAGATAACTGGTATATATAGGGATATAACTACGTATAGATACTGTCAGTGGTACTACAGTGTAGGTTATTGGTATATAACTGGTATATATAGAGATATAACTACATATACAGATAGTGTCAGTCTTACTACAGTGTAGGTTATTGGTAGAGAACTGGTATATATAGGGATATAACTACATATATACTGTCAGTGGTACTACAGTGTAGGTTATTGGTTGATAGCTGGTATATATAGGTATATAACTACACATAGATACTGTCAGTGTTACTACAGTGTAGGTTATTGGTAGATAACTGGTATATATAGGGATATAACTACACATAGATACTGTCAGTGATACTAGAGTGTAGGTTACTGGTATATAACTGGAATATATAGCGATATAACTACACATAGATACTGTCAGTGGTACTACAGTGTAGGTTATTGGTATATAACTGGTATATATAGGGATATAACTACATGTAGATACTGTCAGTGGTACTATAGTGTAGGTTATTGGTATATAACTGGTATATATAGGGATATAACTACACATAGATACTGTCAGTGGTACTACAGAGTAGGTTATTGGTAGATAACTGGTATATATAGGGATATAACTACGTATAGATACTGTCAGTGGTACTACAGTGTAGGTTATTGGTAGAGAACTGGTATATATAGGGTTATAACTAAATAGAGATACTGCCAGTGGTACTACAGTGTAGGTTATTGGTAGATAACTGGTATATATAGGGATATAACTACACATAGATAATGTCAGTGGTACAACAATGTAAGCTATTGGTAGATAACTGGTATATATAGGGATATAACTACACATAGATACTGACAGTTGTACTACAGTGTAGGTTATTGGTATATAACTGGTATATATTGGGATATAACTACACATAGATACTGACAGTGGTACTACAGTGTAGGTTATTGGTAGATAACTGGTATATATAGGGATATAACTACATATACAGATACTGTCAGTCTTACTACAGTGTAGGTTATTGGTAGATAACTGGTATATATAGGGATATAACTACATAGAGATACTGTCAGTGGTACTACAGAGTAGGGTATTAGTATATAACTGGTATATATAGGGATATAACTACACATAGATACTGACAGTTGTACTACAGTGTAAGTTATTGGTAGATAACTGGTATATATAGGGATATAACTACACATAGATACTAACAGTGGTACTACAGTGTAAGTTATTGGTATATAACTGGTATATATAGGGATATAACTACATATAGATACTGTCAGTGGTACTATAGTGTAGGTTATTGGTATATAACTGTTATATATAGGGATATAACTACACATAGATACTGTCAGTGGTACTACAGTGTAGGTTATTGGTAGATAACTGGTATATATAGGGATATAACTACATATAGATATTGACAGTGGTACTACAGTGTAGGTTATTGGTAGATTACTGGTATATATATATGGATATAACTACATATAGATACTGTCAGTGGTACAACAGTTTGGGTCATTGGTAGATAACTGGTATATATAGGGATATAACTACATATAGATACTGTTAGTGTTACTACAGTGTAGGTTATTGGTAGATAACTGGTATATATAGGGATATAACTACATATAGATACTGACAGTTGTACTACAGTGTATGTTATTGGTAGATAACTGGTATATATAGGGATATAACTACATATAGATACTGTCAGTGGTACTACAGTCTAGGTTATTGGTAGATAACTGGTATATATAGGGATATAACTACATAGAGATACTGTCAGTGGTACTAGAGTGTAGGTTATTGGTAGATAACTGGTATATATAGCGATATAACTACACATAGATACTGTCAGTGGTACTACAGTGTAGGTTATTGGTATATAACTGGAATATATAGGGATTTAACTACACATAGATACTGTCAGTGGTACTACAGTGTAGGTTATTGGTATATAACTGGTATTTATAGGATTATAACTACATATAGATACTGTCAGTGGTACTATAGTGTAGGTTATTGGTATATAACTGGTATATATAGGGATATAACTACACATAGATACTGTCAGTGGTACTACAGTGTAGGTTATTGGTAGATAACTGGTATATATAGGGATATAACTACATATAGATACTGACAGTAGTACTACAGTGTAGGTTATTGGTAGATAACTGGTATATATCTGTATATAACTACATATAGATACTGTCAGTGGTACTACAGTGTAGGTTATTGGTAGATAACTGGTATATATAGGGATATAACTACACATGGATACTAACAGTGGTACTACAGTGTAGGCTATTGGTATATAACTGGTATATATAGGGATATAACTACATATAGATACTGTCAGTGGTACTATAGTGTAGGTTATTGGTATATAACTGGTATATATAGGGATATAACTACACATAGATACTGTCAGTGGTACTACAGTGTAGGTTATTGGTAGATAACTGGTATATATAGGGATATAACTACATATAGATATTGACAGTGGTACTACAGTGTAGGTTATTGGTAGATTACTGGTATATATATATGGATATAACTACATATAGATACTGTCATTGGTACTACAGTCTAAGTCATTGGTAGATAACTGGTATATATAGGGATATAACTACATATAGATACTGTCAGTGGTACTACAGTGTAGGTTATTGGTAGATAACTGGTATATATAGGGATATAACTACATATAGATACTGACAGTTGTACTACAGTGTATGTTATTGGTAGATAACTGGTATATATAGGGATATAACTACATATAGATACTGTCAGTGGTACTACAGTCTAGGTTATTAGTAGATAACTGGTATATATAGGGATATAACTACATAGAGATACTGTCAGTGGTACTAGAGTGTAGGTGATTGGTAGATAACTGGTATATATAGGGATATAACTACACATAGATACTGTCAGTGGTACTACAGTGTAGGTTATTGGTATATAACTGGAATATATAGGGATTTAACTACACATAGATATTGTCAGTGGTACTACAGTGTAGGTTATTGGTATATAACTGGTATTTATAGGATTATAACTACATATAGATACTGTCAGTGGTACTATAGTGTAGGTTATTGGTATATAACTGGTATATATAGGGATATAACTACATATACAGATAATGTCAGTCTTACTACAGAGTAGGTTATTGGTAGATAACTGGTATATATAGGGATATAACTACACATAGATACTGTCAGTGTTACTACAGTGTAACTTATTGGTATAGAACTGGTATATATAGGGATATAACTACATATAGATACTGTCAGTGGTACTACAGTGTAGGTTATTGGTAGATAACTGGTATATATAGGGATATAACTACACATAGATACTGTCAGTGGTACTACAATGTAAGTTATTGGTAGATAACTGGTATATATAGGGATATAACTACGTATAGATACTGTCAGCGGTACTACAGTGTAGGTTATTGGTATATAACTGGTATATATAGAGATATAACTACATATACAGATACTGCCAGTCTTACTACAGTGTAGGTTATTGGTAGATAACTGGTATATATAGGGATATAACTAAATATAGATACTGTCAGTGGTACTACCGTGTAGGTTATTGGTAGATAACTGGTATATATAGGGATATAACTACACATAGATACCGTCAGTCTTACTAGAGTGTAGGTTATTGTTAGATCACTGGTATATATAGGGATATAACTACACATAGATACTGTCAGTGGTACTACAGTGTAGGTTATTGGTAGATAACTGGTATATATTGGGATATAACTATACATAGATACTGACAGTGGTACTACAGTGTAGGTTATTGGTATATAACTGGTATATATAGGGATATAACTACATATAGATATTGTCAGTGGTACTACAGTCTAGGTTATTGGTAGATAACTGGTATATATAGGGATATAACTACATACAGATACTGTCAGTGGTACTACAGAGTAGGGTATTAGTATATAACTGGTATATATAGGGATATAACTACACATAGATACTGACAGTTGTACTACAGTGTAGGTTATTGGTATATAACTGGTATATATTGGGATATAACTACACATAGATACTGACAGTGGTACTACAGTGTAGGTTATTGGTAGATAACTGGTATATATAGGGATATAACTACATATAGATACTGACAGTGGTACTACAGTGTAGGCTATTGGTATATAACTGGTATATATAGGGTTATAACTACATATAGATACTGTTGGTGGTACTACAGTGTAGGTTATTGGTATATAACTGGTATATATAGGGATATAACTACATATACAGATACTGTCAGTCTTACTACAGTGTAGGATATTGGTAGATTACTGGTATATATATATGGATATAACTACATATAGATACTGTCAGTGGTACAACAGTTTGGATCATTGGTAGATAACTGGTATATATAGGGATATAACTACATATAGATACTGTTAGTGTTACTACAGTGTAGGTTATTGGTAGATAACTGGTATATATAGGGATATAACTACATATAGATACTGACAGTTGTACTACAGTGTATGTTATTGGTAGATAACTGGTATATATAGGGATATAACTACATATAGATACTGTCAGTGGTACTACAGTCTAGGTTATTGGTAGATAACTGGTATATATAGGGATATAACTACATAGAGATACTGTCAGTGGTACTAGAGTGTAGGTTATTGGTAGATAACTGGTATATATAGGGATATAACTACACATAGATACTGTCAGTGGTACTACAGTGTAGGTTATTGGTATATAACTGGAATATATAGGGATTTAACTACACATAGATACTGTCAGTGGTACTACAGTGTAGGTTATTGGTATATAACTGGTATTTATAGGATTATAACTACATATAGATACTGTCAGTGGTACTATAGTGTAGGTTATTGGTATATAACTGGTATATATAGGGATATAACTACACATAGATACTGTCAGTGGTACTACAGTGTAGGTTATTGGTAGATAACTGGTATATATAGGGATATAACTACATATAGATACTGACAGTAGTACTACAGTGTAGGTTATTGGTAGATAACTGGTATATATCTGTATATAACTACATATAGATACTGTCAGTGGTACTACAGTGTAGGTTATTGGTAGATAACTGGTATATATAGGGATATAACTACATATAGATACTGTCAGTGTTACTACAGTGTAGGTTATTGGTATATAACTGGTATATATAGGGATATAACTACATATACAGATAATGTCAGTCTTACTACAGTGTAGGTTATTGTTAGATAACTGGTATATATAGGGATATAACTACATATAGATACTGTCAGTGATACTACAGAGTAGGCTATTGGTATATAACTTGTATATATTGGGATATAGCTACACATAGATACTGTCAGTGGTACTACAGTGTAGGTTATTGGTAGATAACTGGTATATATAGGGATATAACTACACATAGATACTGTCAGTGGTACTACAGTGTAGGTTATTGGTAGATAACTGGTATATATAGGGATATAACTACACATAGATACTGTCAGTGATACTAGAGTGTAGGTTACTGGTATATAACTGGAATATATAGCGATATAACTACACATAGATACTGTCAGTGGTACTACAGTGTAGGTTATTGGTATATAACTGGTATATATAGGGATATAACTACATATAGATACTGTCAGTGGTACTATAGTGTAGGTTATTGGTATATAACTGGTATATATAGGGATATAACTACACATAGATACTGTCAGTGGTACTACAGAGTAGGTTATTGGTAGATAACTGGTATATATAGGGATATAACTACGTATAGATACTGTCAGTGGTACTACAGTGTAGGTTATTGGTAGAGAACTGGTATATATAGGGTTATAACTATATAGAGATACTGCCAGTGGTACTACAGTGTAGGTTATTGGTAGATAACTGGTATATATAGGGATATAACTACACATAGATACTGACAGTTGTACTACAGTGTAGGTTATTGGTATATAACTGGTATATATTGGGATATAACTACACATAGATACTGACAGTGGTACAACAGTGTAGGTTATTGGTAGATAACTGGTATATATAGGGATATAACTACATATACAGATACTGTCAGTCTTACTACAGTGTAGGTTATTGGTAGATAACTGATATATATAGGGATATAACTACATACAGATACTGTCAGTGGTACTACAGAGTAGGGTATTAGTATATAACTGGTATATATAGGGATATAACTACACATAGATACTGACAGTTGTACTACAGTGTAAGTTATTGGTAGATAACTGGTATATATAGGGATATAACTACACATAGATACTAACAGTGGTACTACAGTGTAAGTTATTGGTATATAACTGGTATATATAGGGATATAACTACATATAGATACTGTCAGTGGTACTATAGTGTAGGTTATTGGTATATAACTGTTATATATAGGGATATAACTACACATAGATACTGTCAGTGGTACTACAGTGTAGGTTATTGGTAGATAACTGGTATATATAGGGATATAACTACATATAGATATTGACAGTGGTACTACAGTGTAGGTTATTGGTAGATTACTGGTATATATATATGGATATAACTACATATAGATACTGTCAGTGGTACAACAGTTTGGGTCATTGGTAGATAACTGGTATATATAGGGATATAACTACATATAGATACTGTTAGTGTTACTACAGTGTAGGTTATTGGTAGATAACTGGTATATATAGGGATATAACTACATATAGATACTGACAGTTGTACTACAGTGTATGTTATTGGTAGATAACTGGTATATATAGGGATATAACTACATATAGATACTGTCAGTGGTACTACAGTCTAGGTTATTGGTAGATAACTGGTATATATAGGGATATAACTACATAGAGATACTGTCAGTGGTACTAGAGTGTAGGTTATTGGTAGATAACTGGTATATATAGGGATATAACTACACATAGATACTGTCAGTGGTACTACAGTGTAGGTTATTGGTATATAACTGGAATATATAGGGATTTAACTACACATAGATACTGTCAGTGGTACTACAGTGTAGGTTATTGGTATATAACTGGTATTTATAGGATTATAACTACATATAGATACTGTCAGTGGTACTATAGTGTAGGTTATTGGTATATAACTGGTATATATAGGGATATAACTACACATAGATACTGTCAGTGGTACTACAGTGTAGGTTATTGGTAGATAACTGGTATATATAGGGATATAACTACATATAGATACTGACAGTAGTACTACAGTGTAGGTTATTGGTAGATAACTGGTATATATCTGTATATAACTACATATAGATACTGTCAGTGGTACTACAGTGTAGGTTATTGGTAGATAACTGGTATATATAGGGATATAACTACACATGGATACTAACAGTGGTACTACAGTGTAGGCTATTGGTATATAACTGGTATATATAGGGATATAACTACATATAGATACTGTCAGTGGTACTATAGTGTAGGTTATTGGTATATAACTGGTATATATAGGGATATAACTACACATAGATACTGTCAGTGGTACTACAGTGTAGGTTATTGGTAGATAACTGGTATATATAGGGATATAACTACATATAGATATTGACAGTGGTACTACAGTGTAGGTTATTGGTAGATTACTGGTATATATATATGGATATAACTACATATAGATACTGTCAGTGGTACTACAGTCTAAGTCATTGGTAGATAACTGGTATATATAGGGATATAACTACATATAGATACTGTCAGTGGTACTACAGTGTAGGTTATTGGTAGATAACTGGTATATATAGGGATATAACTACATATAGATACTGACAGTTGTACTACAGTGTATGTTATTGGTAGATAACTGGTATATATAGGGATATAACTACATATAGATACTGTCAGTGGTACTACAGTCTAGGTTATTAGTAGATAACTGGTATATATAGGGATATAACTACATAGAGATACTGTCAGTGGTACTAGAGTGTAGGTGATTGGTAGATAACTGGTATATATAGGGATATAACTACACATAGATACTGTCAGTGGTACTACAGTGTAGGTTATTGGTATATAACTGGAATATATAGGGATTTAACTACACATAGATACTGTCAGTGGTACTACAGTGTAGGTTATTGGTATATAACTGGTATTTATAGGATTATAACTACATATAGATACTGTCAGTGGTACTATAGTGTAGGTTATTGGTATATAACTGGTATATATAGGGATATAACTACATATACAGATAATGTCAGTCTTACTACAGAGTAGGTTATTGGTAGATAACTGGTATATATAGGGATATAACTACACATAGATACTGTCAGTGTTACTACAGTGTAACTTATTGGTATATAACTGGTATATATAGGGATATAACTACATATAGATACTGTCAGTGGTACTACAGTGTAGGTTATTGGTAGATAACTGGTATATATAGGGATATAACTACACATAGATACTGTCAGTGGTACTACAATGTAAGTTATTGGTAGATAACTGGTATATATAGGGATATAACTACGTATAGATACTGTCAGCGGTACTACAGTGTAGGTTATTGGTATATAACTGGTATATATAGAGATATAACTACATATACAGATACTGCCAGTCTTACTACAGTGTAGGTTATTGGTAGATAACTGGTATATATAGGGATATAACTAAATATAGATACTGTCAGTGGTACTACCGTGTAGGTTATTGGTAGATAACTGGTATATATAGGGATATAACTACACATAGATACCGTCAGTGGTACTACAGTGTAGGTTATTGGTAGATAACTGGTATATATTGGGATATAACTATACATAGATACTGACATGGTACTACAGTGTAGGTTATTGGTATATAACTGGTATATATAGGGATATAACTACATAAGGATACTGTCAGTGGTACTAGAGTGTAGGTTATTGGTATATAACTGGTATATATAGGGATATAACTATACATAGATACTGTCAGTGGTACTACAGTATAGGTTATTGGTAGATAACTGGTATATATAGGGATATAACTACATATAGATATTGTCAGTGGTACTACAGTCTAGGTTATTGGTAGATAACTGGTATATATAGGGATATAACTACATACAGATACTGTCAGTGGTACTACAGAGTAGGGTATTAGTATATAACTGGTATATATAGGGATATAACTACACATAGATACTGACAGTTGTACTACAGTGTAGGTTATTGGTATATAACTGGTATATATTGGGATATAACTACACATAGATACTGACAGTGGTACTACAGTGTAGGTTATTGGTAGATAACTGGTATATATAGGGATATAACTACATATAGATACTGACAGTGGTACTACAGTGTAGGCTATTGGTATATAACTGGTATATATAGGGTTATAACTACATATAGATACTGTTGGTGGTACTACAGTGTAGGTTATTGGTATATAACTGGTATATATAGGGATATAACTACATATACAGATACTGTCAGTCTTACTACAGTGTAGGTTATTGGTAGATTACTGGTATATATATATGGATATAACTACATATAGATACTGTCAGTGGTACAACAGTTTGGGTCATTGGTAGATAACTGGTATATATAGGGATATAACTACATATAGATACTGTTAGTGTTACTACAGTGTAGGTTATTGGTAGATAACTGGTATATATAGGGATATAACTACATATAGATACTGACAGTTGTACTACAGTGTATGTTATTGGTAGATAACTGGTATATATAGGGATATAACTACAAATAGATACTGTCAGTGGTACTACAGTCTAGGTTATTGGTGGATAACTGGTATATATAGGGATATAACTACATAGAGATACTGTCAGTGGTACTAGAGTGTAGGTTATTGGTAGATAACTGGTATATATAGGGATATAACTACACATAGATACTGTCAGTGGTACTACAGTGTAGGTTATTGGTATATAACTGGAATATATAGGGATTTAACTACACATAGATACTGTCAGTGGTACTACAGTGTAGGTTATTGGTATATAACTGGTATTTATAGGATTATAACTACATATAGATACTGTCAGTGGTACTATAGTGTAGGTTATTGGTATATAACTGGTATATATAGGGATATAACTACACATAGATACTGTCAGTGGTACTACAGTGTAGGTTATTGGTAGATAACTGGTATATATAGGGATATAACTACATATAGATACTGACAGTAGTACTACAGTGTAGGTTATTGGTAGATAACTGGTATATATCTGTATATAACTACATATAGATACTGTCAGTGGTACTACAGTGTAGGTTATTGGTAGATAACTGGTATATATAGGGATATAACTACATATAGATACTGTCAGTGTTACTACAGTGTAGGTTATTGGTATATAACTGGTATATATAGGGATATAACTACATATACAGATAATGTCAGTCTTACTACAGTGTAGGTTATTGTTAGATAACTGGTATATATAGGGATATAACTACATATAGATACTGTCAGTGATACTACAGAGTAGGCTATTGGTATATAACTTGTATATATTGGGATATAGCTACACATAGATACTGTCAGTGGTACTACAGTGTAGGTTATTGGTAGATAACTGGTATATATAGGGATATAACTACACATAGATACTGTCAGTGGTACTACAATGTAAGTTATTGGTAGATAACTGGTATATATAGGGATATAACTACGTATAGATACTGTCAATGGTACTACAGTGTAGGTTATTGGTATATAACTGGTATATATAGAGATATAACTACATATACAGATACTGTCAGTCTTACTACAGTGTAGGTTATTGGTAGATAACTGGTATATATAGGGATATAACTACATATACAGATACTGTCAGTCTTACTACAGTGTAGGTTATTTGTAGAGAACTGGTATATATAGGGATATAACTACATATATACTGTCAGTGGTACTACAGTGTAGGTTATTGGTTGATAGCTGGTATATATAGGTATATAACTACACATAGATACTGTCAGTGGTACTACAGTGTAGGTTATTGGTAGATAACTGGTATATATAGGGATATAACTACACATAGATACTGTCAGTGTTACTAGAGTGTAGGTTATTGGTATATAACTGGAATATATAGCGATATAACTACACATAGATACTGTCAGTGGTACTACAGTGTAGGTTATTGGTATATAACTGGAATATATAGGGATATAACTACACATAGATACTGTCAGTGGTACTACAGTGTAGATTATTGGTATATAACTGGTATATATAGGATTATAACTACATATAGATACTGTCAGTGGTACTATAGTGTAGGTTATTGGTATATAACTGGTATATATAGGGATATAACTACACATAGATACTGTCAGTGGTACTACAGTGTAGGTTATTGGTAGATAATTGGTATATATAGGGATATAACTAAATATAGATACTGACAGTGGTACTACAGTGTAGGTTATTGGTAGATAACTGGTATATATCTGGATATAACTACAAATAGATACTGTCAGTGGTACTACAGTGTAGGTTATTGGTAGATAACTGGTATATATAGGGATATAACTACATATAGAAACTGTCAGTGTTACTACAGTGTAGGTTATTGGTATATAACTGGTATATATAGGGATATAACTACATATACAGATAATGTCAGTCTTACTACAGTGTAGGATATTGGTAGATAACTGGTATATATAGGGATATAACTACACATAGATACTGTCAGTGTTACTACAGTGTAAGTTATTGGTATAGAACTGGTATATATAGGGATATAACTACATATAGATACTGTCAGTGATACTACAGTGTAGGCTATTGGTATATAACTGGTATATATTGGGATATAGCTACACATAGATACTGTCAGTGGTACTACAGTGTAGGTTATTAGTAGATAACTGGTATATATAGGGATATAACTACACATAGATACTGTCAGTGGTACTACAATGTAAGTTATTGGTAGATAACTGGTATATATAGGGATATAACTACGTATAGATACTGTCAGTGGTACTACAGTGTAGGTTATTGGTATATAACTGGTATATATAGAGATATAACTACATATACAGATAGTGTCAGTCTTACTACAGTGTAGGTTATTGGTAGAGAACTGGTATATATAGGGATATAACTACATATATACTGTCAGTGGTACTACAGTGTAGGTTATTGGTTGATAGCTGGTATATATAGGTATATAACTACACATAGATACTGTCAGTGTTACTACAGTGTAGGTTATTGGTAGATAACTGGTATATATAGGGATATAACTACACATAGATACTGTCAGTGATACTAGAGTGTAGGTTACTGGTATATAACTGGAATATATAGCGATATAACTACACATAGATACTGTCAGTGGTACTACAGTGTAGGTTATTGGTATATAACTGGTATATATAGGGATATAACTACATATAGATACTGTCAGTGGTACTATAGTGTAGGTTATTGGTATATAACTGGTATATATAGGGATATAACTACACATAGATACTGTCAGTGGTACTACAGAGTAGGTTATTGGTAGATAACTGGTATATATAGGGATATAACTACGTATAGATACTGTCAGTGGTACTACAGTGTAGGTTATTGGTAGAGAACTGGTATATATAGGGTTATAACTAAATAGAGATACTGCCAGTGGTACTACAGTGTAGGTTATTGGTAGATAACTGGTATATATAGGGATATAACTACACATAGATAATGTCAGTGGTACAACAATGTAAGCTATTGGTAGATAACTGGTATATATAGGGATATAACTACACATAGATACTGACAGTTGTACTACAGTGTAGGTTATTGGTATATAACTGGTATATATTGGGATATAACTACACATAGATACTGACAGTGGTACTACAGTGTAGGTTATTGGTAGATAACTGGTATATATAGGGATATAACTACATATACAGATACTGTCAGTCTTACTACAGTGTAGGTTATTGGTAGATAACTGGTATATATAGGGATATAACTACATACAGATACTGTCAGTGGTACTACAGAGTAGGGTATTAGTATATAACTGGTATATATAGGGATATAACTACACATAGATACTGACAGTTGTACTACAGTGTAAGTTATTGGTAGATAACTGGTATATATAGGGATATAACTACACATAGATACTAACAGTGGTACTACAGTGTAAGTTATTGGTATATAACTGGTATATATAGGGATATAACTACATATAGATACTGTCAGTGGTACTATAGTGTAGGTTATTGGTATATAACTGTTATATATAGGGATATAACTACACATAGATACTGTCAGTGGTACTACAGTGTAGGTTATTGGTAGATAACTGGTATATATAGGGATATAACTACATATAGATATTGACAGTGGTACTACAGTGTAGGTTATTGGTAGATTACTGGTATATATATATGGATATAACTACATATAGATACTGTCAGTGGTACAACAGTTTGGGTCATTGGTAGATAACTGGTATATATAGGGATATAACTACATATAGATACTGTTAGTGTTACTACAGTGTAGGTTATTGGTAGATAACTGGTATATATAGGGATATAACTACATATAGATACTGACAGTTGTACTACAGTGTATGTTATTGGTAGATAACTGGTATATATAGGGATATAACTACATATAGATACTGTCAGTGGTACTACAGTCTAGGTTATTGGTAGATAACTGGTATATATAGGGATATAACTACATAGAGATACTGTCAGTGGTACTAGAGTGTAGGTTATTGGTAGATAACTGGTATATATAGGGATATAACTACACATAGATACTGTCAGTGGTACTACAGTGTAGGTTATTGGTATATAACTGGAATATATAGGGATTTAACTACACATAGATACTGTCAGTGGTACTACAGTGTAGGTTATTGGTATATAACTGGTATTTATAGGATTATAACTACATATAGATACTGTCAGTGGTACTATAGTGTAGGTTATTGGTATATAACTGGTATATATAGGGATATAACTACACATAGATACTGTCAGTGGTACTACAGTGTAGGTTATTGGTAGATAACTGGTATATATAGGGATATAACTACATATAGATACTGACAGTAGTACTACAGTGTAGGTTATTGGTAGATAACTGGTATATATCTGTATATAACTACATATAGATACTGTCAGTGGTACTACAGTGTAGGTTATTGGTAGATAACTGGTATATATAGGGATATAACTACACATGGATACTAACAGTGGTACTACAGTGTAGGCTATTGGTATATAACTGGTATATATAGGGATATAACTACATATAGATACTGTCAGTGGTACTATAGTGTAGGTTATTGGTATATAACTGGTATATATAGGGATATAACTACACATAGATACTGTCAGTGGTACTACAGTGTAGGTTATTGGTAGATAACTGGTATATATAGGGATATAACTACATATAGATATTGACAGTGGTACTACAGTGTAGGTTATTGGTAGATTACTGGTATATATATATGGATATAACTACATATAGATACTGTCAGTGGTACTACAGTCTAAGTCATTGGTAGATAACTGGTATATATAGGGATATAACTACATATAGATACTGTCAGTGGTACTACAGTGTAGGTTATTGGTAGATAACTGGTATATATAGGGATATAACTACATATAGATACTGACAGTTGTACTACAGTGTATGTTATTGGTAGATAACTGGTATATATAGGGATATAACTACATATAGATACTGTCAGTGGTACTACAGTCTAGGTTATTAGTAGATAACTGGTATATATAGGGATATAACTACATAGAGATACTGTCAGTGGTACTAGAGTGTAGGTGATTGGTAGATAACTGGTATATATAGGGATATAACTACACATAGATACTGTCAGTGGTACTACAGTGTAGGTTATTGGTATATAACTGGAATATATAGGGATTTAACTACACATAGATATTGTCAGTGGTACTACAGTGTAGGTTATTGGTATATAACTGGTATTTATAGGATTATAACTACATATAGATACTGTCAGTGGTACTATAGTGTAGGTTATTGGTATATAACTGGTATATATAGGGATATAACTACATATACAGATAATGTCAGTCTTACTACAGAGTAGGTTATTGGTAGATAACTGGTATATATAGGGATATAACTACACATAGATACTGTCAGTGTTACTACAGTGTAACTTATTGGTATAGAACTGGTATATATAGGGATATAACTACATATAGATACTGTCAGTGGTACTACAGTGTAGGTTATTGGTAGATAACTGGTATATATAGGGATATAACTACACATAGATACTGTCAGTGGTACTACAATGTAAGTTATTGGTAGATAACTGGTATATATAGGGATATAACTACGTATAGATACTGTCAGCGGTACTACAGTGTAGGTTATTGGTATATAACTGGTATATATAGAGATATAACTACATATACAGATACTGCCAGTCTTACTACAGTGTAGGTTATTGGTAGATAACTGGTATATATAGGGATATAACTAAATATAGATACTGTCAGTGGTACTACCGTGTAGGTTATTGGTAGATAACTGGTATATATAGGGATATAACTACACATAGATACCGTCAGTCTTACTAGAGTGTAGGTTATTGTTAGATCACTGGTATATATAGGGATATAACTACACATAGATACTGTCAGTGGTACTACAGTGTAGGTTATTGGTAGATAACTGGTATATATTGGGATATAACTATACATAGATACTGACAGTGGTACTACAGTGTAGGTTATTGGTATATAACTGGTATATATAGGGATATAACTACATATAGATATTGTCAGTGGTACTACAGTCTAGGTTATTGGTAGATAACTGGTATATATAGGGATATAACTACATACAGATACTGTCAGTGGTACTACAGAGTAGGGTATTAGTATATAACTGGTATATATAGGGATATAACTACACATAGATACTGACAGTTGTACTACAGTGTAGGTTATTGGTATATTACTGGTATATATTGGGATATAACTACACATAGATACTGACAGTGGTACTACAGTGTAGGTTATTGGTAGATAACTGGTATATATAGGGATATAACTACATATAGATACTGACAGTGGTACTACAGTGTAGGCTATTGGTATATAACTGGTATATATAGGGTTATAACTACATATAGATACTGTTGGTGGTACTACGGTGTAGGTTATTGGTATATAACTGGTATATATAGGGATATAACTACATATACAGATACTGTCAGTCTTACTACAGTGTAGGATATTGGTAGATTACTGGTATATATATATGGATATAACTACATATAGATACTGTCAGTGGTACAACAGTTTGGGTCATTGGTAGATAACTGGTATATATAGGGATATAACTACATATAGATACTGTTAGTGTTACTACAGTGTAGGTTATTGGTAGATAACTGGTATATATAGGGATATAACTACATATAGATACTGACAGTTGTACTACAGTGTATGTTATTGGTAGATAACTGGTATATATAGGGATATAACTACATATAGATACTGTCAGTGGTACTACAGTCTAGGTTATTGGTAGATAACTGGTATATATAGGGATATAACTACATAGAGATACTGTCAGTGGTACTAGAGTGTAGGTTATTGGTAGATAACTGGTATATATAGGGATATAACTACACATAGATACTGTCAGTGGTACTACAGTGTAGGTTATTGGTATATAACTGGAATATATAGGGATTTAACTACACATAGATACTGTCAGTGGTACTACAGTGTAGGTTATTGGTATATAACTGGTATTTATAGGATTATAACTACATATAGATACTGTCAGTGGTACTATAGTGTAGGTTATTGGTATATAACTGGTATATATAGGGATATAACTACACATAGATACTGTCAGTGGTACTACAGTGTAGGTTATTGGTAGATAACTGGTATATATAGGGATATAACTACATATAGATACTGACAGTAGTACTACAGTGTAGGTTATTGGTAGATAACTGGTATATATCTGTATATAACTACATATAGATACTGTCAGTGGTACTACAGTGTAGGTTATTGGTAGATAACTGGTATATATAGGGATATAACTACATATAGATACTGTCAGTGTTACTACAGTGTAGGTTATTGGTATATAACTGGTATATATAGGGATATAACTACATATACAGATAATGTCAGTCTTACTACAGTGTAGGTTATTGTTAGATAACTGGTATATATAGGGATATAACTACATATAGATACTGTCAGTGATACTACAGAGTAGGCTATTGGTATATAACTTGTATATATTGGGATATAGCTACACATAGATACTGTCAGTGGTACTACAGTGTAGGTTATTGGTAGATAACTGGTATATATAGGGATATAACTACACATAGATACTGTCAGTGGTACTACAATGTAAGTTATTGGTAGATAACTGGTATATATAGGGATATAACTACGTATAGATACTGTCAATTGTACTACAGTGTAGGTTATTGGTATATAACTGGTATATATAGAGATATAACTACATATACAGATACTGTCAGTCTTACTACAGTGTAGGTTATTGGTAGATAACTGGTATATATAGGGATATAACTACATATACAGATACTGTCAGTCTTACTACAGTGTAGGTTATTTGTAGAGAACTGGTATATATAGGGATATAACTACATATATACTGTCAGTGGTACTACAGTGTAGGTTATTGGTTGATAGCTGGTATATATAGGTATATAACTACACATAGATACTGTCAGTGGTACTACAGTGTAGGTTATTGGTAGATAACTGGTATATATAGGGATATAACTACACATAGATACTGTCAGTGTTACTAGAGTGTAGGTTATTGGTATATAACTGGAATATATAGCGATATAACTACACATAGATACTGTCAGTGGTACTACAGTGTAGGTTATTGGTATATAACTGGAATATATAGGGATATAACTACACATAGATACTGTCAGTGGTACTACAGTGTAGATTATTGGTATATAACTGGTATATATAGGATTATAACTACATATAGATACTGTCAGTGGTACTATAGTGTAGGTTATTGGTATATAACTGGTATATATAGGGATATAACTACACATAGATACTGTCAGTGGTACTACAGTGTAGGTTATTGGTAGATAATTGGTATATATAGGGATATAACTAAATATAGATACTGACAGTGGTACTACAGTGTAGGTTATTGGTAGATAACTGGTATATATCTGGATATAACTACAAATAGATACTGTCAGTGGTACTACAGTGTAGGTTATTGGTAGATAACTGGTATATATAGGGATATAACTACATATAGAAACTGTCAGTGTTACTACAGTGTAGGTTATTGGTATATAACTGGTATATATAGGGATATAACTACATATACAGATAATGTCAGTCTTACTACAGTGTAGGTTATTGGTAGATAACTGGTATATATAGGGATATAACTACACATAGATACTGTCAGTGTTACTACAGTGTAAGTTATTGGTATAGAACTGGTATATATAGGGATATAACTACATATAGATACTGTCAGTGATACTACAGTGTAGGCTATTGGTATATAACTGGTATATATTGGGATATAGCTACACATAGATACTGTCAGTGGTACTACAGTGTAGGTTATTGGTAGATAACTGGTATATATAGGGATATAACTACACATAGATACTGTCAGTGGTACTACAATGTAAGTTATTGGTAGATAACTGGTATATATAGGGATATAACTACGTATAGATACTGTCAGTGGTACTACAGTGTAGGTTATTGGTATATAACTGGTATATATAGAGATATAACTACATATACAGATAGTGTCAGTCTTACTACAGTGTAGGTTATTGGTAGAGAACTGGTATATATAGGGATATAACTACATATATACTGTCAGTGGTACTACAGTGTAGGTTATTGGTTGATAGCTGGTATATATAGGTATATAACTACACATAGATACTGTCAGTGGTACTACAGTGTAGGTTATTGGTAGATAACTGGTATATATAGGGATATAACTACACATAGATACTGTCAGTGATACTAGAGTGTAGGTTACTGGTATATAACTGGAATATATAGCGATATAACTACACATAGATACTGTCAGTGGTACTACAGTGTAGGTTATTGGTATATAACTGGTATATATAGGGATATAACTACATATAGATACTGTCAGTGGTACTATAGTGTAGGTTATTGGTATATAACTGGTATATATAGGGATATAACTACACATAGATACTGTCAGTGGTACTACAGAGTAGGTTATTGGTAGATAACTGGTATATATAGGGATATAACTACGTATAGATACTGTCAGTGGTACTACAGTGTAGGTTATTGGTAGAGAACTGGTATATATAGGGTTATAACTATATAGAGATACTGCCAGTGGTACTACAGTGTAGGTTATTGGTAGATAACTGGTATATATAGGGATATAACTACACATAGATAATGTCAGTGGTACAACAATGTAAGCTATTGGTATATAACTGGTATATATAGGGATATAACTACATATAGATACTGTTAGTGGTACTACAGTGTAAGTTATTGCTAGATAACTGGTATATATGGGGATATAACTATATATAGATACTGTCAGTGGTACTACAGTGTAGGTTATTGGTAGATAACTGGTATATATAGGGACATAACTACATATAGATACTGTCAATGGTACTACAGTGTAGATTATTGGTAGATAACTGGTATATATAGGGATATAACTACATATAGATACTGTCAGTGTTACTACAGTGTAGGTTATTGGTAGATAACTGGTATATATAGGGATATAACTACATATAGATACGGTCAGTGGTACTACAGTGTAGGTTATTGGTAGATAACTGGTATATATAGGGATATAACTACGTATAGATACTGTCAGTGGTACTACAGTCTAGGTTAATGGTAGATAACTGGTATATATAGGGATATAACTACATAGAGATACTGTCAGTGGTACTACAGTGAAGGTTATTGGTAGATAACTGGTATATATAGGGATATATCTATATATAGATACTGTCAGTGGTACTACAGTGTAGGTTATTGGTATATAACTGGAATATATAGGGATATAACTACATATACAGATACTGTCACTTTTACTACAGTGTAGGTTATTGGTAGATAACTGGTATATATAGGGATATAACTACACATAGATACTGTCAGTGGTACTACAGTGTAAGTTATTGGTAGATAACTGGTATATATAGGGATATAACTACACATAGATATTGTCAGGGTTACTACAGTGTATGTGATTGGTATAGAACTGGTATATATAGGGATATAACTACATATAGATACTGTCAGTGGTACTACAGTGTAGGTTATTGGTATATAACTGGTATATATAGGGATATAACTACATATAGATACTGTCAGTGGTACTACAGTGTAGGCTATTGGTATATAACTGGTATATATAGGGATATAACTACATATAGATATTGTAAGTGGTACTACAGTGTAGGTTATTGGTAGATAACTGGTATATATAGGGATATAACTACATATAGATACTATCAGTGTTAGTACAGTAAAGAATATTGGTAGAGAACTGGTATATATAGGGATAGAACTACATATAGATACTGTCAGTGGTACTACAGTGTAGGTTATTGGTATATAACTGGTATATATAAGGATATAACTACATATAGATACTGTCAGTGGTACTACAGTGTAGGTTATTGGTATATAACTGGTATATATAGGGATATAACTACGTAAAGATACTGTCAGTGGTACTGCAGTGTAGGTTATTGGTAGATAACTGGTATATATAGGGATATAACTACATATAGATACTGTCAGTGGTACTACAGTGTAGATTATTGGTAGATAACTGTTATATGTAGTGATATAACTACATATAGATACTGTCAGTGGTACTACAGTGTAGGTTATTGGTAGATAACTGGTATATATAGGGATATAACTACATATAGATACTGTCAGTGGTACTACAGTGTAGGTTATTGGTATATTACTGGAATATATAGGGATATAACTACACATAGATACTCTCAGTGGTACTACAGTGTAGGTTATTGGTATATAACTGGTATATATAGGGATATAGCTACATATAGATACTGTCAGTGGTACTACATTGTAGGTTATTGGTATATAACTGGAATATATAGCGATATAACTACACATAGATACTGTCAGTGGTACTACAGTGTAGGTTATTGGTATATAACTGGTATATATAGGGATACAACTACATATAGATACTGTCAGTGGTACCATAGTGTAGGTTATTGGTATATAACTGGTATATATAGGGATATAACTACACATAGATACTGTCAGTGGTACTACAGAGTAGGTTATTGGTAGATAACTGGTATATATAGGGATATAACTACGTATAGATACTGTCAGTGGTACTACAGTGTAGGTTATTGGTAGAGAACTGGTATATATAGGGATATAACTACATATAGATACTGTCAGTGGTACTACAGTGTAAGTTATTGCTAGATAACTGGTATATATGAGGATATAACTACATATAGATACTGTCAGTGGTACTACGGTGTAGGTTATTGGTAGCTAACTGGTATATATAGGGACATAACTACATATAGATACTGTCAATTGTACTACAGTGTAGATTATTGGTAGATAACTGGTATATATAGGGATATAACTACATATAGATACTGTCAGTGTTACTACAGTGTAGGTTATTGGTAGATAACTGGTATATATAGTGATATAACTACATATAGATACTGTCAGTGGTACTACAGTGTAGGTTATTGGTAGATAACTGGTATATATAGGGATATAAATACATATAGATACTGTCAGTGGTACTACAGTCTATGTTAATGGTAGATAACTGGTATATATAGGGGTATAACTACATAGAGATACTGACAGTGGTACTACAGTGTAGGTTATTGGTAGATAACTGGTATATATAGGGATATAACTACACATAGATACTGTCAGTGGTACTACAGTGTAGGTTATTGGTATATAACTGGTACATACAGGAATATAACTACATATAGATACTGTCAGTGGTACTATAGTGTAGGTTATTGGTATATAACTGGTATATATAGGGATATAACTACACATACATACTGTCAGTGGTACTACAGTGTAGGTTATTGGTAGATAACTGGTATATATAGGGATATAACTACATATAGATACTGACAGTGGTACTACAGTGTAGGTTATTGGTAGATAACTGGTATATATAGGGATATGACTACATATAGATACTGTCAGTGGTACTACAGTGTAGGTTATTGGTATATAACTGGAATATATAGGGATATAACTACATATACAGATACCGTCAGTTTTACTACAGTGTAGGTTATTGGTAGATAACTGGTATATATAGGGATATAACTACACATAGATACTGTCAGTGGTACTACAGTGTAAGTTATTGGTAGATAACTGGTATATGTAGGGATATAACTACACATAGATACTGTCAGTGTTACTACAGTGTAGGTTATTGGTATAGAACTGGTATATATAGGGATATAACTACATATAGATACGGTCAGTGGTACTACAGTGTAGGTTATTGGTATATAACTGGTATATATAGGGATATAACTACATATAGATACTGTCAGTGGTACTACAGTGTAGGTTATTGGTAGATAACTGGTATATATAGGGATATAACTACATATAGATACTATCAGTGTTAGTACAGTAAAGATTATTGGTAGAGAATTGGTATATATAGGGATAGAACTACATATAGATACTGTCAGTGGTACTACAGTGTAGGTTATTGGTATATAACTGGTATATATAGGGATATAACTACATATAGATACTGTCAGTGGTACTACAGTGTAGGTTATTGGTATATAACTGGTATATATAGGGATATAACTACATATAGATACTGTCAGTGTTACTACAGTGTAGGTTATTGGTATATAACTGGTATATATAGGGATATAACTACATATAGATACTGTCAGTGGTACTACAGTGTAGGTTATTGGTAGATAACTGGTATATATAGGGATATAACTACATATAGATACTGACAGTTGTACTACAGTGTATGTTATTGGTAGATAACTGGTATATATAGGGATATAACTACATATAGATACTGTCAGTGGTACTACAGTCTAGGTTATTGGTAGATAACTGGTATATATAGGGATATAACTACATAGAGATACTGTCAGTGGTACTAGAGTGTAGGTTATTGGTAGATAACTGGTATATATAGGGATATAACTACACATAGATACTGTCAGTGGTACTACAGTGTAGGTTATTGGTATATAACTGGAATATATAGGGATTTAACTACACATAGATACTGTCAGTGGTACTACAGTGTAGGTTATTGGTATATAACTGGTATTTATAGGATTATAACTACATATAGATACTGTCAGTGGTACTATAGTGTAGGTTATTGGTATATAACTGGTATATATAGGGATATAACTACACATAGATACTGTCAGTGGTACTACAGTGTAGGTTATTGGTAGATAACTGGTATATATAGGGATATAACTACATATAGATACTGACAGTAGTACTACAGTGTAGGTTATTGGTAGATAACTGGTATATATCTGTATATAACTACATATAGATACTGTCAGTGGTACTACAGTGTAGGTTATTGGTAGATAACTGGTATATATAGGGATATAACTACATATAGATACTGTCAGTGTTACTACAGTGTAGGTTATTGGTATATAACTGCTATATATAGGGATATAACTACATATACAGATAATGTCAGTCTTACTACAGTGTAGGTTATTGTTAGATAACTGGTATATATAGGGATATAACTACATATAGATACTGTCAGTGATACTACAGAGTAGGCTATTGGTATATAACTTGTATATATTGGGATATAGCTACACATAGATACTGTCAGTGGTACTACAGTGTAGGTTATTGGTAGATAACTGGTATATATAGGGATATAACTACACATAGATACTGTCAGTGGTACTACAATGTAAGTTATTGGTAGATAACTGGTATATATAGGGATATAACTACGTATAGATACTGTCAATTGTACTACAGTGTAGGTTATTGGTATATAACTGGTATATATAGAGATATAACTACATATACAGATACTGTCAGTCTTACTACAGTGTAGGTTATTGGTAGATAACTGGTATATATAGGGATATAACTACATATACAGATACTGTCAGTCTTACTACAGTGTAGGTTATTTGTAGAGAACTGGTATATATAGGGATATAACTACATATATACTGTCAGTGGTACTACAGTGTAGGTTATTGGTTGATAGCTGGTATATATAGGTATATAACTACACATAGATACTGTCAGTGGTACTACAGTGTAGGTTATTGGTAGATAACTGGTATATATAGGGATATAACTACACATAGATACTGTCAGTGTTACTAGAGTGTAGGTTATTGGTATATAACTGGAATATATAGCGATATAACTACACATAGATACTGTCAGTGGTACTACAGTGTAGGTTATTGGTATATAACTGGAATATATAGGGATATAACTACACATAGATACTGTCAGTGGTACTACAGTGTAGATTATTGGTATATAACTGGTATATATAGGATTATAACTACATATAGATACTGTCAGTGGTACTATAGTGTAGGTTATTGGTATATAACTGGTATATATAGGGATATAACTACACATAGATACTGTCAGTGGTACTACAGTGTAGGTTATTGGTAGATAATTGGTATATATAGGGATATAACTAAATATAGATACTGACAGTGGTACTACAGTGTAGGTTATTGGTAGATAACTGGTATATAGCTGGATATAACTACAAATAGATACTGTCAGTGGTACTACAGTGTAGGTTATTGGTAGATAACTGGTATATATAGGGATATAACTACATATAGAAACTGTCAGTGTTACTACAGTGTAGGTTATTGGTATATAACTGGTATATATAGGGATATAACTACATATACAGATAATGTCAGTCTTACTACAGTGTAGGTTATTGGTAGATAACTGGTATATATAGGGATATAACTACACATAGATACTGTCAGTGTTACTACAGTGTAAGTTATTGGTATAGAACTGGTATATATAGGGATATAACTACATATAGATACTGTCAGTGATACTACAGTGTAGGCTATTGGTATATAACTGGTATATATTGGGATATAGCTACACATAGATACTGTCAGTGGTACTACAGTGTAGGTTATTGGTAGATAACTGGTATATATAGGGATATAACTACACATAGATACTGTCAGTGTTACTACAGTGTAAGTTATTGGTATAGAACTGGTATATATAGGGATATAACTACATATAGATACTGTCAGTGATACTACAGTGTAGGCTATTGGTATATAACTGGTATATATTGGGATATAGCTACACATAGATACTGTCAGTGGTACTACAGTGTAGGTTATTGGTATATTACTGGAATATATAGGGATATAACTACACATAGATACTCTCAGTGGTACTACAGTGTAGGTTATTGGTATATAACTGGTATATATAGGGATATAGCTACATATAGATACTGTCAGTGGTACTACATTGTAGGTTATTGGTATATAACTGGAATATATAGCGATATAACTACACATAGATACTGTCAGTGGTACTACAGTGTAGGTTATTGGTATATAACTGGTATATATAGGGATACAACTACATATAGATACTGTCAGTGGTACCATAGTGTAGGTTATTGGTATATAACTGGTATATATAGGGATATAACTACACATAGATACTGTCAGTGGTACTACAGAGTAGGTTATTGGTAGATAACTGGTATATATAGGGATATAACTACGTATAGATACTGTCAGTGGTACTACAGTGTAGGTTATTGGTAGAGAACTGGTATATATAGGGATATAACTACATATAGATACTGTCAGTGGTACTACAGTGTAAGTTATTGCTAGATAACTGGTATATATGAGGATATAACTACATATAGATACTGTCAGTGGTACTACGGTGTAGGTTATTGGTAGCTAACTGGTATATATAGGGACATAACTACATATAGATACTGTCAATTGTACTACAGTGTAGATTATTGGTAGATAACTGGTATATATAGGGATATAACTACATATAGATACTGTCAGTGTTACTACAGTGTAGGTTATTGGTAGATAACTGGTATATATAGTGATATAACTACATATAGATACTGTCAGTGGTACTACAGTGTAGGTTATTGGTAGATAACTGGTATATATAGGGATATAAATACATATAGATACTGTCAGTGGTACTACAGTCTATGTTAATGGTAGATAACTGGTATATATAGGGGTATAACTACATAGAGATACTGACAGTGGTACTACAGTGTAGGTTATTGGTAGATAACTGGTATATATAGGGATATAACTACACATAGATACTGTCAGTGGTACTACAGTGTAGGTTATTGGTATATAACTGGTACATACAGGAATATAACTACATATAGATACTGTCAGTGGTACTATAGTGTAGGTTATTGGTATATAACTGGTATATATAGGGATATAACTACACATACATACTGTCAGTGGTACTACAGTGTAGGTTATTGGTAGATAACTGGTATATATAGGGATATAACTACATATAGATACTGACAGTGGTACTACAGTGTAGGTTATTGGTAGATAACTGGTATATATAGGGATATGACTACATATAGATACTGTCAGTGGTACTACAGTGTAGGTTATTGGTATATAACTGGAATATATAGGGATATAACTACATATACAGATACCGTCAGTTTTACTACAGTGTAGGTTATTGGTAGATAACTGGTATATATAGGGATATAACTACACATAGATACTGTCAGTGGTACTACAGTGTAAGTTATTGGTAGATAACTGGTATATGTAGGGATATAACTACACATAGATACTGTCAGTGTTACTACAGTGTAGGTTATTGGTATAGAACTGGTATATATAGGGATATAACTACATATAGATACGGTCAGTGGTACTACAGTGTAGGTTATTGGTATATAACTGGTATATATAGGGATATAACTACATATAGATACTGTCAGTGGTACTACAGTGTAGGTTATTGGTAGATAACTGGTATATATAGGGATATAACTACATATAGATACTATCAGTGTTAGTACAGTAAAGATTATTGGTAGAGAATTGGTATATATAGGGATAGAACTACATATAGATACTGTCAGTGGTACTACAGTGTAGGTTATTGGTATATAACTGGTATATATAGGGATATAACTACATATAGATACTGTCAGTGGTACTACAGTGTAGGTTATTGGTATATAACTGGTATATATAGGGATATAACTACATATAGATACTGTCAGTGTTACTACAGTGTAGGTTATTGGTATATAACTGGTATATATAGGGATATAACTACATATAGATACTGTCAGTGGTACTACAGTGTAGGTTATTGGTAGATAACTGGTATATATAGGGATATAACTACATATAGATACTGACAGTTGTACTACAGTGTATGTTATTGGTAGATAACTGGTATATATAGGGATATAACTACATATAGATACTGTCAGTGGTACTACAGTCTAGGTTATTGGTAGATAACTGGTATATATAGGGATATAACTACATAGAGATACTGTCAGTGGTACTAGAGTGTAGGTTATTGGTAGATAACTGGTATATATAGGGATATAACTACACATAGATACTGTCAGTGGTACTACAGTGTAGGTTATTGGTATATAACTGGAATATATAGGGATTTAACTACACATAGATACTGTCAGTGGTACTACAGTGTAGGTTATTGGTATATAACTGGTATTTATAGGATTATAACTACATATAGATACTGTCAGTGGTACTATAGTGTAGGTTATTGGTATATAACTGGTATATATAGGGATATAACTACACATAGATACTGTCAGTGGTACTACAGTGTAGGTTATTGGTAGATAACTGGTATATATAGGGATATAACTACATATAGATACTGACAGTAGTACTACAGTGTAGGTTATTGGTAGATAACTGGTATATATCTGTATATAACTACATATAGATACTGTCAGTGGTACTACAGTGTAGGTTATTGGTAGATAACTGGTATATATAGGGATATAACTACATATAGATACTGTCAGTGTTACTACAGTGTAGGTTATTGGTATATAACTGCTATATATAGGGATATAACTACATATACAGATAATGTCAGTCTTACTACAGTGTAGGTTATTGTTAGATAACTGGTATATATAGGGATATAACTACATATAGATACTGTCAGTGATACTACAGAGTAGGCTATTGGTATATAACTTGTATATATTGGGATATAGCTACACATAGATACTGTCAGTGGTACTACAGTGTAGGTTATTGGTAGATAACTGGTATATATAGGGATATAACTACACATAGATACTGTCAGTGGTACTACAATGTAAGTTATTGGTAGATAACTGGTATATATAGGGATATAACTACGTATAGATACTGTCAATTGTACTACAGTGTAGGTTATTGGTATATAACTGGTATATATAGAGATATAACTACATATACAGATACTGTCAGTCTTACTACAGTGTAGGTTATTGGTAGATAACTGGTATATATAGGGATATAACTACATATACAGATACTGTCAGTCTTACTACAGTGTAGGTTATTTGTAGAGAACTGGTATATATAGGGATATAACTACATATATACTGTCAGTGGTACTACAGTGTAGGTTATTGGTTGATAGCTGGTATATATAGGTATATAACTACACATAGATACTGTCAGTGGTACTACAGTGTAGGTTATTGGTAGATAACTGGTATATATAGGGATATAACTACACATAGATACTGTCAGTGTTACTAGAGTGTAGGTTATTGGTATATAACTGGAATATATAGCGATATAACTACACATAGATACTGTCAGTGGTACTACAGTGTAGGTTATTGGTATATAACTGGAATATATAGGGATATAACTACACATAGATACTGTCAGTGGTACTACAGTGTAGATTATTGGTATATAACTGGTATATATAGGATTATAACTACATATAGATACTGTCAGTGGTACTATAGTGTAGGTTATTGGTATATAACTGGTATATATAGGGATATAACTACACATAGATACTGTCAGTGGTACTACAGTGTAGGTTATTGGTAGATAATTGGTATATATAGGGATATAACTAAATATAGATACTGACAGTGGTACTACAGTGTAGGTTATTGGTAGATAACTGGTATATAGCTGGATATAACTACAAATAGATACTGTCAGTGGTACTACAGTGTAGGTTATTGGTAGATAACTGGTATATATAGGGATATAACTACATATAGAAACTGTCAGTGTTACTACAGTGTAGGTTATTGGTATATAACTGGTATATATAGGGATATAACTACATATACAGATAATGTCAGTCTTACTACAGTGTAGGTTATTGGTAGATAACTGGTATATATAGGGATATAACTACACATAGATACTGTCAGTGTTACTACAGTGTAAGTTATTGGTATAGAACTGGTATATATAGGGATATAACTACATATAGATACTGTCAGTGATACTACAGTGTAGGCTATTGGTATATAACTGGTATATATTGGGATATAGCTACACATAGATACTGTCAGTGGTACTACAGTGTAGGTTATTGGTAGATAACTGGTATATATAGGGATATAACTACACATAGATACTGTCAGTGGTACTACAATGTAAGTTATTGGTAGATAACTGGTATATATAGGGATATAACTACGTATAGATACTGTCAGTGGTACTACAGTGTAGGTTATTGGTATATAACTGGTATATATAGAGATATAACTACATATACAGATAGTGTCAGTCTTACTACAGTGTAGGTTATTGGTAGAGAACTGGTATATATAGGGATATAACTACATATATACTGTCAGTGGTACTACAGTGTAGGTTATTGGTTGATAGCTGGTATATATAGGTATATAACTACACATAGATACTGTCAGTGGTACTACAGTGTAGGTTATTGGTAGATAACTGGTATATATAGGGATATAACTACACATAGATACTGTCAGTGATACTAGAGTGTAGGTTACTGGTATATAACTGGAATATATAGCGATATAACTACACATAGATACTGTCAGTGGTACTACAGTGTAGGTTATTGGTATATAACTGGTATATATAGGGATATAACTACATATAGATACTGTCAGTGGTACTATAGTGTAGGTTATTGGTATATAACTGGTATATATAGGGATATAACTACACATAGATACTGTCAGTGGTACTACAGAGTAGGTTATTGGTAGATAACTGGTATATATAGGGATATAACTACGTATAGATACTGTCAGTGGTACTACAGTGTAGGTTATTGGTAGAGAACTGGTATATATAGGGTTATAACTATATAGAGATACTGCCAGTGGTACTACAGTGTAGGTTATTGGTAGATAACTGGTATATATAGGGATATAACTACACATAGATAATGTCAGTGGTACAACAATGTAAGCTATTGGTATATAACTGGTATATATAGGGATATAACTACATATAGATACTGTTAGTGGTACTACAGTGTAAGTTATTGCTAGATAACTGGTATATATGGGGATATAACTATATATAGATACTGTCAGTGGTACTACAGTGTAGGTTATTGGTAGATAACTGGTATATATAGGGACATAACTACATATAGATACTGTCAATGGTACTACAGTGTAGATTATTGGTAGATAACTGGTATATATAGGGATATAACTACATATAGATACTGTCAGTGTTACTACAGTGTAGGTTATTGGTAGATAACTGGTATATATAGGGATATAACTACATATAGATACGGTCAGTGGTACTACAGTGTAGGTTATTGGTAGATAACTGGTATATATAGGGATATAACTACGTATAGATACTGTCAGTGGTACTACAGTCTAGGTTAATGGTAGATAACTGGTATATATAGGGATATAACTACATAGAGATACTGTCAGTGGTACTACAGTGAAGGTTATTGGTAGATAACTGGTATATATAGGGATATATCTATATATAGATACTGTCAGTGGTACTACAGTGTAGGTTATTGGTATATAACTGGAATATATAGGGATATAACTACATATACAGATACTGTCACTTTTACTACAGTGTAGGTTATTGGTAGATAACTGGTATATATAGGGATATAACTACACATAGATACTGTCAGTGGTACTACAGTGTAAGTTATTGGTAGATAACTGGTATATATAGGGATATAACTACACATAGATATTGTCAGGGTTACTACAGTGTATGTGATTGGTATAGAACTGGTATATATAGGGATATAACTACATATAGATACTGTCAGTGGTACTACAGTGTAGGTTATTGGTATATAACTGGTATATATAGGGATATAACTACATATAGATACTGTCAGTGGTACTACAGTGTAGGCTATTGGTATATAACTGGTATATATAGGGATATAACTACATATAGATATTGTAAGTGGTACTACAGTGTAGGTTATTGGTAGATAACTGGTATATATAGGGATATAACTACATATAGATACTATCAGTGTTAGTACAGTAAAGAATATTGGTAGAGAACTGGTATATATAGGGATAGAACTACATATAGATACTGTCAGTGGTACTACAGTGTAGGTTATTGGTATATAACTGGTATATATAAGGATATAACTACATATAGATACTGTCAGTGGTACTACAGTGTAGGTTATTGGTATATAACTGGTATATATAGGGATATAACTACGTAAAGATACTGTCAGTGGTACTGCAGTGTAGGTTATTGGTAGATAACTGGTATATATAGGGATATAACTACATATAGATACTGTCAGTGGTACTACAGTGTAGATTATTGGTAGATAACAGTTATATGTAGTGATATAACTACATATAGATACTGTCAGTGGTACTACAGTGTAGGTTATTGGTAGATAACTGGTATATATAGGGATATAACTACATATAGATACTGTCAGTGGTACTACAGTGTAGGTTATTGGTATATTACTGGAATATATAGGGATATAACTACACATAGATACTCTCAGTGGTACTACAGTGTAGGTTATTGGTATATAACTGGTATATATAGGGATATAGCTACATATAGATACTGTCAGTGGTACTACATTGTAGGTTATTGGTATATAACTGGAATATATAGCGATATAACTACACATAGATACTGTCAGTGGTACTACAGTGTAGGTTATTGGTATATAACTGGTATATATAGGGATACAACTACATATAGATACTGTCAGTGGTACCATAGTGTAGGTTATTGGTATATAACTGGTATATATAGGGATATAACTACACATAGATACTGTCAGTGGTACTACAGAGTAGGTTATTGGTAGATAACTGGTATATATAGGGATATAACTACGTATAGATACTGTCAGTGGTACTACAGTGTAGGTTATTGGTAGAGAACTGGTATATATAGGGATATAACTACATATAGATACTGTCAGTGGTACTACAGTGTAAGTTATTGCTAGATAACTGGTATATATGGGGATATAACTACATATAGATACTGTCAGTGGTACTACGGTGTAGGTTATTGGTAGCTAACTGGTATATATAGGGACATAACTACATATAGATACTGTCAATTGTACTACAGTGTAGATTATTGGTAGATAACTGGTATATATAGGGATATAACTACATATAGATACTGTCAGTGTTACTACAGTGTAGGTTATTGGTAGATAACTGGTATATATAGTGATATAACTACATATAGATACTGTCAGTGGTACTACAGTGTAGGTTATTGGTAGATAACTGGTATATATAGGGATATAAATACATATAGATACTGTCAGTGGTACTACAGTCTATGTTAATGGTAGATAACTGGTATATATAGGGGTATAACTACATAGAGATACTGACAGTGGTACTACAGTGTAGGTTATTGGTAGATAACTGGTATATATAGGGATATAACTACACATAGATACTGTCAGTGGTACTACAGTGTAGGTTATTGGTATATAACTGGTACATACAGGAATATAACTACATATAGATACTGTCAGTGGTACTATAGTGTAGGTTATTGGTATATAACTGGTATATATAGGGATATAACTACACATACATACTGTCAGTGGTACTACAGTGTAGGTTATTGGTAGATAACTGGTATATATAGGGATATAACTACATATAGATACTGACAGTGGTACTACAGTGTAGGTTATTGGTAGATAACTGGTATATATAGGGATATGACTACATATAGATACTGTCAGTGGTACTACAGTGTAGGTTATTGGTATATAACTGGAATATATAGGGATATAACTACATATACAGATACCGTCAGTTTTACTACAGTGTAGGTTATTGGTAGATAACTGGTATATATAGGGATATAACTACACATAGATACTGTCAGTGGTACTACAGTGTAAGTTATTGGTAGATAACTGGTATATGTAGGGATATAACTACACATAGATACTGTCAGTGTTACTACAGTGTAGGTTATTGGTATAGAACTGGTATATATAGGATATAACTACATATAGATACGGTCAGTGGTACTACAGTGTAGGTTATTGGTATATAACTGGTATATATAGGGATATAACTACATATAGATACTGTCAGTGGTACTACAGTGTAGGTTATTGGTAGATAACTGGTATATATAGGGATATAACTACATATAGATACTATCAGTGTTAGTACAGTAAAGATTATTGGTAGAGAATTGGTATATATAGGGATAGAACTACATATAGATACTGTCAGTGGTACTACAGTGTAGGTTATTGGTATATAACTGGTATATATAGGGATATAACTACATATAGATACTGTCAGTGGTACTACAGTGTAGGTTATTGGTATATAACTGGTATATATAGGGATATAACTACATATAGATACTGTCAGTGTTACTACAGTGTAGGTTATTGGTATATAACTGGTATATATAGGGATATAACTACATATAGATACTGTCAGTGGTACTACAGTGTAGGTTATTGGTATATAACTGGTATATATAGGGATATAACTACACATAGACACTGTCAGTGGTACTACAGTGTAGGTTATTGGTAGATAACTGGTATATATAGGGATATAACTACATATACAGATACTGTCAGTCTTACTACAGTGTAGGTTATTGGTATATAACTGGTATATATAGGTGTATAACTACATATAGATACTGACAGTGGTACTACAGTGTAGGTAATTGGTAGATAACTGGTATATATATGGATATAACTACATATAGATACTGCCAGTGGTACTACAGTGTAGGTTATTGGTAGATAACTGGTATATATAGGGATATAACTACATATAGATACTGTCAGTGGTACTACAGTGTAGGTTATTGGTAGAGAACTGGTATATATAGGGTTATAACTACATATAGATACTGTCAGTGGTACTATAGTGTAGGTTATTGGTATATAACTGGTATATATAGGGATATAACTACACATACATACTGTCAGTGGTACTACAGAGTAGGTTATTGGTAGATAACTGGTATATATAGGGATATAACTACGTATAGATACTGTCAGTGGTACTACAGTGTAGGTTATTGGTAGATAACTGGTATATATAGGGATATAACTACATATACAGATACTGTCAGTCTTACTACAGTGTAGGTTATTGGTATATAACTGGTATATATAGGTGTATAACTACATATAGATACTGACAGTGGTACTACAGTGTAGGTAATTGGTAGATAACTGGTATATATATGGATATAACTACATATAGATACTGCCAGTGGTACTACAGTGTAGGTTATTGGTAGATAACTGGTATATATAGGGATATAACTACACATAGATACTGTCAGTGATACTAGAGTGTAGGTTACTGGTATATAACTGGAATATATAGCGATATAACTACACATAGATACTGTCAGTGGTACTACAGTGTAGGTTATTGGTATATAACTGGTATATATAGGGATATAACTACATATAGATACTGTCAGTGGTACTATAGTGTAGGTTATTGGTATATAACTGGTATATATAGGGATATAACTACACATAGATACTGTCAGTGGTACTACAGAGTAGGTTATTGGTAGATAACTGGTATATATAGGGATATAACTACGTATAGATACTGTCAGTGGTACTACAGTGTAGGTTATTGGTAGAGAACTGGTATATATAGGGTTATAACTATATAGAGATACTGCCAGTGGTACTACAGTGTAGGTTATTGGTAGATAACTGGTATATATAGGGATATAACTACACATAGATAATGTCAGTGGTACAACAATGTAAGCTATTGGTAGATAACTGGTATATATAGGGATATAACTACATATAGATACTGTTAGTGGTACTACAGTGTAAGTTATTGCTAGATAACTGGTATATATGGGGATATAACTATATATAGATACTGTCAGTGGTACTACAGTGTAGGTTATTGGTAGATAACTGGTATATATAGGGACATAACTACATATAGATACTGTCAATGGTACTACAGTGTAGATTATTGGTAGATAACTGGTATATATAGGGATATAACTACATATAGATACTGTCAGTGTTACTACAGTGTAGGTTATTGGTAGATAACTGGTATATATAGGGATATAACTACATATAGATACGGTCAGTGGTACTACAGTGTAGGTTATTGGTAGATAACTGGTATATATAGGGATATAACTACGTATAGATACTGTCGGTGGTACTACAGTCTAGGTTAATGGTAGATAACTGGTATATATAGGGATATAACTACATAGAGATACTGTCAGTGGTACTACAGTGAAGGTTATTGGTAGATAACTGGTATATATAGGGATATAACTATATATAGATACTGTCAGTGGTACTACAGTGTAGGTTATTGGTATATAACTGGAATATATAGGGATATAACTACATATACAGATACTGTCACTTTTACTACAGTGTAGGTTATTGGTAGATAACTGGTATATATAGGGATATAACTACACATAGATACTGTCAGTGGTACTACAGTGTAAGTTATTGGTAGATAACTGGTATATATAGGGATATAACTACACATAGATATTGTCAGGGTTACTACAGTGTATGTGATTGGTATAGAACTGGTATATATAGGGATATAACTACATATAGATACTGTCAGTGGTACTACAGTGTAGGTTATTGGTATATAACTGGTATATATAGGGATATAACTACATATAGATACTGTCAGTGGTACTACAGTGTAGGCTATTGGTATATAACTGGTATATATAGGGATATAACTACATATAGATATTGTAAGTGGTACTACAGTGTAGGTTATTGGTAGATAACTGGTATATATAGGGATATAACTACATATAGATACTATCAGTGTTAGTACAGTAAAGAATATTGGTAGAGAACTGGTATATATAGGGATAGAACTACATAGAGATACTGTCAGTGGTACTACAGTGTAGGTTATTGGTATATAACTGGTATATATAAGGATATAACTACATATAGATACTGTCAGTGGTACTACAGTGTAGGTTATTGGTATATAACTGGTATATATAGGGATATAACTACGTAAAGATACTGTCAGTGGTACTGCAGTGTAGGTTATTGGTAGATAACTGGTATATATAGGGATATAACTACATATAGATACTGTCAGTGGTACTACAGTGTAGATTATTGGTAGATAACTGTTATATGTAGTGATATAACTACATATAGATACTGTCAGTGGTACTACAGTGTAGGTTATTGGTAGATAACTGGTATATATAGGGATATAACTACATATAGATACTGTCAGTGGTACTACAGTGTAGGTTATTGGTATATTACTGGAATATATAGGGATATAACTACACATAGATACTCTCAGTGGTACTACAGTGTAGGTTATTGGTATATAACTGGTATATATAGGGATATAGCTACATATAGATACTGTCAGTGGTACTACATTGTAGGTTATTGGTATATAACTGGAATATATAGCGATATAACTACACATAGATACTGTCAGTGGTACTACAGTGTAGGTTATTGGTATATAACTGGTATATATAGGGATACAACTACATATAGATACTGTCAGTGGTACCATAGTGTAGGTTATTGGTATATAACTGGTATATATAGGGATATAACTACACATAGATACTGTCAGTGGTACTACAGAGTAGGTTATTGGTAGATAACTGGTATATATAGGGATATAACTACATATAGATACTGTCAGTGGTACTACAGTGTAAGTTATTGCTAGATAACTGGTATATATGGGGATATAACTACATATAGATACTGTCAGTGGTACTACGGTGTAGGTTATTGGTAGCTAACTGGTATATATAGGGACATAACTACATATAGATACTGTCAATTGTACTACAGTGTAGATTATTGGTAGATAACTGGTATATATAGGGATATAACTACATATAGATACTGTCAGTGTTACTACAGTGTAGGTTATTGGTAGATAACTGGTATATATAGTGATATAACTACATATAGATACTGTCAGTGGTACTACAGTGTAGGTTATTGGTAGATAACTGGTATATATAGGGATATAAATACATATAGATACTGTCAGTGGTACTACAGTCTATGTTAATGGTAGATAACTGGTATATATAGGGATATAACTACATAGAGATACTGACAGTGGTACTACAGTGTAGGTTATTGGTATATAACTGGAATATATAGGGATATAACTACATATACAGATACCGTCAGTTTTACTACAGTGTAGGTTATTGGTAGATAACTGGTATATATAGGGATATAACTACACATAGATACTGTCAGTGGTACTACAGTGTAAGTTATTGGTAGATAACTGGTATATGTAGGGATATAACTACACATAGATACTGTCAGTGTTACTACAGTGTAGGTTATTGGTATAGAACTGGTATATATAGGGATATAACTACATATAGATACGGTCAGTGGTACTACAGTGTAGGTTATTGGTATATAACTGGTATATATAGGGATATAACTACATATAGATACTGTCAGTGGTACTACGGTGTAGGTTATTGGTAGCTAACTGGTATATATAGGGACATAACTACATATAGATACTGTCAATTGTACTACAGTGTAGATTATTGGTAGATAACTGGTATATATAGGGATATAACTACATATAGATACTGTCAGTGTTACTACAGTGTAGGTTATTGGTAGATAACTGGTATATATAGTGATATAACTACATATAGATACTGTCAGTGGTACTACAGTGTAGGTTATTGGTAGATAACTGGTATATATAGGGATATAAATACATATAGATACTGTCAGTGGTACTACAGTCTATGTTAATGGTAGATAACTGGTATATATAGGGGTATAACTACATAGAGATACTGACAGTGGTACTACAGTGTAGGTTATTGGTAGATAACTGGTATATATAGGGATATAACTACACATAGATACTGTCAGTGGTACTACAGTGTAGGTTATTGGTATATAACTGGTACATACAGGAATATAACTACATATAGATACTGTCAGTGGTACTATAGTGTAGGTTATTGGTATATAACTGGTATATATAGGGATATAACTACACATACATACTGTCAGTGGTACTACAGTGTAGGTTATTGGTAGATAACTGGTATATATAGGGATATAACTACATATAGATACTGACAGTGGTACTACAGTGTAGGTTATTGGTAGATAACTGGTATATATAGGGATATGACTACATATAGATACTGTCAGTGGTACTACAGTGTAGGTTATTGGTATATAACTGGAATATATAGGGATATAACTACATATACAGATACCGTCAGTTTTACTACAGTGTAGGTTATTGGTAGATAACTGGTATATATAGGGATATAACTACACATAGATACTGTCAGTGGTACTACAGTGTAAGTTATTGGTAGATAACTGGTATATGTAGGGATATAACTACACATAGATACTGTCAGTGTTACTACAGTGTAGGTTATTGGTATAGAACTGGTATATATAGGATATAACTACATATAGATACGGTCAGTGGTACTACAGTGTAGGTTATTGGTATATAACTGGTATATATAGGGATATAACTACATATAGATACTGTCAGTGGTACTACAGTGTAGGTTATTGGTAGATAACTGGTATATATAGGGATATAACTACATATAGATACTATCAGTGTTAGTACAGTAAAGATTATTGGTAGAGAATTGGTATATATAGGGATAGAACTACATATAGATACTGTCAGTGGTACTACAGTGTAGGTTATTGGTATATAACTGGTATATATAGGGATATAACTACATATAGATACTGTCAGTGGTACTACAGTGTAGGTTATTGGTATATAACTGGTATATATAGGGATATAACTACATATAGATACTGTCAGTGTTACTACAGTGTAGGTTATTGGTATATAACTGGTATATATAGGGATATAACTACATATAGATACTGTCAGTGGTACTACAGTGTAGGTTATTGGTATATAACTGGTATATATAGGGATATAACTACACATAGACACTGTCAGTGGTACTACAGTGTAGGTTATTGGTAGATAACTGGTATATATAGGGATATAACTACATATACAGATACTGTCAGTCTTACTACAGTGTAGGTTATTGGTATATAACTGGTATATATAGGTGTATAACTACATATAGATACTGACAGTGGTACTACAGTGTAGGTAATTGGTAGATAACTGGTATATATATGGATATAACTACATATAGATACTGCCAGTGGTACTACAGTGTAGGTTATTGGTAGATAACTGGTATATATAGGGATATAACTACATATAGATACTGTCAGTGGTACTACAGTGTAGGTTATTGGTAGAGAACTGGTATATATAGGGTTATAACTACATATAGATACTGTCAGTGGTACTATAGTGTAGGTTATTGGTATATAACTGGTATATATAGGGATATAACTACACATACATACTGTCAGTGGTACTACAGAGTAGGTTATTGGTAGATAACTGGTATATATAGGGATATAACTACGTATAGATACTGTCAGTGGTACTACAGTGTAGGTTATTGGTAGATAACTGGTATATATAGGGATATAACTACATATACAGATACTGTCAGTCTTACTACAGTGTAGGTTATTGGTATATAACTGGTATATATAGGTGTATAACTACATATAGATACTGACAGTGGTACTACAGTGTAGGTAATTGGTAGATAACTGGTATATATATGGATATAACTACATATAGATACTGCCAGTGGTACTACAGTGTAGGTTATTGGTAGATAACTGGTATATATAGGGATATAACTACACATAGATACTGTCAGTGATACTAGAGTGTAGGTTACTGGTATATAACTGGAATATATAGCGATATAACTACACATAGATACTGTCAGTGGTACTACAGTGTAGGTTATTGGTATATAACTGGTATATATAGGGATATAACTACATATAGATACTGTCAGTGGTACTATAGTGTAGGTTATTGGTATATAACTGGTATATATAGGGATATAACTACACATAGATACTGTCAGTGGTACTACAGAGTAGGTTATTGGTAGATAACTGGTATATATAGGGATATAACTACGTATAGATACTGTCAGTGGTACTACAGTGTAGGTTATTGGTAGAGAACTGGTATATATAGGGTTATAACTATATAGAGATACTGCCAGTGGTACTACAGTGTAGGTTATTGGTAGATAACTGGTATATATAGGGATATAACTACACATAGATAATGTCAGTGGTACAACAATGTAAGCTATTGGTAGATAACTGGTATATATAGGGATATAACTACATATAGATACTGTTAGTGGTACTACAGTGTAAGTTATTGCTAGATAACTGGTATATATGGGGATATAACTATATATAGATACTGTCAGTGGTACTACAGTGTAGGTTATTGGTAGATAACTGGTATATATAGGGACATAACTACATATAGATACTGTCAATGGTACTACAGTGTAGATTATTGGTAGATAACTGGTATATATAGGGATATAACTACATATAGATACTGTCAGTGTTACTACAGTGTAGGTTATTGGTAGATAACTGGTATATATAGGGATATAACTACATATAGATACGGTCAGTGGTACTACAGTGTAGGTTATTGGTAGATAACTGGTATATATAGGGATATAACTACGTATAGATACTGTCGGTGGTACTACAGTCTAGGTTAATGGTAGATAACTGGTATATATAGGGATATAACTACATAGAGATACTGTCAGTGGTACTACAGTGAAGGTTATTGGTAGATAACTGGTATATATAGGGATATAACTATATATAGATACTGTCAGTGGTACTACAGTGTAGGTTATTGGTATATAACTGGAATATATAGGGATATAACTACATATACAGATACTGTCACTTTTACTACAGTGTAGGTTATTGGTAGATAACTGGTATATATAGGGATATAACTACACATAGATACTGTCAGTGGTACTACAGTGTAAGTTATTGGTAGATAACTGGTATATATAGGGATATAACTACACATAGATATTGTCAGGGTTACTACAGTGTATGTGATTGGTATAGAACTGGTATATATAGGGATATAACTACATATAGATACTGTCAGTGGTACTACAGTGTAGGTTATTGGTATATAACTGGTATATATAGGGATATAACTACATATAGATACTGTCAGTGGTACTACAGTGTAGGCTATTGGTATATAACTGGTATATATAGGGATATAACTACATATAGATATTGTAAGTGGTACTACAGTGTAGGTTATTGGTAGATAACTGGTATATATAGGGATATAACTACATATAGATACTATCAGTGTTAGTACAGTAAAGAATATTGGTAGAGAACTGGTATATATAGGGATAGAACTACATAGAGATACTGTCAGTGGTACTACAGTGTAGGTTATTGGTATATAACTGGTATATATAAGGATATAACTACATATAGATACTGTCAGTGGTACTACAGTGTAGGTTATTGGTATATAACTGGTATATATAGGGATATAACTACGTAAAGATACTGTCAGTGGTACTGCAGTGTAGGTTATTGGTAGATAACTGGTATATATAGGGATATAACTACATATAGATACTGTCAGTGGTACTACAGTGTAGATTATTGGTAGATAACTGTTATATGTAGTGATATAACTACATATAGATACTGTCAGTGGTACTACAGTGTAGGTTATTGGTAGATAACTGGTATATATAGGGATATAACTACATATAGATACTGTCAGTGGTACTACAGTGTAGGTTATTGGTATATTACTGGAATATATAGGGATATAACTACACATAGATACTCTCAGTGGTACTACAGTGTAGGTTATTGGTATATAACTGGTATATATAGGGATATAGCTACATATAGATACTGTCAGTGGTACTACATTGTAGGTTATTGGTATATAACTGGAATATATAGCGATATAACTACACATAGATACTGTCAGTGGTACTACAGTGTAGGTTATTGGTATATAACTGGTATATATAGGGATACAACTACATATAGATACTGTCAGTGGTACCATAGTGTAGGTTATTGGTATATAACTGGTATATATAGGGATATAACTACACATAGATACTGTCAGTGGTACTACAGAGTAGGTTATTGGTAGATAACTGGTATATATAGGGATATAACTACATATAGATACTGTCAGTGGTACTACAGTGTAAGTTATTGCTAGATAACTGGTATATATGGGGATATAACTACATATAGATACTGTCAGTGGTACTACGGTGTAGGTTATTGGTAGCTAACTGGTATATATAGGGACATAACTACATATAGATACTGTCAATTGTACTACAGTGTAGATTATTGGTAGATAACTGGTATATATAGGGATATAACTACATATAGATACTGTCAGTGTTACTACAGTGTAGGTTATTGGTAGATAACTGGTATATATAGTGATATAACTACATATAGATACTGTCAGTGGTACTACAGTGTAGGTTATTGGTAGATAACTGGTATATATAGGGATATAAATACATATAGATACTGTCAGTGGTACTACAGTCTATGTTAATGGTAGATAACTGGTATATATAGGGATATAACTACATAGAGATACTGACAGTGGTACTACAGTGTAGGTTATTGGTAGATAACTGGTATATATAGGGATATAACTACACATAGATACTGTCAGTGGTACTACAGTGTAGGTTATTGGTATATAACTGGTACATACAGGAATATAACTACATATAGATACTGTCAGTGGTACTATAGTGTAGGTTATTGGTATATAACTGGTATATATAGGGATATAACTACACATACATACTGTCAGTGGTACTACAGTGTAGGTTATTGGTAGATAACTGGTATATATAGGGATATAACTACATATAGATACTGACAGTGGTACTACAGTGTAGGTTATTGGTAGATAACTGGTATATATAGGGATATGACTACATATAGATACTGTCAGTGGTACTACAGTGTAGGTTATTGGTATATAACTGGAATATATAGGGATATAACTACATATACAGATACCGTCAGTTTTACTACAGTGTAGGTTATTGGTAGATAACTGGTATATATAGGGATATAACTACACATAGATACTGTCAGTGGTACTACAGTGTAAGTTATTGGTAGATAACTGGTATATGTAGGGATATAACTACACATAGATACTGTCAGTGTTACTACAGTGTAGGTTATTGGTATAGAACTGGTATATATAGGGATATAACTACATATAGATACGGTCAGTGGTACTACAGTGTAGGTTATTGGTATATAACTGGTATATATAGGGATATAACTACATATAGATACTGTCAGTGGTACTACAGTGTAGGTTATTGGTAGATAACTGGTATATATAGGGATATAACTACATATAGATACTATCAGTGTTAGTACAGTAAAGATTATTGGTAGAGAATTGGTATATATAGGGATAGAACTACATATAGATACTGTCAGTGGTACTACAGTGTAGGTTATTGGTATATAACTGGTATATATAGGGATATAACTACATATAGATACTGTCAGTGGTACTACAGTGTAGGTTATTGGTATATAACTGGTATATATAGGGATATAACTACATATAGATACTGTCAGTGTTACTACAGTGTAGGTTATTGGTATATAACTGGTATATATAGGGATATAACTACATATAGATACTGTCAGTGGTACTACAGTGTAGGTTATTGGTATATAACTGGTATATATAGGGATATAACTACACATAGACACTGTCAGTGGTACTACAGTGTAGGTTATTGGTAGATAACTGGTATATATAGGGATATAACTACATATACAGATACTGTCAATCTTACTACAGTGTAGGTTATTGGTATATAACTGGTATATATAGGTGTATAACTACATATAGATACTGACAGTGGTACTACAGTGTAGGTAATTGGTAGATAACTGGTATATATATGGATATAACTACATATAGATACTGCCAGTGGTACTACAGTGTAGGTTATTGGTATATAACTGGTATATATAGGGATATAACTACATATAGATACTGTCAGTGGTACTACAGTGTAGGTTATTGGTAGATAACTGGTATATATAGGGATATAACTACATATAGATACTGTCAGTGGTACTATAGTGTAGTTTATTGGTAGAGAACAGGTATATATAGGGATATAACTACATAGAGATACTGTCAGTAGTACTACAGTTTAGGTTATTGGTAGATAACTGGTATATATAGGGATATAACTACATAGAGATACTGTCAGTGGTACTACAGTGTAGGTTATTGGTAGATAACTGGTATATATAGGGATATAACTACATAGAGATACTGTCAGTGGTACTACAGTGTAGGTTATTGGTAGATAACTGGTATATATAGGGATATGACTACATATAGATACTGTCAGTGGTACTACAGTGTAGGTTATTGGTATATAACTGGAATATATCGGGATATATCTACATATACAGATACTGTCAGTTTTACTACAGTGTAGGTTATTGGTAGATAACTGGTATATATAGGGATATAACTACACATAGATACTGTCAGTGGTACTACAGTGTAAGTTATTGGTAGATAACTGGTATATGTAGGGATATAACTACACATAGATACTGTCAGTGTTACTACAGTGTAGGTTATTGGTATATAACTGGTATATATAGGGATATAACTACATATAGATACTGTCAGTGGTACTACAGTGTAGGCTATTGGTATACAACTGGTATATATAGGGATATAACTACATATAGATATTGTAAGTGGTACTACAGTGTAGGTTATTGGTAGATAACTGGTATATATAGGGATATAACTACATATAGATACTATCAGTGTTAATACAGTAAAGATTATTGTTAGAGAATTGGTATATATAGGGATAGAACTACATATATATACTGTCAGTGGTACTACAGTGTAGGTTATTGGTATATAACTGGTATATATAGGGATATAACTACATATAGATACTGTCAGTGGTACTACAGTGTAGGTTATTGGTATATAACTGGTATATATAGGGATATAACTACATATAGATACTGTCAGTGTTACTACAGTGTAGGTTATTGGTATATAACTGGTATATATAGGGATATAACTACATATAGATACTGTCAGTGGTACTACAGTGTAAGTTATTGGTAGATAACTGGTATATATAGGGATATAACTACATAAAGATACTGTCAGTGGTACTGCAGTGTAGGTTATTGGTAGATAACTGGTATATATAGGGACATAACTACATATAGATACTGTCAGTGGTACTACAGTGTAGATTATTGGTAGATAACTGGTATATATAGTGATATAACTACATATAGATACTGTCAGTGGTACTACAGTGTAGGTTATTGGTAGATAACTGGTATATATAGGGCTATAACTACATATAGATACTGTCAGTGGTACTACAGTGTAGGTTATTGGTAGAGAACTGGTATATATAGGGATATCACTACATAGAGATACTGTCAGTAGTATTACAGTTTAGGTTATTGGTATATAACTGGTATATATAGGGATATAACTACACATAGATACTCTCAGTGATACTACAGTGTAGGTTATTGGTATATAACTGGTATATATAGGGATATAACTACTTATAGATACTGTCAGTGGTACTACAGTGTAGGTTATTGGTAGATAACTGGTATATATAGGGATATAACTACATATACAGATACTGTCAGTCTTACTACAGTGTAGGTTATTGGTATATAACTGGTATATATAGGGATATAACTACATATAGATACTCTCAGTGGTACTACAGTGTAGGTTATTGGTATATAACTGGTATATATAGGGATATAACTACACATAGATACTGTCAGTGTTACTACAGTGTAGGTTATTGGTATAGAACTGGTATATATAGGGATATAACTACATGTAGATACTGTCAGTGGTACTACAGTAAAGATTATTGGTAGAGAACTGGTATATATAGGGATAGAACTACATATAGATACTCTCAGTGGTACTACAGTGTAGGTTATTGGTTGATAGCTGGTATATATAGGGATACAACTACATATACAGATACTGTCAGTCTTACTACAGTGTAGGTTAATGGTATATAACTGGTATATATAGGGATATAACTACATATAGATACTGTCAGTGGTACTATAGTGTAGGTTATTGGTAGATAACTGGTATATATAGGGACATAGCTACATATAGATACTGTCAGTGGTACTACAGTGTATATTATTGGTAGAAAACTGGTATATATAGGGATATAACTACATATAGATACTGTCAGTGGTACTACAGTGTAGGTTATTGGTTGATAGCTGGTATATATAAGGATATAACTACACATAGATACTGTCAGTGGTACTACAGTGTAGGTTATTGGTAGATAACTGGTATATATAGAGATATAACAACATATAGTTACTGTCAGTGGTACTACAGTGTAGGTTATTGGTATATAACTGGTATATATAGGGACATAACTACATATAGATACTGTCAGTGGTACTAGAGTGTAGGTTATTGGTAGATAACTGGTATATATATGGATATAACTACATATAGATACTGTCTGTGGTACTACAGTGTAGGTTATTGGTAGATAACTGGTATATATAGGGATATAACTACATATAGATACTGTCAGTGGTACTACAGTGTAGGTTATTGGTAGATGACTGGTATATATAGGGATATAACTACATAGAGATACTGTCAATGGTACTACAGTTTAGGTTATTGGTAGATAACTGGTATATATAGGGATATAACTACACATAGATACTGTCAGTATTACTACAGTGTAGGTTATTGGTATAGAACTGGTATATATAGGGATATAACTACATGTAGATACTGTCAGTGGTACTACAGTAAAGATTATTGGTAGAGAACTGGTATATATAGGGATAGAATTACATATAGATACTGTCAGTGGTACTACAGTGTAGGTTATTGGTATATAACTGGTATATATAGGGACATAACTACATACAGATACTGTCAGTGGTACTACAGTGTAGGTTATTGGTATATAACTGGAATATATAGGTCATATAACTATATATAGATACTCTCAGTGATACTACAGTGTAGGTTATTGGTATATAACTGGTATATATAGGGATATAACTACATATACAGATACTGTCAGTATTACTACAGTGTAGGTTATTGGTAGAGAACTGGTATATATTGGGATATAACTACATATACAGATACTCTCAGTCTTACTACAGTGTAGATTATCGGTAGATAACTGGTATATATAGGGATATAACTACATATAGTTACTGTCAGTGGTACTACAGTGTAGGTTATTGGTATATAACTGGTATATATTGGGATATAACTACATATAGATACTGTCAGTTGTACTAAAGTGTAGGTTATTGGTATATAACTGGTATATATAGGGATATAACTACATATAGATACTGTCAGTGGTACTACAGTGTAGGTTATTGGTTGATAGCTGGTATATATAGGGACATAACTACATATAGATACTGTCAGTGGTACTACAGTGTAGGTTATTGGTTGATAGCTGGTATATATAGGGATATAACTACATATACAGATACTGTCAGTCTTACTACAGTGTAGGTTATTGGTATATATCTGGTATATATAGGGATATAACTACATATAGATACTGACAGTGGTACTATAGTGTAGGTTATTGGTAGATAACTGGTATATATAGGGACATAACTACATATAGATACTGTCAGTGGTACTACAGTGTATATTATTGGTAGATAACTGGTATATATAGGGCTATAACTACATATAGATACTGTCAGTGGTACTACAGTGTAGGTTATTGGTTGATAGCTGGTATATTTAGGGATATAACTACACATAGATACTGTCAGTGGTACTACAGTGTAGGTTTTTGGTAGATAACTGGTATATATAGAGATATATCTACATATAGTTACTGTCAGTGGTACTACAGTGTAGGTTATTGGTATATAACTGGTATATATAGGGATATAACTAAATATAGATACTGTCAGTGGTACTAGAGTGTAGGTTATTGGTATATAACTGGTATATATAGGGATATAACTACATATAGATACTGTCAGTGGTAGTACAGTGTAGGTTATTGGTTGAGAACTGGTATATATAGGGATATAACTACATATACAGATACTGTCAGTCTTACTACAGTGTTGGTTATTGGTATATAACTGGTATATATAGGGATATAACTACATATACAGATACTGTCAGTCTTACTACAGTGTAGGTTATTGGTTGATAGCTGGTATATATAGGGATATAACTACACATAGATACTGTCAGTGGTACTACAGTGTAGGTTATTGGTAGATAACTGGTATATATAGAGATATAACTACATATAGTTACTGTCAGTGGTACTACAGTGTAGGTTATTGGTATATAACTGGTATGTATAGGGATATAACTACATATAGATACTGTCAGCGGTACTAGAGTGTAGGTTATTGGTATATAACTGGTATATATAGGGATTTAACTACATATAGATACTGTCAGTGGTACTACAGTGTAGGTTATTGGTAGATAACTGGTATATATAGGGATATAACTACACATAGATACTTTCAGTGGTACTACAGTGTAGGTTATTGGTAGATAACTGGTATATATAGTGATATAACTACACATAGATACTGTCAGTGGTACTACAGTGTAAGTTATTGGTAGATAACTGGTATATATAGGGATATAACTACATATATACACTGTCAGTGGTACTACAGTGTAGGTTATTGGTAGATAACTGGTATATATAGGGATATAACTACATATAGATACTGTCAGTGGTACTACAGTGTAGGTTATTGGTATATAACTGGTATATATAGGGATATAACTACATATAGATACTGTCAGTGGTACTAGAGTGTAGGTTATTGGTATATAACTGGTATATATAGGGATATAACTACATATAGATACTGTCAGTGGTACTAGAGTGTAGGTTATTGGTATATAACTGGTATATATAGGGATATAACTACATATAGATACTGTCAGTTGTACTACAGTGCAGGTTATTGGTAGAGAACTGGTATATATAGGGATATAACTACATATACAGATACTGTCAGTCTTACTACAGTGTAGGTTATTGGTAGATAACTGGTATATATAGGGATATAACTACACATAGATACTGACAGTGGTACTACAGTGTAGGTTATTGGTATATAACTGGTATATATAGGGATATAACTACACATAGATACTGGCAGTGGTACTACAGTGTAGGTTATTGGTATATAACTGGTATATATAGTGATATAACTACATATAGATACTGTCAGTGGTACTAGAGTGTAGGTTATTGGTATATAACTTGTATATATAGGGATATAACTACAGATAGATACTGTCAGTGGTACTATAGTGTAGGTTATTGGTATATAACTGGTATATATAGGGATATAACTACATATAGATACTGTCAGTGGTACTACAGTGTAGGTTATTGGTATATAACTCGTATATATAGGGATATAACTACATATAGATACTGTCAGTGGTACTAGAGTGTAGGTTATTAGTATATAACTGGTATATATAGGGATATAACTACATATAGATACTGTCAGTTGTACTACAGTGCAGGTTATTGGTAGAGAACTGGTATATATAGGGATATAACTACATATACAGATACTGTCAGTCTTACTACAGTGTAGGTTATTGGCAGATAACTGGTATATATAGGGATATAACTACACATAGATACTGACAGTGGTACTACAGTGTAGGTTATTGGTATATAACTGGTATATATAGGGATATAACTACACATAGATACTGACAGTGGTACTACAGTGTTAGTTATTGGTATATAACTGGTATATATAGTGATATAACTACATATAGATACTGTCAGTGGTACTAGAGTGTAGGTTATTGGTATATAACTTGTATATATAGGGATATAACTACAGATAGATACTGTCAGTGGTACTATAGTGTAGGCTATTGGTATATAACTGGTATATATAGGGATATAACTACATATAGATACTGTCAGTGTTACTACAGTGTAGGTTATTGGTATATAACTGGTATATATAGGGATATAACTACAGATAGATACTGTCAGTGGTACTATAGTGTAGGTTATTGGTATATAACTGGTATATATGGGGATATAACTACAGATCGATACTGTCAGTGGTACTATAGTGTAGGTTATTGGCATATAACTGGTATATATAATGATATAGCTACATATACAGATACTGACCCACACAGACACTCACTCACTCACTCACACACACACGGAAACTCACCCCAACACAGATACTCACCCACAGACACAGACACTCACCCTCCTCACCTGGACACTAACCCCCCCCCCCACACACACATACACAGACATACACACAGATACTCTCCTCACACACAGACACTCACCCACCCAACCACAACACACATGGACACTCAACCCCACACAGATACTCACCCCCCACACAGGCACTCACCCACTCAACCACACACATTGACCCTCCCCCCACACATACACACTGATACTCACCCCCTCACAGACACTGACCCACCTATCCACCCAGAGACACATGTACACTCACCCCCACACAGATACTCACCCCCACACAGGCACTCAACCACTCACACACAGGAAACTGCCCACACAGACTCAGACACAGCACAGACACCACAGAGTAGCCACCCATCCAGACAGTACTCACCAACCCACTCACACATTACTCCACTCTGCTTGGCGGTCAGCAGAACCTCGGCTGGTAGACAACTGCACCAAGTTACCACACTGCCTTATTATGTGTAGTAGAGCCGGACTAAAAAACAAACACCGGTGGCTCTCTGACAGGTTTGCGGTCGTGCCCCTAGCAGTGGAGACTTCTGGTGTCCTTGGCCCTAGGGCTACCTCCCTACTTACCACCACAGGCGCTGAGCTGGCTAGCTGCAGGTGTGAGCCTCGCGAGAAGGAATGGCTCTTCCAGCGCATCTCCCTTACCATCCTCCGGGGAAACACCTTCTCCATTCTGTCCGCCGGGGCTGTGGGGAGGCCAGCACGTGGGATCCTATTTGCTCTTAATACAGAGAGATGGGGAGAGCGAGACAAGTGGAGGCGATGACAGTGGGAGTTCGGCTCTTCCGTGTTCGGACCTGGTGTACGTGAGAGATGGGGAGAGCGAGAGAGATGGAGGCGATGGCAGTGGGAGTTCGGCTCTTCCGTGTTCGGACCTGGTGTACGTGAGAGATGGGGAGAGCGAGAGAGATGGAGGCGATGACAGTGGGAGTTCGGCTCTTCCGTGTTCGGACCTGGTGTACGTGGGAGATGGGGAGAGCGAGAGAGATGGAGGCGATGGCAGTGGGAGTTCGGCTCTTCCGTGTTCGGACACATCAATTCTATGTTGATGTTATTTAGGACTATATTATCTACTTCCAATAAACTGATATTCGAAGACACGAATATTGACAGAAACATAAGCCTCACATGGAACTGCAAATCAAGTGGTGCTAAGGCTTGTATTAATAGTTAGCTGTCTATTCTGGCTAATCTAAGATATAGGGTGTCTTTTAACAAGGCAGATGTTCAATTGTAAGGTATTTATGTGGAATTGGTAAGTGTCATTGTCTGCAATGGACCATGACTTCAAAGAAGAGGCAATGGATCTGTGAACTCAAGATAGGTTTTGTATTAAAAGAACATACCCACACATACTTACACATAGAATAGAAATTTACCCTTGTCGTCACACGAAAGTCACATGAGTCAATATATCTGGAATGGTCTGTTTAATTCCCAATAGTAAACAGAATCCTTTCGTTGTCCCAGAGTGAAAATGATACAGAATAACAACCGCAAATGTTCATGTAAAACTCATTTACATAGACCGTTAGCGGTTTCTGCTACACACAGCTGTTGTTAAATGCATAAATGCATATTTACAACAATTGCGTGTGCAAGTGGATCAGATACAGCTTCATCAGCAGAAGTTATCCATTTGGAATTGTATAGTATTACAGAACCTATGTGAATGACCGCAACTACCATCGTTTTTATTAATATATATACACTCTACCTGTGCATCGAGTGCTCGTTTTGGTACCATCAACAGTAATTAACTAAATCCCATACGCACACACACTATATATATATATATATATATATATATATATATATATATATATACATACACACATGTCTACATATACATATACATATACATATTATATATACATACAGACAGTCGATTTGTGCTTAATTGCATAATTTTAGAAAATTTCCAGTCTTCAAAATACCGAAACATTTAATATGAAATCTATGCAAAACAGATCGATTAATTGTTTATACAAAGAACGTCGATTTCTATTAATTGCAGCAAATGTTTCCCGATTGATAGGGAAAAAAAACAATAATGAAATCTTGCATGAAATTGAACATTTATTTGATTTTATATGAAAGTGATTCTGGAAGTGTCCGTTTCGGAACCTGTGTTGGTACTTGTATTAATGGTAATTATAGTATCTTGTAGTAATTATACCAACACAGACATATACTGGCACATATATAGGCACACATATATAGGCACACATATATAGGCACACATATATAGGTACACATATATAGGTACATATATATAGGCACATATATATAGGCACACATATATAGGCACACATATATAGGCACACATATATAGGCACACATATATAGGTACACATATATAGGTACACATATATAGGCACACATATATAGGTACATATATATAGGCACATATATATAGGCACACATATATAGGCATACATATATAGGCATATATATATATAGGCATACATATATAGGCACACATATATAGGCGCACATATATAGGCACATATATATACGCACATATATATAGGCACATATATATAGGCACACATATATAGGCACACATATATAGGCACACATATTTAGGCACACATATATAGGCACATATATATACGCACATATATATAGGCACATATATATATAGGCACACATATATAGGCACACATATATAGGCATACATATATATATATAGGCACACATATATAGGCACACATATATAGGCACATATATATAGGCACACATATATAGGCATACATATATAGGCACACATATATAGGCATACATATATAGGCACACATATATAGGCATACATATATAGGCACACATATATATATATATATATAGGCACACATATATAGGCACACATATATAGGCACACATATATAGGTACATATATATAGACACACATATATAGGCACATATATATAGGCATACATATATAGGCACATATATATAGGCACACATATAGGCAACATATATAAGAACATATATATAGGCACACATACACGTATACAGGCACACATACTAGCACATATACACACACATGCGTACAGAGACACATACAGGCACATATATATACAGACACACATATGCACTCACACAGGCACACACACTGACACACAAACAGACTGATACGCATACTGACACACATACTGACACACACACTGATACACATACTGACACACACACACACTGACACACACAAACACACACTGACACACATACTGACACACACACACTGACACACATACTGACACACACACACACACTGACACACATACTGACACACACATACACTGACACACATACTGACACACACACACACACACTGACACACATACTGACACACACACACACACTGACGCACACTGACACACACACACTGACGCACACTGACACACACTCACACACAAACACAGACACTGACACATATACTGACACACACACACACTGACACACATACTGACACACAAACACACACACTGACACATACACTGACACACACATACTGACACACACACTGACACACATACTGACACAAAAACACACACGCTGACACACACAGACACACAAACACACACACTAACACACACACACACACTGACACATTGACACACACAGACTGACACACATACTGACACACACACACACACACACTGACACACATACTGACAAACACACACACACACTGACACACACAAACACACACATTTTGGTATCACCACCAGTAATTTACTGAATCGCATACACACACACACACACACACTCTCTCGCTCTCTCTCTCTCTCTCTCTCTCTCTCTCTCTCTCTATATATATATATATATATATATATATATATATATCCAAAATTAAATTAAGGGTGTCATGTCCGAGAGACATGCGCCATATCCACTGTAGAATATGCTCAAAGATTCCAATGAATAGATCCGAGCATTTTATATCAACTAGAAATTGATTGACATATATATATATCTAAAATAAACACATGAAACAATCACAGGGAATAATTTGTAAAAGTGTGTAAGCACACATAGCTAGGTAGGTAACTAATTAAAGTTTAACTAGAACTTTAAATATATATATACCTTTTAAAATGATTAATCTTCCTTGTATATATTTCATTAAAGAAATATATTTCACCATCAATCGATCGGTAAACCACAGTAGCCAAATCCCGAATTTTCAACAAGGGAGAAGATTTAACTATCTGTGTTTACACAGCAAATTCAAATCTGCGAATGACTAGCAACGCGTGTTGCATTTTTTTAAAAATACACACATCGTACCAGCTTCATCCCAGTGGCGTAAATAGGATTATCGACAACTTATTTTAGATATATCATTTTAAAAGGTATCTATATTTAAAGTTCTAGTTAAACTTTAATTAGTTACCTACCTAGCTATGTGTGCTTACACACTTTTACAAATTATTCCCTGTGATTGTTTCATGTGTTTATTTTAGATATACTCTTTTACTCTTTTACCTGTTTCAGCCATCCGGTTGAGGCCATGCTGGGGCACCGCCCTTGTAAAAATATGGAACGCTTCACGAATTTGCGTGTCATCCTTGTATGTATATATATATCAATCAATTTATAGTTGATATAAAATGCTCGGATCTATTCATTGGAATCTTTGAGCATATTCTACAGTGGATATGGCGCATGTCTCTTGGACATGACACCCTTAATTTAATTTTGGATATATATAAGGCCCCTTAATTGTAGAGCTAAATCAGTTGAAAGGACTCGGCTGCTATTTCTAGCTGTCGATAACCCTATTTACGCCACTGGGATGAAGCTGGTGCGATGTGTGTATTTTTAAAAAAATGCAACGCGTGCTGTTAGTCATTCGTAGATTTGAATTTGCTGTGTAAACACAGATAGTTAAGTCTTCTCCCTTGTTAAAAAATCCGGGATTTGGCTATTGTGATTTACCGATCGATTGATGGTGAAATATATTTCTTTAATGAAATATATACAAGGAAGATTAATCATTTTAAAAGGTATCTATATTTAAAGTTCTAGTTAAACTTTAATTAGTTACCTACCTAGCTATGTGTGCTTACACACTTTTACAAATTATGCCCTGTTATTGTTTCATGTGTTTATTTTAGATATATATATATGTCAATCAATTTCTAGTTGACACGCACACACACACAGACACATATATATATATGTATATATATATATATATATATATATATATATATATATATATATATATATATATATATATATATATATATATATACATATATATGTATATATATATATATATATATATATATATATATACATATACAGTATATATATATATATATATATATATTTATATATATATGTATATATATATATATATATATATATATGTATATATATATGTATATATATATATGTATATATATATATATATATATATGTATATATATATATGTATATATATATATATATATATATATATATGTAAGTATGCATGTATACGTACATACATATATGTATACAGACGTACAGTAGCATGCACATATATATATATATATATACATATATACATACATATGCATACAGGTACACATACATATATGCACGTATCAGTTTAGCGGCGCTTATTATAACGTCGCTTTGTTCGTTTGTAAACAAACTGAACAGC
>OZ024741.1:28557455-28559955 GCA_964016885.1 Eledone cirrhosa
CTGATTCCCCCTGACTGTTTTGAACAAGATGTACGAGAAAGATCAATGCTAGATCTTCAGCAATTTAAAGCTAAAACTAAAATATCTGATTAGTGCTAATGCAGGCAGATATGAATAATTTCGCTCGTGTTCCCAAGCCGTATTGTAATACCGAATGAAGTATTAACATGAACTGCTTTGACAAAACATAATCCGGGTTGTTGAGTTGACAGAAATCATAAGTAGACTGTGTACACAAAAAAAAATTCTTTAAATTATGAAGCGAGACGGAAGCAATTTCCAGTGCTTCCATTGGTGGTAGAATGTCATGGATTTGTGGTTAGGTTCATAATGTCATTCTTCGAAATTTCTGGAATTAGGAAGGATAGTAAAGCAGTAATTGGAGAACTGCAGAAGGATGTAGAGAAGATTTTGCAATAGTTAAGCCAGAGGTTGTGAGAGAGAAAGATACAAGTTTAGTGGATGTAAAATATTTTACCAAGAAGAAGATGATGAAAAGAATGTAGAAGAAGAAGTAGAAGAAGAAAAAGAAGAAGATGAAGAAGACGGAGAAGAAGAAAAAAGAAGAAAAAGGAGAAAGAAGAAGAAGAACAACAACAAGAAAAATAAAGTAATAGCTGTATTACGACTGGCTTGATTATATGGTTATATGGATAACAGAAGGAAAAATTGATCTACGATATGTGTAACAGGAAGCTGTAGATTCTGAAGTAGAATGAATGTTGTGCAACGTCAGTGGGGGGTGTATTACTGTAGGAAGGTGATGAAAATAAATGGGAGCATCAGTTGACGGCTGAAATACGGAGTATCCCGCAGTAAATATTGTATGGCGGCTGGGACACGGAATATCCCGCAGTAAATATTGTATGGCGGCTGAGACACAGAATATCCCGCAGTAAATATTGTATGGCGGCTGAGACACAGAATATCCTACAGTAAATATTGTATGGCGGCTGGGACACAGAATAGCCAAATATTGTATGGCGGCTGGGGCACGGAATATCCTGCAGTAAATATTGTATGGCGGCTGGGACACAGAATAGCCAAATATTGTATGGCGGCTGGGGCACGGAATATCCTGCAGTAAATATTGTATGGCGGCTGGGACACAGAATAGCCAAATATTGTATGGCGGCTGGGGCACGGAATATCCTGCAGTAAATATTGTATGGCGGCTGGGACACAGAATAGCCAAATATTGTATGGCGGCTGGGGCACGGAATATCCTGCAGTAAATATTGTATGGCGGCTGGGACACAGAATAGCCAAATATTGTATGGCGGCTGGGGCACGGAATATCCTGCAGTAAATATTGTATGGCGGCTGGGACACAGAATAGCCAAATATTGTATGGCGGCTGGGGCACGGAATATCCTGCAGTAAATATTGTATGGCGGCTGGGACACAGAATAGCCAAATATTGTATGGCGGCTGGGGCACGGAATATCCTGCAGTAAATATTGTATGGCGGCTGAGACAGAATATCCCGCAGTAAATATTGTATGGCGGCTGGGACACGGAATATCCCGCAGTAAATATTGTATGGCGGCTGGGACACGGAATATCCCGCAGTAAATATTGTATGGCGGCTGAGAAATAGAATATCCCGCAGTAAATATTATATGGCGGCTGGGACACGGAGTATCCCGCACTAAATATTGTATGATGGCTGAGACACGGAATATCCCGCAGTAAATATTCTATAACAGCTAAAACACGGAATATCCTGCAGTAAATATTGGTTTCTGATTTAGGCTTAAGACCAACTTTTTTTTTCGAGAAAGTCGCTTAAATCAACTCCAGTGCATTACTGGTACTTTATTTTATCCTCTCTGTAAGGATGAAAGGCAAAGCTAACCTCGACAGGATTTGAACTCAGACCATAAAGTGGCGTAACCCTATGCTATAAATCATGTTGTCCGACGCTCTACCGATACTGCCAACACAGTAAATGTATGCAAGAGACACTTTCCGTTAAAATTCTTTGACAGAGAGCTTGAACATGGTAAGAAGTGTTTGCATAGCTAACTTCCAAAACACACAGTCTTACATGCACACTTTCTAGCAACATTAATGCTTAATCTCCGGTAAAACCTTTTGATTTAGATAAATGTAATTTAATTGTGCAGTTTATAGATAGCAAATGAAGCTCCTAATATGTTTCTTGGTTGTTGTAATAGAATTACCGGACACCCACCAAACTGCCGTCCATAATAATAAGAGAGATTAAACATGTATGTATGTATGTATGTATGTATGTATGTATGTATGTATGTATGTATGTATGTATGTATGTATGTATGTATGTATGTATGTATGTATGTATGCATGTGTGTATGTATGTGTGTGTGTATGTATGTATGTATGTGTGTATGCGTGTATGTATGTATGTATGTATGTATGTATGTATGTATGTATGTATGTATGTATGTATGTATGTATGCATGTATGTATCTCTCTCTTTATATATCATCTATATGTCTATTTATCTATCTGCCTC
>OZ024741.1:28564955-28569955 GCA_964016885.1 Eledone cirrhosa
AACAGTGTTCAACGATGATGTGTGAAGAATATAAAATTACTTCTACCTTTCAAAATATCTCTCCCTATTTCTCTCCCTGTGTATCTTATCTCCACTATCCACACACACACAGACACACATACAGACACACACATGCATACACACACACACACACACACGCATACACACACATACACACACACAGAAGCATACACACACAGAGGCATACACACACAGAGGCATACACAGAGACACACACACAGAGGCATACACACAGAGGCACACACGCACACACACACAAAGGCAGGCGCACACGCACACACATAGATGTATATAATCAACAATACATCTGTCAACAACTTTTTATCCTATCTATCTATTTATTTCTCTTTCTTTCTTTCTCTCTCTCTACCTACCCACCTACCTACCTACCTACCAACCTCCATACCTACCTACCTATCCTCCTACCCCATCCATCCCACCCTCCCTCCCTCCCTATCTACCTACCTACCCACCTACCTACCCACCTACCTACCTACCTACCTACCTACCTACCTACCTACCTACCTACCTACCTACCTACTTACCTACCTCCCTATCTCCCTACCCCCCTCCCTACCTACCTACCTACCTACCTACCTACCTACCTACCTACCTACCTACCTACCTACCTACCTACTTACCTACCTCCCTATCTCCCTACCCCCCTCCCTACCTACCTACCTACCTACCTACCTACCTACCTACCTACCTACCTACCTACCTACCTACCTATCTCCCTACCCCCTCCCTACCTACCTACCTACCTACCTACCTACCTACCTACCTACCTACCTACCTACCTACTTACCTACCTCCCTATCTCCCTACCCCCCTCCCTACCTACCTATCTACCTACCTACCTACCAACCAACCGCCCCTACCCCCTTTACCTAACTAACCATCTATCCCTCTCGTTCTTTATAACACAAAACATTTATTATGAGATGTTAATTCTAACACTATGTGATCTCCATACGCTCCACAAAAGTGTGAGATCGAATGTTGTTCTAATGTGTAAATTTTCTTTTTATTCTAGGTCTACTAATGCTGTTGATTTGAAGTATACAACGGCAAACCGTCTTACATAAACACATACAAACGCATACACTCGCGCTCATACACATACACACGTATGTACAGATGCATAAACACACACAGGTATCCCGACGCGCTAACACATATACATTTATTTCTATATATACAATGACTGGATTTTTATTTTGTGTTTCTCCTTTGTTCTGTCCTACACCATCTTGTTTTTAACACACAACACACAAGATTGTGTAGGACAGAACAAAGAAGAGACACAAAATAAAAACCCAGTCACTGAGGAGGTCACAGAATGTGTGACGAAAGAGCTTTGACAATATATAAACAACCATCCGGTTATCGAACCAACTAACCAGCCGGAAATTTATAATAAATTGAAGTGAAAAACATCAGATGCGTGTGTTTTTATTGGCAGCACGCCATTTGTTCATATTTTTCATATATTTATATATTTTCCTCCGCTGTGACCCGTCTGTTTCTTTCTTACTGCTTCCCCTTTCTCTGTATCTCTCACTTTCTTTTTACCCCCTATGCGAGTCACTCTCTCTGTTAGCCTCTTCCTCACACTTTCACTCACTCACTCTCTGCTACTCCCTCTCCATCACTTCCTCCCGTTTGACCTGTGCGAAATTCTTTCCTCGCTCACATTTCGACCAGGTTGGATGGTCTTTATTCTCTCTCGTCTACGATTTCACAGAACTTATGTTCATCCATTTCAGGGACTTGACTCCTTCTTCCTCACTTTTCGTTGCATTACCATCTTTGTTTGTTTACTGTCTCGCTCGTTCCCTCTATTTACGTGTCCCAACGACTTTCTTTAGCCGTTGTTCGCACCAACCAGAGGTATATGGTCTTTAAAGCGATGAAATATCAATGAAGGCTGGAAGATCACTGATGAAGGACTAATTTTATTCATATGTAACCCATTTGCAACCATGCAGCACGCCATTCTTTCATTTTATATATATATATATATATATATATATATATATATATATATATATATATATATATATATATATATATGTGTGTGTGTGTGTGTGTGTGTGTGTGTGTGTGTGTGTGTGTGTGTGTGTGTGTGTGTGTGTGTATATGCATGTGTGTATGTGTGTGCGTGCGTACACGCGCATAGTAGCAATGCTCGTGCATATTGAACGATTATTTGACATTTTATTTTTAAAAATTATTTATACAGAAGCTTTGATTCACGAGCTGTTATAAAGACCTCATAGGTAATTCTGAGGAGAGGACATTCTTGGAAAACTAACACAAATAGCTATAAATCGTGAACGAAACAAAAATAAACTGTCTTTCAGGAAGATGAGTTAAACAGATTTAAATGGTTATCAGTTGTCTTGAAATCACGCAAATCTTTCTAGGAATCAATGAAGAATCTTCAGGACAATAACTTAGCTCTGAAGGAAGAGTGGCAAAGATCATGGAATGATCCAAATTGCCAACCAGTACCTTGTCCAGGACCCCACATCTAAACCAGCCGTCTTTGACATTCCCAGAAGGTAATGGTGTCCTTTAATCAGATCCACACAACACATGCCAGGATAGACCATCATCTCCATCGATGGAAAATGAAAGACAACACAGCATATGACTGTGGGGACCCTGACAAAATAGTACTGCATGTTGTTTGGAATTGTCCCCTCAGACCTTTTTCCGGCAGCCTGGAGGCTAGCCATAATAATTGTTTCTACTTTTGGCAAAAGGCCAGCAATTACCCAGTACATTACTGGTACTTTATTTTATCGACCTCGTAAGGATGAAAGGCAAAGTTAACCTCGACGGGATTTGAACTCAGACCGTAAAGGGACGTAACTGTGCTAGAAAGCATGGTGTCCGACTCTCTACCGATACTGCCAATTCACCATAATAATTGTTTCTACTTTTTGGCAAAAGGCCAGCAATTACCCAGTGCATTACTGGTACTTTATATTATCGACCCCGTAAGGATGAAAGGCAAAGTTAACCTCGGCGGTATTTGAACTCAGAATGGCAAGGGCCGTAACTCTATGCGTCAAAGCATGGCGTCCGACCCTCTACCGATACTGCCAATCCACCGCCATTGCCAATTCACCATAATAATGCAAATGGCACCTTGGTCTGGCTCACCAGTCTAGACTCGCCTCTCTAACTATTGTGTATATGTCATACAAGTTGTCCGGAGAAAGTAGAAACAACAACAGAAATTGTGAACATTGCCCTTTCCCCCCTTTTCTCTTATTTATAGTGATAAATATGATACTTTCTTTTTCTTTATGTTTGACTAAATATGAAATTCTTTATTGTTTTATATAATTCTATCCTAGAAATAAAAGTTCATAATGATTAAAAAAATCTAAACACTAATTAAAAACTAAAGGCTACATAATGCCGAGCTAATGAGGCGACAAGAAAATAGCTGAAAATACAAACAACAAAAGCGGTCAAAACTTACAGGTTAAAATAGGCAAAGAAACATTGCAATACAGGCAGAGAATCGTAAAATTAAAATGTGAGGCTGAAGGATATATTCTTGCTACACATGGGCAAAACCGTCCTATCAGAGACGAGCAAAAGCATGTAATAAATCAGAGCACGCTAAGTAACTGCAAAGTTCGGAATAAGTAATTAAACATTGCGCTGTGTTATGTATTAGAAAAAAGTCAACATTAACAAGGAAGAAAGATTGACCCTTTCACATACTGGAGCTTTTGTCAGCATTGTGAAATATATGAAGAAAAGTGGTGGTACACACCAGAAAAGTGCTCAGAAAATAACAAAACGACCATAGCCTATGCTATGCCAATCCATACAGAAAATACCTGATATTTTTATTGATGACAACCAGGAAAAATGGCCACTAATCGATCCAACATTCCCAATAGACGTAATATATCTCTAAATAAAATAGAGATATTTTCCAAATATAAAGATGTAGAAATAGAGATAGTTGTTATTTGTAAAAAAAAAATCCAGTAATAATAGGTACTATGAGGATAATAAACAACATGAAAAAAAAAATAACCCAAACCTTAAGACTTACAAAAATGTACAACATTCAGATATTAGCTCTATATGGCACTGCATAACGTACCTTCAATACAATAGTATATATTCAACTAACACATATATGCAAATATTACAGTGTTCGCTGTTTGGGGCAGAAATCCCGCAGATGGATGATGGTTTGCACCGCGTATATGACATCGGGGCACCCTCCCTTTCACTGCTATAAGCAAATGTGTGCCATTTGGCGGTTCAATGATATCAGGAATTCTTTGTAGCTTTTCCTAATCTGTTCGAAGCAAAAGCTCTAGTTTAAATTTGGTCCAGCTCTCCAGACATGATTTCGTTATTCACTTCGTCAACCAGAATGGTTGCTTCCACCCAGTAGATCTTTATCATAGCTGGCACATGTCTCACAGCCACATTCGTCACATATTTACCCATATAGATGAAAGCTGAAAATCTAAGGAAATTTATCAACTTAGATGTTGCTTAAAAATATGATGGCAGTTAAGGAAATTGTCTCTCATTCCATTTGTAATGGGTATAACTGGAAAAATACAGAATCATTTCCATAAAGACATTGATAGATTATCTACAAGAATAGACATAGACAAGTTATATAAAATTTCTTTACAGACAATCATAATGCATTCGTGGCTATATTCATGTCTGTAAAAAAAGAAACAAAAACAAAACAAAAATCTTGTAAAGCATTTTCCCACTACATTTATCAAACTCGGACATTTTTTAAACATGCTTTCCAATAGGTATCTAATTTATCGTGAAATCTTCAAGCCACAAATATATATATATATATATATACGATATTAACAAATGGAAACTATATTTATAAAACCATATTTATTTCATTATACATATTTCAAGGATACCAAGTTAAATTATGGTATGCCTTCATCAGACAAAAT
>OZ024741.1:28574955-28657455 GCA_964016885.1 Eledone cirrhosa
TCTGTAAATTAAAGGTGGAAAACTGGGAGAGGGCACTTGCCCTGGTGGTCAGGGCCACTGTGGTCTTTTAATGGGCTTTCTCCACAAATGTCCCTTGGAAGTCTCCCCCTTATTGGGGAATTTTTCTTTGTTATTTTATTTCAACCTCTGTTTTTTTTACACGCAGAAATGCCCATTTGTACCGTCCTGTATTGTCCTGTACTGTCCTTAATGTCTACTTTATGTGAACCCTTGTGGTTAATAAAGAAAACATTATTATTATTATTATTATTATTATTATTATTATTATTATTATTATTATTATTATTATTATTGTTCTTTGAGTCTCAGTCATTGATGTTATTTAACTGAAAAGTTTGTTGAAATGAATATCAAGCCACTACCAGCAGCCTCAGATATTCAGGATGTATCGGAGGGTTCTTGCTGTTCCAAAAAGCGGGGCGGGGCCAATTTTCTTTAACCATCCCTAGAAACCTTTTGAGATAGTGCCTAGTGCGCCTATGACAATCGGGACCACTTTGACCTCATGGCAGTTCCAAATCCTTTTTACCTCCCACTTTAAGTCCTGGTATCGGTTAATTTTCTCCCTCTCCTTCTCTTGCACTCTCGTGTCGAATGGGCAGGCTACATTCACAATCAGGCACGATCTTTTTTCCTTGTCCAAAACCACCAAGTCAGGTCTATTGTGTTCCAGTTTCTTGTCCGTCTGTATCCTAAAATCCCACAGCACCTTCACCTGATCGTTTTCTATCACCGACTCTGGCTTATGCTCATACCACTTCTGAGAATGTGGTAAATTGTTTACTTTGCATAGGTGCCAGTGGATCACCCTGCCCATCACATCATGTCTCCAGCCTTTGTAGTGAGTCTGGGTTAGGTGTTTACACTCGGATACAATGTGAGCCACAGTCTCCTCTCTCTCTCCACAGATCCTGCACAGTGGGCTAGCCTCTCCTTGTATATATGGTGTTTCAGCCACTTCGTTTTGAGGGCCTGCTCTTGCGCAGCCATTAGCATTCCTTCTGTAGCCTTTTTAAGGTCTCCTCTTTTTAACCAGTTCCATGTCTGTGGATCTCTGAATTCAGTTTTCTCAAAGAAGGTACTATGAAAGGATTTTTCATGAAGGCTGCTCTTTCTCCTTGTTATTTCCTCCTTGGACATCCCCTGGTCTATTGTCCTCTCCTTCAGTACAATTATGAGCATTGGCTCCTTACTATCAGTCACGTATTTGTGTAGGTTGTTTTTCTCCATCTGAACACAGTCCTCTATGCTGATAAGACCTCTTCCACCTTCAGATCTCCTTAAGTAGAGTCTATCGACATCACTCCTCTTGTGGAACATGTTGTAGATAGTCAATAGCTTCCTAGTCTTCCTATCCATTTCTTTTTGTTCAGCAACATTCCATCTCAGAATTCCCGCACTGTACCTAATAATAGACACAGCTCGGAAATTTACTGCACTTATGGCATTCCTACTGTTCAGATATGACTTTAATACGCTCCTTATTCTCCGAATGTATTCAGATCTTATCAATTCCTTCATTTTTTTGTTCTTGATATCATCAGCCTCCAGAACACCCAAATACTTGTATCCTTCTTCAGTGTCAATTTCCTTTATCATCTCACCTGTTGGTACCTGGATTCCGTTGCTTCTGCTCAATTCCCCCCCCCCCTCTATCATAAGGACTCCACACTTACTAATACCAAATTGCATACATATATCATTGCTGAAAATACGGACAGTGTCAACAAGCACATCCAACTCCTTCTCACACTTCCCGAAGAGCCTAAGATCGTCCATGAAGAGGAGGTGATTGATGGTAAGCTCTCCCTTTCCCAACTTGTATCCTGCTCTCACTTTTCGCAGTATAATGGTCAGGGGCATCAGGGCAAGGACAAACAACAGAGGGGACAGACTATCTCCCTGGGAGATACCTCTCTTGATCTTCACGCTTCCCAAGGATTCTCCAACTGATGTTAACTCTGTTTTCCCGGACTTCATACTTTTGCTCAACAACTGTCTGATGTTATCTGCCACCTTGAAGATCTCTAGGCTTTTGGTGATCCAAGAATGAGATACCATGTCGAATGCCTTTTTGTAGTCTATCCATCACATGGCAAGACCAGTGTATCTCCTCCTGCAATTCCTCATTACCATCTTATCAATAAGTAACTGGTCCTTTGTACCACGGGACTTCTTTCGGCATCCTTTCTGTTCGTCCGGTAACAAGTTGTTTGTGTGGAGGTGATGGTAGATTTCCTCAGACAATGCTTGTCAACAGTTTCCACATTACGGACAGACAGGTGATATGTCTATAGTTGGTAACATCACTACCCTTGATTCGGTCTTTCATTACCAGAACTGTGGTACCTTTTGTCAACCACTCTGGTACCTCACCTGACATCAAGCAGTCATTGAACATGGTTGTCAGTTTCGGGTGGAGGGATGTTATATTTTTAATCCAATACCCCTGCACACCATCTGGGCCTGGTGATTTCCAGTTGGTTAGTTTTCTGGCCTGCTCCTTAAGAGTTTCAACTGTGATACTCAAATCAGTTTGTTGGTGTGCCTGTTCACTAATCTCCTTTTGTACCGTCTCAATCCACACTGCCTGATCATTATGTTTAACATCCTGCTCCCATATTCCTCTCCAGAATGTCTTAGTTTGTTCCGCCTTAGGGATTAAGTCGTTGCTTCTTTCTTTCCCTTCAAGCTGTCCAAACAACATCTTCTGGTTGTTGTCAAACATGCGGTTCTGTCTATACTGACTGACTCTGCTCTCGTATCGCCTAATCTTTGCACTGTTTGCTACAATGCGTTGCTTCAGTTCCTCTATGATAATATTTAGCTTTTTCCTCCTAGTTTTCTACTTTATTTCCAGTCTATTTTTAGTGTCTATGTTTTGTAGTGTCCCATTCAGTAGGGACTCAAGCTTTCCAATGTCATTTCTCATTTCCCTGATTTGACCACTCAGTCGTTTCTTCCACCAATGCTCTGCTCTTTCTTGTCTGTTGTTTCCTCTCGCTTTTATACCAAGTAGTTTCCTCACCGTATTTGCTGTTGCTTTGAGGATATTGTTGCACTGGTGAAGGCTCCTCGCCTCAAGGTATGGGATGACTTTGTTTACCTTAGCTGTTGTTTCTTTTAACTTTTTCCTGTCTACAAATCTTAGGTTCATAGGTCTCCCACTATCATTGTTCAATTCATCTACCACTAAATTTAGGATGTCAACCAAATCTTGTCCAAACCGTCAGCATTCATCTCCTCAGTGGCCGTATCTCTGTTCCAGGTATTATTTATCTCAGTATTCAGATCATTGTCTGCTACAGGTGGTTCCTCCGTTCTCTCGACCTCTTCACCTTCATTTCCCACTGGCTCGTTTGCCTGGCATACTCCACCCTCCATCTCCAAGCTAATCTCTCTGCTCAGTTCCTCCAGTTCCAGCTCGCATATCCACCCATTAGTTCTTATTACCCGAGCCTGCCCAGCCAATTTTTGTTCATCTAATTTAAATAGACCAATCTCGTTCCAGATGTTATGCATCCGTTTCCTATAGCCTTTCTCCTTGGGGTTACTCTTCGGGTAACATTGCATAACAGTTGTATTCAATTCTTTCGTCCAGTTGGTTCTGGTCCCTTTCCGTCTTCTTCTTCCTCCGACACCAGCAGTATTTGGTTGACAGCCAGGTCCCTGCTGCTGAGCCAGGGAGCACCTGCTGGGTGAGAGTCTGTCACATGACATTCCAGTCTCCACTTCACCGTTATTCGAACTGTTTAGGTTCGACATTTAAACACTCTTATCGAGGATTGGTGAATGTATGGTTACATAACCACCGGTTATTTCATCACCCCCAGTGATTTTAGTGTGGCATTATCACGCTGTAGACGAACATAAATAAACAAATAAACAAATAGGTACCCCCCCCCCCCCCCCCCCCCAAAAAAAAAATAAGCATAAGTTTCATTGTAATGTAATGTTTGAATGTCTGACTTAGTTTTTTTTTTTCTCTTTTCTGTCTGTCTGTTGTTTTTCTTTTCTTCTTTCTTTTCTTTACGTTTTTCGTTGCTGCTGTGCTGTTTTGATTTTAATTTTTGGTTTTTTGATATTTTGACCGGGTCATCAAATCAGTCTATTTATATCTTTTGATGCCTTCCTCTTTTAATGGGAATACTACGATGTCTGTCTTAGCAGGAGGTAGTGGGAGAGAATAACGACAGTAGCGATAATGAGGCAGTGGTGGTGCTGTGCTAGTAGTACTTAGCAGGAGGTAGTGGGAGAGAATAGCGGCGGTAGCGATAATGAGGCAGTGGTGGTGGTGATGTGATCGTAGTACTGTAGTGATGGTGTTGAAGTTGAAGTAGAAATAGAAGTTGAGGTAACTTGACTAGAGTTTTTGGCGTGGTAGTGGTGATGGTGGCGGTGGTGGTGTTGGTGGTGAAATTATTTGCCTGTCTGTCCACTTAGCCATTTTTCTCTTTTTCGACTATAACATTTCTGATCCAAAATTAAATATTAAATATTAGGGCCCTATGCTGTAATGTGATGCGTTGACGCTTGCTGAGCGTCAAAACTGTAATCTTATACTTCATTTGTAATAAGAATTATTCTATCACAGTTGTTTTAAATAAGTAAAAATCAAAAACTTACGGGAGCGATTCCATAACGATATATATTCACCATGTGCGTTTTCTTCCCTTATTATTATTATTTGCATTTATCTTGCTTTATGTTTATACGAGTTATCACCAAGTCACAACCAGTGACCTCAAGAGACAACAAGGTCCGCCATGTTCAAGAAAGAACATACATATTCACACATGCATCCTTAGTGTTTAGACTTGTGATGTACTTATATTGACAGGATCTTCCTTAGTATATGGGCAGTTCCCATTAGAACTATCTTTTGTATTTCTCCTATACGCGGGTTTCCTGGGATTTGCGATAAGTAGTCGTTAGACCCCTTAGGTATCATTCCCAGAGCGCCTACAACCACTGGTATTGTTTTAGTTCTCAATTTCCACATTTTTCCAATTTCTATCTCCAGGTCCTTATACTTGCTCAATTTTTCAAATGTTTTTATAGATACATTCTTGTCTATTGGAACAGACATATCAATTAGCAGGCATACCCTCCTTTGAAAGTCCTTCAATATTATATCAGGTCTATTTGCATCTATTTTTCGGTCTGTTTGGATGCTAAAGTTCCACAAGATTGAGATGTGATCTTTTTCAAGTATGGGAGGTGGTTGATGCTCCCACCAATTCTTTTGATGGGGCAGGTCAAAATGCTTACACATTATCCAATGTATGTATTGTGCAGCTCTGTCATGCCTGTTTAGGTATTCGGTTGGAGCTATAGGACTGCACATTGAAATTATATGGTCAATGGTCTCTGGTTGTTTTTTGCATACACGGCATAATGGGCTGCACCCATTTTTTATTATGTTGGCTTGGTAATTTTTTGTTGGCAGACACTGATCTTGTGCGGATATAATCAGTCCTTCAGTCTCCGATTTCAGTCCAGAGGATGCCAACCACTGATGGGTTAAAGTTTTGTCAACATCAGGATTGTTAGCTCGCTCTGGGTATTTTCCATACAGAGGCTTTTCTTGCCATTTCTTAGCCAGTTTCTGTAGCAGTTCTTTCTTTGCAGTTACTTTTACCTGCTTTGCTTTTTCTGTGTTTTCCATTTCAGCAGTAAATGGGACTTCTGAAATTTGTAGTCCATTACTGTATCTTTGTGCATCTTTTGTAATGGAATATGATCTTTTTGTGCTTTCGTGTTTCAAAACGAGTTTGATCATCCAATCATGTGATTCCCTTAGATATGTGGATAATCCAATTGTTGCAGTTTTCAACGCAATGTCTAACTGGATTAACCCACGTCCTCCTTCTTTCCTAGGGAGATATATTCTATCTATGTCTGCCTTAGGGTGATGCATTCTGTGCATGGTTAAGAATTTTCGGATTTTTGTATCGAGCCTACGGATCTCTGTGCTTGACCAGTTGATGACATTGTAACTGTAGGTTACTACTGGTATGGCAAGCGTGTTTATGGCATCGATCCTATTCCTTGCATTCAATTCCGTTCTTAAGATTGCTCTGACTCTGCGGTAACATTCCTATCTTATTATTATTATTATTATTATTATTATTTGCATTTATCTTGCTTTATGTTTATACGAGTTATCACCAAGTCACAACCAGTGACCTCAAGAGACAACAAGGTCCGCCATGTTCAAGAAAGAACACACATATTCACACATGCATCCTTAGTGTTTAGACTTGTGATGTACTTATATTGACAGAATCTTCCTTAGTACTATCCCATTAGTACTATCTTTTGTATTTCTCCTATACGCGGGTTTCCTGGGATTTACGATAAGTAATCATTAGACCCCTTAGGTATCATTCCTAGAGCGCCTACAACCACTGGTATTGTTTTAGTTCTCAATTTCCACATTTTTCCAATTTCTATCTCCAGGTCCTTATACTTGCTCAATTTTTCAAATGTTTTTATAGATACATTCTTGTCTATTGGAACGGACATATCAATTAGCAGGCATACCCTCTTTTGAAAGTCCTTCAATATTATATCAGGTCTATTTGCATCTATTTTTCGGTCTGTTTGGATGCTAAAGTTCCACAAGATTGAGATGTGATCTTTTTCAAGTATGGGAGGTGGTTGATGCTCCCACCAATTCTTTTGATGGGGCAGGTCAAAATGCTTACACATTATCCAATGTATGTATTGTGCAGCTCTGTCATGCCTGTTTAGGTATTCGGTTGGAGCTATAGGACTGCACATTGAAATTATATGGTCAATGGTCTCTGGTTGTTTTTTACATACACGGCATAATGGGCTGCATCCATTTTTTATTATGTTGGCTTGCTAATTTTTTGTTGGCAGACACTGATCTTGTGCTGATATAATCAGTCCTTCAGTCTCCGATTTCAGTCCAGAGGATGCCAACCACTGATGGGTTAAAGTTTTGTCAACATCAGGATTGTTAGCTCGTTCTGGGTATTTTCCATACAGAGGCTTTTCTTGCCATTTCTTAGTCAGTTTCTGTAGCAGTTCTTTCTTTGCAGTTACTTTTACCTGCTTTGCTTTTTCTGTGTTTTCCATTTCAGCAGTAAATGGGACTTCTGAAATGTGTAGTCCATTACTGTATCTTTGTGCATCTTTTGTAATGGAGTATGATCTTTTGATGCTTTCGTGTTTCAAAACGAGTTTGATCATCCAATCATGTGATTCCCTTAGATATGTACATAATCCACTTGTTGCAGTTTTCAACGCAATATCTAACTGGATTTACCCACGTCCTCCTTCTTTCCTAGGGAGATATATTCTATCTGTATCTGCCTTAGGGTGATGCATTCTGTGCATGGTTAAGAATTTTCGAATTTTTGTATCGAGCCTACGGATCTCTGTGCTTGACCAGTTGATGACATTGTAACTGTAGGTTACTACTGGTATGGCAAGCGTGTTTATGGCATCGATCCTATTCCTTGCATTCAATTCCGTTCTTAAGATTGCTCTTACTCTGCGGTAACATTCCTTCCTTATCCTTTCCCTCATTGTCGAGTGCTTGATTCCGTCTCCTTCACAAACACCTAGATATTTGTAAGTTTCCTCTTGATCAAGTTCTCTTATCACATTCCCTCGATCAAGATTAATGTCTGAACTTTTCAGCAGCTTTCCTCTGGTGAACGTTGCTTTGGCGCATTTATCCAGTCCAAACTCCATTTTAATGTCATCACTGAACTGCTCCACAGTGGATAATAGCCCTTGCAATTGTTCATCATTTTTTGCAAATAGTTTCAGGTCATCCATATAGAACAAGTGATTAATGGTTTTGTCATAGACTTTATATCCATGTTTTGTTTCATTGAGCATTTTACTTAATGGTATAAGTGCGATGCAGAATAAAAGCGGTGATAAAGAGTCACCCTGAAAAATTCCACAATTAATATTAACTTCTCCAGCTTCCAGTGATTTTTTTTCACTATTCAAAAGGAGTGTCGTTTTCCATGTCTTCATACTGGATGACAAAAACCTCCTGACAACGGGGGATATTTTGAAAATCTCTAAACATTTTTCAATCCAACTGTGTGGCAAACTATCGAATGCTTTTTTATAATCTATCCAAGCAATCGATAGATTTTGGTGTCTATTATGACAATCTTCCAGTATCATTTTGTTAACCAAAAGCTGATCCTTACAGCCATATGAGCCTCGTTTACACCCTTTCTGCTCAATAGGAAATAGGTCATTTGTTATCAGGTGGTCATATGTATACTCAGTTAGGACTGATGTTAAAATTTTATACATTGTGGTCAAGCAAGTTATGGGTCTAATTTTTGGGATTGTTTGTCTCATCATTCTTCGGAAGCAGGAATGTAATGCCGTTAACTAGCCATGATGGTATCTTTTCTGGTTCCTTAACTATTTCATTGTAAAGTTGGGCTAACAGCTCATGAGACTCTGTGAAGGCATTTATCCAAAAATTTGGTATTTTGTCTTTTCCTGGAGATTTCCATTTGCTGGTTTTTCTTAGAGCCAAACGCAACTGTTCAACTGTTATATTTTCCCATATTTGTTCCTCAAGGTGAGTTGTATCTTTCATTTGTCTGTCTATCCATGGGGCATGTATATTATGAACTTTTTATTCGGCCCAGATCTTTTCCCAGAATTCTTGCACTTCCTCCTTGGGTGGTATTGATTTAGCAGTTATTGTTGACTTACCAATTTTTCTGTAGAAGTTTCTTTGGTTGGTTTTGAACATATTATTGTCCTTATAGAATCTAGATCGTTTTTCAAAGCGCCTTATACGAGCAGCTTTGGCCGACACTTTTTGCTTGATTATTTCTATCAGCATGCCTATGTCACTTGTTGGTTTTATACTGTACTTTCTTTTCAAATTTCTAAGTTTAGTTTGTTTAACATGTTCACCTACTTTATAGTTTTTTAAAATTTCTATGTCAGATCGGAGAAGGTTTATTTGGCGATTGATGTTCTCTTGCCAAGTAGATTTCTTTTGGGAATTCCTTTGTTGTTTCATCTTCACTCCACATAAGTGAGTGGTGACTTTAGCCGATGCATAATAGAGATGATTTAAATCAGTAATGTTTAGTTTGTTTGTGATGATAATGTTTTTGATAATTATGTTAGTCTTGTGTATTATCTTTTGGCTCTGTTTGGAGTTCTGGATCTTAGGGAGGGTGTCTCGTTCCCCCATGTCAGATTCTTTCATTTTCATCCATTCGATCATAATTTCATCCTTCAAGTTGGCAAGTTCATTCTCATTCATTTCTTTATCATTTACGATCTCATTGTTTTCATTTGGAGTTTCATCCTGAGCATGCACTCCCTCCACTTTTTCGCTCCTTTCTTTAATTTGTTCTGTTGCCAGTGATTCCGCCCCAACCCTGGGATTCGAAGTGTTACAATTTACCTCGTTTTCACTGACACATGTTTCATCTTCCCTTCGCTGACTTTGTGCTAATAGCTTGATCTGATCAATTTCTGTATCAGTTAGTAACTTTTTTTTTACAATATTTCTTCGTATATTGGCTAGTTTGTTACTGTCAATATAGCCTCTGTTTTCGGGATGTTTATTTTTCCAGTTGATATATGTCTGTTCTGTATTCGATGTATTTGATGGGTAGTACATGGCAGTGTAGAAAGCCTCAAGGACTTCTTTATTATCTTCCCTTGACCATTTTTCTCTCTTTTTCTTTGGATTTCTTGGTGGTGAGCATGGAGGGCTAACAGTAGGAGTATTCCGGTTATGGGAGGTCTCCAGCTCCGAAGTGATGGGAAGGTTTGAACCATTAGCTGATTTTTCGACCCCAGTCTGGTTCCTCTCTGAGGGACGCGGCCCTTTTTTACCCGGGTGACGGCCGATCCGGTATGAGATTTTATCATTAGACATTTACTTTATTTTGTCGCGTTTTATCCTTATCCGCCAAGGGGTAATCATTTCGTGTTACCACTTCTAGAACGAGTGTCAACCAAGACTAGAGGGGTCGTTCTCCCTTAGAGACACGGCTATTCCCCGCCGGCCGCCATCCCGGTATTTCTTGGTCACGGGGTTTTCTTTTTTGTTGTTTTTTTAAATTGTTATTATCATGAGTGGTTCCTTAATGTGAGCATTGCGTGGCTTAAGAATGAAATTATTAATAATTGTCTCCACTCCAGGCACAAGGCCAGCAATCACCCAGTGCATTACAATAATATAATATACTTTTTGTTGTAGTTGGCTGTTATTGTTGTTGGCTATGTCGGTGGTGGTGCCGGGGCTTTTTATATTGTTGGTCAGGAAGGGGTGAGCCAGCAGTCCCATAATTGTTGATGTAGACGTTTGGCCGGTGGCAAGGTCACCAAGTCAATCTATTTATATCTTTTGCTAGCCTCTCTCTTGTCTAGTGATACCGCCACCATCCCCTTTCTCTCTCAAGTTAACAGGGGAATAGTGTCGGTAGCATTGAATGAGTGGTGGCGGCGATGATGGATGCGGTGGGGTGGCGGCAGCGGTGGTGGGATGGTTACTGATATAGTATCTATGAGTTTTTGTTCGTATGTTTAATATATATTTTTATTATATTTTGTGTTGACGTATTCCCGTAAAATTTGAATTAAACATTTTTTAAAATTTGAGACAATAATAATAGTAATTATTATTATGATGCTAGTCATAAGGGCGGTGGATTGGCAGTATCAGTAGAGGGTCGGACGCCATGCTTTCCAGCATAGTTACATCCCTTTACCATCTGAGTTCAAATCCCGCCGAGGTTGACTTTGCCTTTCATCCTTACGGGGTCGATAAAATAAAGTACCAGTAATGCACTGGTAATTGCTGGCCTTGTGCCTAAAGTAGAAACAATTATTATGATGCTAGTGAAATTGCCGTTATCTGGCTGTTATATTTAGTGTGATGGGATAGGTAGTGTATCAAGTTTCTGGTGTTGGTGGAATTGCTGCTATTTGGCTGTTCTATATAGTGTAGACGGGGGGTGTTTTGTTCCATTTATAACAATTTTCTTTTTTTGAATACAAAATATATAATACAAAATTGAATATTTGAGCGATACAACAATATAATATGGATCCGAAACTTTATGGGACCTCATTTGGTGCATTTATGCAACATTTGTGCTAAGAATTGTTCTTTCACAATTGATTTAAATATGTTAAAAATCAAAAACTTACGGGAGCAATTTCGTGACGTTCTACCACCTCGTGCGTCTTCTTCCCTATTATTATTATTATTATTATTATTGTTATTATTATTATTATTATTATTATTATTGGCGACCTACGTAGTAAATCGTATCATCGTGAGCTCCGCAAAGGTTTGTTATTTCCGTTTGTTAAAAATTGTCATTTATGGAAAATTTTATTGTTAACTTTTTATAAGCGCACATACATTGTTTTCCGAAAAGAACACCCAAAAAGATTGGGTCCTTGTGCCCAAAATTTAAACTTTTATTATTATCAAAAAATTTCTTTGAAAAAAAATGGCTAATTCACCTCTGCACGAAGCAGCTGAAAGCCTTTCTCACAAATTAACACCTTACACCGACACCACCATTGTAAATGTTACTACGTTTGCCAACACAACAAAAAATATAAGCACTAGCAATATTTTAAATTTGTCTCAGGCAGACATTCATTTCCCGCCATTACCAATGACTGCAGGTGTTAAAGCCTCCACCACCACCACCACCACCACGACAACCCCCACCCCCACCCCCACCGCGACAACAGAAACAAAAGAAGAAAAAAATAAATTAACTCGTGATGTCGAAATGAAATCAAGCAAAATGGACTCTTCCCCACCAAAGACGACTGACGTCACCACCACCACAACTGAAACTAAAATTAATATTAACACAAATAACGATAGCAACAACAACAACAATGACATTATAAAACCGACCCTCAGTTTCGCCAGAGTAGCAAAACAATTCGAAGCATTTACGGTAACTCAGGAGGATTTAGAAAATGCCAAACAAATGGTAAAGAAAGATGGGTACAGGGTCAGCCCCACCCCCACCTAATAAAATGGAGCATCGGCGCCTATGCACCGTGTCGTATAGAACAATAAATGTAAAATCGCGCCGAGTGGAACGGGCATCCGAGTCCCAAATCCAAAAAGCTTTGGGACATGTGTGGGCAAGAAAAACCCACATCAGACGTGGGCAAAAGTATGGAACCGTGGACGTGTTCTTTGAAACACCAGAGGAGGCTAGAGAACACTCCATGGCCCCATTAAAAAGTGACGACTTCACACTCGTCCCAAGCTATTGTGGCCAGAGACTCGTAAAGATCAGGGTGACCCACGTTCCACCGGCCATCGAAATTCCCTGGCTAATAGCGGCCGTCCTCGCCGGCATCGAAGCCAACACGAAAATAATAGCAATAGCAAAAGAAAAGCAGGAAAACTGGTCCGGATCTGGGATGGAGCTCCTGATCCAAGCGGACCAAAAAAGCATTGAGGAGATCCCAGAGGTAATAGACCTCACTGACGGCAGCCACCTCACGGTAATTGTCGAGGGCAGAAGACCTAGGTGTGTCGTTTGTGGTGAAGGAACCCACCAATGGGCTTTCTGCCCTCAGGCTAAAAGGTTGAGGCCACCTCTCCTACCCACCCCAGTGACACAACCATCAACACCACCAGTAGCAGAGATGGCAGCAACAACTGTAGCAGCAACAACAGAAGCAACTATAACAGCAACAACCCCAGCAACAGTAGCAAAACCAACACCACCACCACCACCACCAGCAAAACCAACACCACCACCACCCAACGCTTCAGAACTAGCACCAGCGCCTACACCATCCACCACACCACAACCAAAACTAACGGCTGTGGAGGATTTTCCACTCCCCGGCCTATCACAACTGGAGACAGATTGTGACGACGAGGAGTGGGAAACGATATCCGGAAAAAAAAAAGAAACCAAAAAAGAAAAAATTCTCTTCCTTCCCCCTCCAAAAACAAAATACAGAGGGAAACAAATAAATTAAGAAACAAAAAAGTTAGGACAGATATGCCACCATCCACACCAGCATCACCAACCCCATCAACCCAAACACCAACACCATCACCATCATTAACCCCAACACCATCATCACCTACACCACAAAAGTCACCAAAATGCGAAACAGAAACAAACCCACAACAAACGCAAACAAAACAAAACAACCAAAACGATACACACTACACAGCATTAAATTTGAACAACAAGCGGTGGATTGGCAGTATCGGTAGAGGGTCGGCCGCCATGCTTTGCAGCATAGTTACGTCCCTTTACGGACTGAGTTCAAATCCCGCCGAGGTTAACTTTGCCTTTCATCCTTACGGGGTCGATAAAATAAAGTACCAGTAATGCACTGGGTAATTGCTGGCCTTGTGCCTAAAGTAGAAACAATTAAATTTGAACAACAAGCAATTATTACACTACATCCAAGACAACACCAGCATCACAGAAAAAGACTACACAACAACCCCAAAATTCACACCACCTCCACACATACAAATCACTCGCATCACACAGAAAACGTACATGACACTAAAACAAAAATTCCCCAAAGACATCGGAGACTTCCGACAAGCACTCTCCAGGAGGATTGATAAGGACATCCTTCCTGAGGAGGCCACAAGCAGTGAAAAGGATGGAAAAACCGTCCTTCCCCTACGAGAAGTAAGGTAAGTGGTCTTTCCCATCTTTTCCACTCCTTTTCAACATGACCTCACTCAGAATAGGCAGCATAAATGCGCGTGGCTTGGGGTCGTCATGGAAGCAGGGCCACCTGCTCAACGACCTCAGGTCACTAAACATAGATGTAGTGGCCATCAGCGAGACCAGAATCTCCGAAGCACAGGCTTTCGCACCAATCTTCGGCGGCTACGATGTGTACGCATCTCCCAGCCGTCCGGGATCGGGGGGAGGAGTTGCTGTGCTTTTTCGGAGAGGTTTGGATCTTGCCATACGGGCCATCTTCCTGGACCCAGAAGGTAAGTTGGTGGTGCTGGACGTGACCAGCGGAGACGGCCAAGCTTTCAGGTTAGTGGCCGTCTATGCCCCGACAGGAGCAGGTCGGCCTGATTTCTTCCGGCGTCTGGAGACCTTTCTTGGAACGTCCCGCTCTTTAGTGTTAGTGGGCGACTGGAACGGGATCTTAGATGCACGCTGGGATTGTGTGGGATTAGTGGATAGGGAAGGAGGGTGCAAGAGTCTCACCAACCTGCTCAGACGTTTTGAACTGTCTGACAGGTACCGAATGGATTTCCCGAATGTACCAATGTGGACTTGGACAAATCGCATAGGGTCATCCAGATCATATCTAGATAGAGTATTTTGTAGGGAAATAGATAGGTCTAGCATAGGCTGTCCACAATTCAAGATAGTCAGCTACACGGACCACAAATTCATGATCTGTGTGCTTGACTTAGATAGGCTTCATAGACGAGGACCCGGCTACTGGAAGCTAAACGCGTCCTTACCAGCGCGCAAGGCCTACAGAGACCGGATTAGCGAACTAGTTAAGCGGGCGTTGACGGGGGCCATCGTCAACAACAAGTGGTGGTTTGCTCTGAAAAGAGCAATTAGAATAGAGTCCATTAGGTTTAGTAAGACTTTAGCAATAGAGAAAAATAGAGCAGAGGGAGAATTAGTTAGAAAATTAGATGAGGCCCTTAGCAAAGGCATCGCGACCGACGTACTTGCGGCGAAATTGGCCCTTGACCATTTCTTCAATGCAAAGCACGAAGGCTGCGTTGTCAGAGCTAGGGTGCGTGCTCTCAGACTCGAGGGGACGAAAGCTGTTCAATGGGCCCGAGTGGCGGAGGCGCGTCGTAGCAACAAAGCCACGATCCGGTCTTTGGTGGACCACGACGGGCGCATGCTACTCGATCCCGGGCAAATGTGTGAAGCTTTTCAGCGACACTTCGCTCAACTGTTCGGGGGCAGTGGCGGGCCGGATCGAGGGATGGACTTTAGTGTCTACCTCGACGGACTGCTGCGGCTTTCGACCACTGAGGCGGAGTGTTGCGAAAAGCCGATAACAACCGCTGAAGTACGGGATGCAATGACTAGTTGCACAAGGGGTAAATCGCCTGGTTTAGATGGTCTGCCCTATGAACTTTACGTACAAATGCCAAACTTGTTCGGAGGCCTCTTGGCGGACGTCTACTGCAACTGGCAACAGAACGGGAGAATTCCCAGCTCTGTGAGCCGAGGAGCGGTGGCGCTGCTGAGAAAGGATCCGAACAAGGGGGATAACATAGATAATTTTAGGCCCATAACTCTGCTAAACACAGAGTTCAAGATTTTGGCCAAGGTGCTAGCAAAGAGGTTGGCGCTTGTCGTTGGTGGTCTGGTGGGAGAGGCACAGACATGCGCCATTCCCGACAGATCCATTCACGACAACCTCCACCTCATGCGATACATCGTAGAGAGGGTAGCTAGGGAACCTGGCACGGGTGAGTCTTTGATCAATTTAGATCAGTCGAAAGCCTTCGATAGGGTCGACCATCGTTACCTAGCGGCAGTCCTGAGGGCGGCTGGCTTTGGGCCCGTCTTCAGAGGCTGGATCGCTGCCATGCACAGCGACATCTGCTCTGTAGTGAGAGTGAACGGTCACCTTTCGGAACCGTTTAACATCATGCGCTCGGTCCGCCAAGGATGTCCCCTCTCGTCCCTATTGTACGTATTGACTCTCGAGCCATTACTGCACAAACTGGAGACGTTGAGGGGGGTCCCGCGCGAACTAGGATGCGGAAGATCCGTGTCAGCATATGCCGACGATGTCACCGTAGTGGTGTCGAACGCCAAACACATCGAGGCGATCGGCACTACACTAAGAGAATACGAAGCGGTGACAGGAGCAATGATCAACCAGGAAAAGTCAGTGGGCCTGCAGCTCGGCACCTGGAGAGGCAGGTCCATGCCGTCCAACAGCGTCGTCGGACGCTGGACGGACGGACCGGTTAAATTGCTAGGGGTCTGGTTCGGTCCAGACCTCCAGACGGACAAAAACTGGGACGAGGTGACGAGCAGGGTGGCTTCTCTCACCCAGAAATGGGCGGAGAGGAAGCTATCCCTGAAAGGTCGAGCGGAGGTGGCTAACGCGTACATCGCGTCCGTCATCTACTACCGCCTGACCGTCGTACCTTGTCCTAAGCACCGCATGACTGCGCTGGAGCGTTTGCTCTTTCGCTTCTTGTGGAAGGGACGCGCTCCGATGGTCAGGCGGTCCATCTGCTGTCAACACCCGCTACGTGGAGGGCTGGGCATGCCGTGGCTGATGATACGCAGACACGCGCTCAGGCTACGACATCTCCACCTCTTCCTCGACGGTGATCAGGTGTGGTCGCCGTTTGCTAGACACGTTTTTCCCCAGCTCGTCTCCTTGACGGAGCTGCAGTCCTGGGTCAAGCGAAGACCGAGAGGGAGCGCTTGGAGACTGGAATGTCTTCAGGCGCTCACAGCCCTCGACCAATCGGGCAATGTGATCGGTGGAAACTCCACCTTGGCGTTCTATAGGGGATTAGTGGAGGGGAAGAGCGACGACGTACTTGGAGAAACTCTAGGCGTCGACGAAAATCAACTAGCCAATCTCTTCGGAAGGACTTTCGGGCCGGGGCCTATGGACAACTTCCAGAAATCCCTGGCTTGGCAGTGCTACCGAGGAGCTTTGCCAGTTCGGGATAAACTCTAGAGGCATGGAGGTGCCGTCAGCCGGGCATGTCCGAGATGCGCGCAGGGCGACGAAACCGTCCTGCACGCACTCGTCCAGTGTCCGAGCATTGCTGACTTGTGGGTTTATGTCGAACACCTGCTGTCACGTGTAGGGCGGATCCAGCTATCAGCTGAGTCCATCGTGAGGATTGCCCCGCCCCCTTCCTTTAGCCGGGAAGGGCAGGAAGTTTTTATCTGTCTGGTGGCCATGGCGAAAGAGATAGTATGGTGGACACGTTTGAAAGGGCTGAAGACGAGCACTTACCTCTTCGGTGATGCCCTGATTAACTTTTTCAAATTTCATTTGATAAGGAAAATCAGGGTAGAGAGGGAAGTGCTCTCTTCCCAGCATTTTGTTGAAAGATGGGTGAGAGAAGCAAGAATGGCCCGAGTGAATGGGCCTATTCTGAGCATATATCTGTAAATTAAAGGTGGAAAACTGGGAGAGGGCACTTGCCTTGGTGGTCAGGGTCATTGTGGCTTTTTACTGGGCTTTCTCCACAAATGTCCCTCCGAAGTCTCCCCCCTATTGGGGAATTTTTCATTGTTATTTTTTGTTACATCCTCTGTTTTTGTTTTTTACACGCAGAAATGCCCATTTGTACCGTCCTGCATTGTCCTGCACTGTCCTTAATGTCTACTTTATGTAAACCCTTGTGGTTAATAAAGAAATCATTATTATTATTATTATTATTATTATTATTATTATTATTATTATTATTATTATTGTTATTCCTTGAGTCTCAGTCATTGATGTTAGTTAACTGGAAATTCCGTTGGAATGAATATCAAGCCACTACCAGCAGCCTCAGATATTCAGGACGTATCGGAGGGTTCTTGCTGTTCCCAGCAAGCATGCCTTTTGAAGCGTTCCAAAAAGCGTGAAGGGGCCGATTTTCTTTAACCATCCCTGGAAACTTTTGGAGATAGTCCTCAGTGCGCCTATGACAATCGGGATCACTTTGACTTCATGGCAGTTCCAAATCCTTTTTACCTCCCACTTTAAGTCCTTGTATCGTTTAATTTTCTCCCTCTCCTTCTCTTGCACTCTCGTGTCGAAAGGGCAGGCCACATCCACAATCAGACACGATCTTTTTTCTTTGTCCACAACCACCAGGTCAGGTCTATTGTGTTCCAGTTTCTTGTCCGTCTGTATCATAAAATCCCACAGCACCTTCACCTGATCGTTCTCTATCACCGACTCTGGCTTATGCTCATACCATTTCTCAGAATGTGGTAAATTGTTTACTTTGCACAGGTGCCAGTGGATCACCCTGCCCATCACATCATGTCTCCAGCCCTTATAGTGGGTCTGGGCTAGGTGTTTACACTCGGATACAATGTGAGCCACAGTCTCCTCTCTCTCTCCACAGATCCTGCACAGTGGGCTAGCCTCCTCCTTGTAAATATGGTGTTTCAACCACTTCGTTTTGAGAGCCTGCTCCTGCGCAGCCATTAACATTCCTTCTGTAGCCTTTTGAAAGTCTCCTCTTCTCAACCAGTTCCATGTCTGTGGATCTCTAAATTCAGTTTTCTCAAAGAAGGTACTATGAAGGGATTTTTCTTGAAGGCTGCTCTTTCTCCTTGATGTTATTTCCTCCTTGGACATCCCCTGGCCTATTGTCCCCTCCTTCAGTACAGTTCTGAGCATTGGCTCCTTACTATCAGTGACGTATTTGTGTAGGTTGTTTTTCTCCTTCTGAACACAGTCCTCTATGCTGATAAGACCTCTTCCACCCTCAGATCTCCTTAAGTAGAGTCTATCGACATAACTCCTCTTGTGGAACATGTTGTAGATAGTCAATAGCTTCCTAGTCTTCCTATCCATTTCTTTTTGTTCAGCAACATTCCATCTCAGGATTCCCGCACTGTACCTAATAATAGACACAGCTCGGGAATTTATTGCGCTTATGGCATTTCTGCTGTTCAGATGTGACTTCAATACGCTCCTTACTCTCCGAATGTATTCAGTTCTTAACAATCCCTTCATTTTTTTGTTCTTTATGCCATCAGCCTCCAGAACGCCTCAGAGTCAATTTCCTTTATCATCTCACCTGTTGGTATCTGGATTCCGTTACTTCTACTCATCACAATGACTCCACACTTACTAATACCAAACTGCATACATATATCACTGCTGAAAATACGGACAGTGTCAACAAGCACATCCAACTCCTTCTCACTCTTCCCGAAGAGCTTAAGATCGTCCATGAAGAGGAGGTGATTGATGGTAAGCCCTCCCTTTCCCAACTTGTATCCTGCTCTCACTTCTCGCAGTACACTGGTCAGGGGCATCAGGGCAAGGACAAACAGCAGAGGGGACAGGCTATCTCCCTGGAAGATACCTCTCTTGATCTTCACGTTTCCCAAGGATTCTCCAGTTGATGTCAACTCTGTTTCCCAGGGCCTCATACTTTTGCCCAACAACTGCCTGATCTTGTCTGCCACCTTGAAGATCTCCAGGCTTTTGGTGATCCAAGAATGAGGCACCATGTCAATTGCCTTTCTGTAGTCTATCCATCCCATGGCAAGATCAGTGTGTCTCCTCCTGCTATTCCCCATTACCATCTTATCAATAAGTAACTGGTCCTTTGTACCACGTGACTTCTTTCGGCATCCTTTCTGTTCGTCCGGTAACAAGTTTTGGTAATAGTTAATAATAATAATAATAATAATAATAATAATAATAATAATAATAATAATAATAATAATAATAATAAAAACAATACCAGTGGTTGTAGGCGCTCTGGGAGCGCCTACAACCACTGGTATTGTTTTTATTATTATTATTATTATTATTATTATTATTATTATTATTATTAACTATTACCAAAACTAAACTCCAATATAAACATAAATCGCCATAATGTTATGCATAAATATGTTTTTATTTAAATGAGATCATTACCAACGAACATGCTTTCTGCAAATTAGATCGTCTTCGTGCCAGACTGTCTGTTTGTCTGTCTATTTATCTATCTACCGACTTACCTACCTACTTATGAACCTACGTGTCGATCTATCTATCTATCTATCTATCTATCTATCTATCTATCTATCTATCTATCTATCTATCTATTTATCTATCTATCTATCTATCTATCTGTCTATTGTTGCTGTTTGGCTGTGGAAACACCTGGACCTCGTAATACAGACGGTACATCTGGACCCGGAGGGTCGACTGGTGGTCCTAGACGTTGACGGTAGTGAAGGTGGAGCCTTCAGGCTGGTGGCCGAATATGCCCCATCCGGGACACCGCGGCCAGACTTCTTCAAACGTCTAGAGACTTTTCTGGGAGCGTCCCGCTCCCTGCTGTTAGTGGGGGACTGGAATGGAATCCTAGATGCACATTGGGACTATGTGGGAGCATGTCCCCATAGAGGGAGGTGTAACAGCCTCAAACAGTTAATCGGCCGATTTGACCTGGCCGATAGATATCGACTAGATTTTCCGACTGTGCCACTGTGGACGTGAACTAATCGCAGCGGAACATCTAGATCGTACCTAGATAGGGTTCTAGTTAGAAAGAAGGATAGGGACATGTTAAGCTGTCCACAAATGTTCATGGTTGCCTATTCAGATCACAAATTAGTGATCTGCTTAGTCAACCTTGACAAAACCCATAGACAGGGACCCGGCTACTGGAAGCTGAACTTGTCGTTACCGACATGCAAAGCCTACAGTAGACGGATTAGCACTTTAGTTAATCAGAACTTGACGGGGGCCATTGTCAACAACAGATGGTGGTACTCTCTCAAGAGGGCAGTTAGATTAGACTCGATAGGTTTTAGTAAAGAATTAGTGTTAGAACTAAAACCGAAAAGGAACTGGTAGATAAAGTAGAAGAGCCACTTAGGAGTGGCAACGTAGCCAGCGTGCTAGCGACGAGAACGGCCTTTGACCAGTTCTTCGACGCAAAGCATGAAGGTTGCGTTGTCAGAAGCAAAATACGTGCTCTGGGAAACGAGGGAGCCAAAGCTGTTAGTTGGGCCCGAGTGACGGAGGCGAAAAGTGGCAAAAAGTCCATGATTCGATTTTTGAAGGACCAAGACGGACGCGTGATACGTGAGCCGAAGCAGATGTGCGCGGCCTTTCAGCGGCACTTTGCTCAACTGTTCGGGCAGGGCGGCGCGCCGGGAGGGGCTATGGATTTCGGTCCATACTTCAACGGCCTACCGCGACTCTCGAAAGTTTTGCGAAAGGCCGATTTCGGCCGCTGAGATAGGGTACGCGCTGAGCCAATGCGGCAAACGCAAATCTCCAGGTCTCGACGGTCTACCCTACGAATTTTACGTAGCAATGCCGGACTTGTTCTCCGGTCTCCTGGAAGCGGTCTACTGCAACTGGCAGCAGAACAGGAGAATTCCCAGTTCTGTGACGAAGGGCGTAGTCACGTTAGTCAGGAAGGACGAGAATAAGGAGGATGACATAGGAAACTTCCGGCTCATAACTCTGCTAAACACAGAGTTACAGATTTTGGCCAAGGTGTTGGCAAAGAGGCTGGCGCTTGTCGTCGAAAACCTGGTAGGAGAAGCGCAGACATGCGCAATCCCGACCAGATCCATACACGACAACCTCCACCTCATGCGATACATTATAGAGAGGGTTGGGTGTAAACCCGGCTTCGGTGGGGCCCTGATCAACTTGGATCAGTCTAAGGCTTTCGATAGGGTTGACCATCGTTACCTGGATGCAGTGCTCGAGGCGGCAGGCTTCGGACCCGTGTTCAGGGGCTGGATTGCTGCAATGCACAGCAGCAACATCTGCTCAAGAGTCAAGGTGAACGGCTACCTCTTCATATCACGCGATCCATCCGACAGGGATGCCCTCTCTCCTCTCTTCTGTACGTACTGACTCTCGAGCCACTACTGCGGAAGTTGGAGCTATTGCAGGGCATCCCCTTTGGAACCGGGACTGCGAAAAGCGGCGTCGGCCTATGCCGACGACGTGACAGTAATGGTGTCGAGCACTTCGCAAATCGGGGAGGTCGACACCTTACTGGAGGAATACGAAAGATTCACAGGAGCGAAGCTGAACCGGGACAAGTCCATCGGTTTGCAACTCGGATCGTGGAGAGGCAAACCGATGCCTTCCGATGACGTCGTCGGACGCTGGACGGAAGGACCGGTAAAGCTGCTCGGGGTCTGGTTTGGTCTGGACCTCCAGGTAGAGAAGAACTGGAATGAGGTGACGGCCAAGGTGTTTGCGCTCACCAAGAAGTGGGCCGAGTGCAAACTATCCTTGAAAGGTCGAGTGGAGGTGGCAAACACTTATATAGCGTCCGCCATCTACTACCACTTGACCGTCGTGCCTTGTCCAGCCAAAACGCTCACCAAAATGGAGCGCGCGCTCTTCCAAGTCCTTTGGAAGAAACGGGCTCCTTTGGTGAGAAGATCCATCTGCTGCCAACACCCTTCAAACGGAGGCTGGGGATGCCGCGGCTGACGATGCGCAAACACGCGCTCAGGCTGCGGCACCTCCACGTATTCCTCACCGGACAACCGGTGTGGGCCCCGTTCGTGAGGCGAGCCTTCCCACAACTCGTCTCGCTAACCGAGCTGCAGTCCTGGGTCAAGCAAAGAACGAGGAAAATGGGCGACTGGCACATCGAATGTGCTCAGGCGCTCACAGTCCTCTGGCAAACGGACCCGGCGATCAGTGGAGACTCCACTTCGACATTCTATAGAGGGTTGGTCCGCAGCAAGTGCGACGACGCGCTCAGAGGAACACTGGGCGTAGAGGAGGACGAACTGGTCAGTCTTCCCGGGACCAATGGACAACTTCCAAAAGTACCTGGCCTGGCAGTGCTACCGAGGAGCTCTACCAGTTCGAGATAAGCTCTACAGACACGGGCGCCCGGGAAGGGACCCTTCGAAAAAGATCTGTCCGAGATGCATGCGCGACGAGGAAACCGTCGCGCACGCATTTGTACACTGCCCGGGCGTTACCGACCTGTGGGGCTATGTAGAACGACTATTGTCGCGGGTGGGACCAATCCAGTTGACCACCGAGTCCATTGTCATGATCAAACCGCCACCCTGCTTAAAAAACGAGGAAGAGGCGGTTTTCCTATGGTGAGAGAGGTTATATGGTGGACGAGGTTAAAAGGGCTGAGGTCAGACACCTTTCTCTCCGGCGAGCAACTGATTCGTTTTTTCAAATATCATTTTGGAAGAAGAATCAGGATGGAGAGAGAGGTGCTGTCCCCCAGCAAATTTGATAAAAGGTGGATGAATGTGGCAAATCTGGCCCGAGTGGTTGGGCCATCTCTCTATATAAGCCTGTAGGTTGAGGAAAAAGAGGAAGAGAGGAAGGGAGTACTCACTCTTGGTGCTCCTGGAGATGAGGGTTGTACATTTTTTCGGGGTGTGTACAACCCTAGTGTAACGCCTCCCCCTATTGGGGATTTCAATTGTTATTTGTTAGTTTATTAATAGTTTTATTTTCATATACCTGTATGTAAACTCCCCATTTGTATTTGTCCCCTTCTTTTGGGCCCTTGTGGCTAATAAAGAAATTTATCTATCTCTCTACCTATCTATCTGCACACACAGATCTTGCTCTCTCTCTATTCATATTTCTTTCCTTCCATTTTTAGTACATTACCTTCTTCCTAGCCATCCATCCAACCAGCCCACCAGTCCATCAGCCAACCATCCAACCAGCCAACCATCCAACCATCCAACCAGCCCACCAGTCCATCAGCCCACCATCCAACCAGCCCACCATCTACCAGCCAACCAGCCTAACATCCAACTAGCCCACCAGCCCACCAGCCCACCAGCCAACCAGCCAACCAACCAACCAACCAGCCCACCAGCCCACCAGTCCACCATCAAAGCAGCTAACCAGCCCACCATCCAATCAGGCCACCATCCAACCATCCAACCAGCTCACCAGTCCAACATCAACCAGCCAACCAGTCCACCAGTCCACCATTCCATCAGCCCACCATCCAACCAGCCAACCAGCCAACCAACCAACCAACCAGCCCACCAGCCCACCAGTCCACCATCCAACCAGCCCACCATCCAACGAGCCAACCAGCCCACCAGCCAACCAGCCAACCAGCCAACCAGCCAACCAGCCAACCCTCCAGCCAGCACGCCAACCATTCAACCAGCCAACCAGACCACCAATGAACCAGCCAACTAGCCAACCAGCCAACCATCCAAACAGTCCAACAGCCACCAGCCCACCATCGACCAGCCAACCAGCCAACTATCCAACCATCCCACCATCCAACCAGCCGACCAGTCCCCCAGTCCACCAGCCATCCATCCAACCAGCCCACCATCCAACCATCCAACCATCCAACCATCCAACCAGCCAACCATCCCATCAGCCTACCAGCCCGACAGACGACCAGCCCACCAGTCCAACAGTCCTCCAGCCAACCAGCTAACCATCCAACCATCCAACCAGCCCACCATCAAAGCAGCTAACCAGCCCACCATCCAATCAGGCCACCATCCAACCATCCAACCAGCTCACCAGTCCAACATCAACCAGCCAACCAGTCCACCAGTCCACCATTCCATCAGCCCACCATCCAACCAGCCAACCAGCCAACCAGCCAACCATCCAACCAACCAACCAACCAGCCAACCAGCCAACCATCCAACCATCCAACCAACCCACCATCCCACCATCCAACCATCCAACCAACCCACCATCCCACCATCCAACCACCCAACCAGCCCACCAGTCCACCATCCAACCATCCAACCATCCAACCAACCCACCATCCCACCATCCAACCAGCCAACCAACCCATCATCCAACCATCCAACCAGCCCACCATCCAACCAACCCACCATCCCACCATCCAACCATCCAACCAACCCACCATCCCACCATCCAACCATCCAACCAGCCCACCATCCAACCAGCCAACCATCCAACCAACCAACCAGCCAACCAGCCAACCATCCAACCATCCAACCAGCCCACCATCCAACCAGCCAACCAACCCATCATCCAACCATCCAACCAGCCCACCATCCAACCAGCCAACCATCCCACCAACCAATCAGCCAACCAGCCAGCCAGCCCACCATCCAACCATCCAACCAGCCCACCATCCAACCATCCAACCAACCCACCATCCAACCAGCCAGCCAGCCCACCATCCAACCAGCCAACCAACCCATCATCCAACCATCCAACCAACCCATCATCCAACCATCCAACCAGCCCACCATCCAACCAGCCAACCAACCCATCATCCAACCATCCAACCAGCCCACCATCCAACCAGCCAGCCATCCCACCAACCAACCAGCCAACCAGCCAGCCAGCCCACCATCCAACCATCCAACCAGCCCACCATCCAACCAGCCAGCCAGCCCACCATCCAACCATCCAACCAGCCCACCATCCAACCAGCCAACCAACCCATCATCCAACCATCCAACCAGCCCACCATCCAACCATACAACCAACCCACCATCCAACCATACAACCAGCCCACCATCCAACCAGCCAGCCAGCCCACCATCCATCCACCCAACCAGCCCACCAGTCGACCATCCAACCAGCCAACCATCCAGCCATCCAACCAGTCAACCAGCAAACCATCCAGCCAGCCCACCATCCAACCAGCCCACAAGCCGACCAATTACTACTGGTTCGAAGAGGTTGATAATGTATGAGAATGGTAATGATAATGATGATGGTGGTGGTGGTGAAGAAGAAGACTTGACAAGTCATGCATTGCAGTATTTTCTTCTGTTTCTTTACTAAAATACGACATGTGAGGCTGTCTTTATATCGACATTAAAGTTTGTCAATGTGAAATAGTTCTATACATACTTACAAGTACAGAAAAAAACCACCCTGGAATATATATTGACATACATTATATAACGTTTTAATTATATAACGTTTAAGTTCTCTTGAAGAGATAAAACGACAAGATTTAATCTATTAAAGATTTTTTGGTAAACAAATATTGATTATATAAATCTAGTAACTTTTATATAATACACACATGCATATATATATATACATATATACATAAGTACGTACGTACATACATACATGCATACATATATACGTATGTACGTACGTGCATATATACATACGTACATATATACCTTCATACATGGTGGCTGCCAACTCGTTTTCGAGTACGGCCACTACTTTATATCCATGTAGGAGAACCCCTACCGATGCGCTGAACGAGTGTGACTTTTTAGTCCACCCAGCGACTTGAAAACTCTGGTACAAACACTACACTTGTGACAATTATTGACACACAGTGCTGGGCCCATGGTACCATGTGACGACAAGTGCAGAGAGATCTGCAGATATAAAGCAATGCCTGTGCCGTGAAGCTTTTATAGTGAGCAAAGGCACTGCACAAAGCCAGTCCCACTCTCTTAACCAAGATGATATTTACCAAAAAGAAGAACAAGTCAACATCATTGGATACCATCAGGGTTGCAGGTGTTATATCAGAGTTTTCCTTCTCTTAGAATTCTGCCTTGACAAAGGCTAAGGGGTCATCTCTCCCGGTGATTTTGGATGGCCATTGACTCTTAAGAACTCCATTGCCCTTTGACAGGTTTTGTTTTTAGTCCTGCAGGATGTCCAAAGTCACCCTCCTCACCAAGAAACCTTGGTGGGGTTGCCAGTTTAGTCGCCAACGACCCGACCATGAGACAGGTTGTACTGGGATACATGTTACCAGTAGCACCAACTGGTGACCTTCATACATACGTACATACGTACATACATACATGCATACATACATACACAGACTCACGCACACACACACATAAATACGTTTATATATGCATGCATATGTATACACACATCCACACATACGCTCGCGCACACACGCACACATATACATATATACATATATACATATATACATGCATACATATATATATACATATATATGTGTGTGTATGTACCATAGGCGGTATGCTGTTTGAGTACTCGATGCTCGCGCAGAGCAGAGTATATTATTATAGATAACGAGGAATCAGTAATCCATTACAATTTATTAACACATTACATATGTTTCTCCGTCGATCAGCTCAAGGCAGGATCTGTTACAGATCGAACCCGACTCAGCATTCGCAAGTTCCTCAGATATGTTTTGCGTTTTCAAAGCAACAACATCGACATCAACAACAGTAACAGCAACAGCAACACCAACCAAAACAAAGGCAACACCAGCATCAACATCACATCAACAATGACAACAACAACAACAACAGCAACAAAAATACCACCTCAACAACAACACCAACTACAACGGTCGTCGTATGTCAGTCTCAAGGCTCTCTTGTCTACATTTTAACAATATTTTATCAGTAAATTTCGAGACACTCCTGAGATTAAATTGTAAGACAAGACACCTGATTACAAATTGAGATTTTAGTAATCAACTAAACCAAAAACTTTGTAACCACCGAAATGATAGTTTTGGATTTAGACACAAGGCCAACAATTTTGTCAGAAAGGGAGAGTCGATTAAATTGAAAGGCAAAACTAACCTCGGTGGGATTTGAACTCAGAACGTAAACGACCGTAACTCTATGCCACAAAGCAGATTGCCCGACACCTTACCGATACCACAAAACCAGAAGTAACACAAAGCATGGTGTCCAACACTCTACAGACACTGCCAACCCAAGCATAGTGTCCAACACTCTACAGACACTGCCAACCCAAGCATAGTGTCCAACACTCTACCGACACTGCCAACCCAAGCATGGTGTCCAACAATCTACCGACACTGCCAACCCAAGCATGGTGTCCAACACTCTACCGACACTGCCAACCCAAGCATGTGGTCCAACACTCTACCGACACTGCCAACCCAAGCATGGTGTCCAACACTCTACCGACACTGCCAACCCAAGCATAGTGTCCAACACTCTACCGACACTGCCAACCCAAGTATGGTGTCCAACACTCTACCGACACTGCCAACCCTAGAATGGTGTCCAACACTCTACCGACAATGCCAACCCAAGCATGGTGTCCGACACTCTACCGACACTGCCAACCCAAGCATGGTGTCCAACACTCTATCGACACTGCCAACCCAAGCATGGTGTCCAACACTCTACCGACACTGCCAACCCAAGCATGGTGTCCAACACTCTACCGACACTGCCAACACAAACATGGTGTCCAACACTCTACCGACACTGCCAACCCAAGCATGGTGTCCAACACTCTACCGACACTGCCAACCCAAGTATAGTGTCCAACACTCTACCGACACTGCCAACCCAAGCATGGTGTCCAACACTCTACCGACACTGCCAACCCAAGTATAGTGTCCAACACTCTACCGACACTGCCAACCCAAGCATGGTGTCCAACACTCTACCGACACTGCCAACCCAAGCATGTGGTCCAACACTCTACCGACACTGCCAACCCAAGCATGGTGTCCAACACTCTACCGACACTGCCAACCCAAGCATGGTGTCCAACACTCTACCGACACTGCCAACCCAAGCATGGTGTCCAACACTCTACCGACACTGCCAACCCAAGCATGGTGTCCAACACTCTACCGACACTGCCAACTCAAACATGGTGTCCAACACTCTACCGACACTGCCAACCCAAGCATGGTGTCCAACACTCTACCGACACTGCCAACCCAAGCATAGTGTCCAACACTCTACCGACACTGCCAACCCAAGCATGGTGTCCAACACTCTACCGACACTGCCAACCCAAGTATAGTGTCCAACACTCTACCGACACTGCCAACCCAAGCATGGTGTCCAACACTCTACCGACACTGCCAACCCAAGCATGTGGTCCAACACTCTACCGACACTGCCAACCCAAGCATGATGTCCAACACTCTACCGACACTGCCAACCCAAGCATGGTGTCCAACACTCTACCGACACTGCCAACTCAAACATGGTGTCCAACACTCTACCGACACTGCCAACCCAAGCATGGTGTCCAACACTCTACCGACACTGCCAACCCAAGTATAGTGTCCAACACTCTACCGACACTGCCAACCCAAGCATGGTGTCCAACACTCTGCCGACACTGCCAACCCAAGCATGTGGTCCAACACTCTACCGACACTGCCAACCCAAGCATGGTGTCCAACACTCTACCGACACTGCCAACCCAAGCATGTGGTCCAACACTCAACCGACACTGCCAACCCAAGTATAGTGTCCAACACTCTACCGACACTGCCAACCCAAGCATGGTGTCCAACACTCTACCGACACTGCCAACCCAAGTATAGTGTCCAACACTCTACCGACACTGCCAACCCAAGCATGGTGTCCAACAGTCTACCGACACTGCCAACCCAAGCATGGTGTCCAACACTCTACCGACACTGCCAACCCTAGAATGGTGTCCAACACTCTACCGACACTGCCAACCCAAGCATGGTGTCCAACACTCTACCGACACTGCCAACCCAAGCATGTGGTCCAACACTCTACCGACACTGCCAACCCAAGCATGGTGTCCAACACTCTACCGACACTGCTAACCCAAGCATGGTGTCCAACACTCTACCGACACTGCCAACCCAAGCATGGTGTCCAACACGCTACCGACACTGCCAACCCAAGCATGATGTCCAACACTCTACCGACACTGCCAACCCAAGCATGTGGTCCAACACTCTACCGACACTGCCAACCCAAGCATGGTGTCCAACACTCTACTGACACTGCCAACCCAAGCATGGTGTCCAACACTCTACCGACACTGCCAACCCAAACATGGTGTCCAACACTCTACCGACACTGCCAACCCAAGCATGGTGTCCAACACTCTACCGACACTGCCAACCCAAGCATGGTGTCCAACACTCTACCGACACTGCCAACCCAAGCATGGTGTCCAACACTCTACCGACACTGCCAACCCAAGTATGTGGTCCAACACTCTACCGACACTGCCAACCCAAGCATGGTGTCCAACACTCTACCGACACTGCCAACCCAAGCATGCGGTCCAACACTCTACCGACACTGCCAACCCAAGTATGTGGTCCAACACTCTACCGACACTGCCAACCCAAGCATGATGTCCAACACTCTACCGACACTGCCAACCCAAACATGGTGTCCAACACTCTACCGACACTGCCAACCCAAGCATGGTGTCCAACACTCTACCGACACTGCCAACCCAAGCATGGTGTCCAACACTCTACCGACACTGCCAACCCAAGCATGGTGTCCAACACTCTACCGACACAGCCAAGCCAAGCATAGTGTCCAACACTCTACCGACACTGCCAACCCAAGCATGGTGTCCAACACTCTACCGACACTGCCAACCCAAGCATGGTGTCCAACACTCTACCGACACAGCCAACCCAAGCATATTGTCCAACACTCTACCGACACTGCCAACCCAAGCATGGTGTCCAACACTCTACCGACACTGCCAACCCAAGCATGGTGTCCAACACTCTACCGACACAGCCAACCCAAGCATGGTGTCCAACACTCTACCGACACAGCCAACCCAAGCATGGTGTCCAACACTCTACCGACACTGCCAACCCAAGCATGGTGTCCAACACTCTACCGACACTGCCAACCCAAGCATGGTGTCCAACACTCTACCGACGCTGCCAACCCAAGCATGGTGTCCAACACTCTACCGACACTGCCAATCCAAGCATGTGGTCCAACACTCTACCGACACTGCCAACCCAAGTATGGTGTCCAACACTCTACCGACACTGCCAACCCAAGCATGGTGTCCAACACTCTACCGACACTGCCAACCCAAGCATGGTGTCCAACAGTCTACCGACACTGCCAACCCAAGTATAGTGTCCAACACTCTACCGACACTGCCAACCCAAGCATGGTGTCCAACACTCTACCGACACTGCCAACCCAAGCATGGTGTCCAACACTCTACCGACACTGCCAACCCAAGCATGGTGTCCAACACTCTACCGACACTGCCAACCCAAGCATGGTGTCCAACACTCTACCGACACTGCCAACCCAAGCATGGTGTTCAATACTCTACCGACACAGCCAACCCAAGCATAGTGTCCAACACTCTACCGACACTGCCAACCCAAGCATGGTGTCCAACAGTCTACCGACACTGCCAACCCAAGCATGGTGTCCAACACTCTACCGACACTGCCAACCCAAGCATGGTGTCCAACACTCTACCGACACTGCCAATCCAAGCATGTGGTCCAACACTCTACCGACACTGCCAACCCAAGTATGGTGTCCAACACTCTACCGACACTGCCAACCCAAGCATGGTGTCCAACACTCTACCGACACTGCCAACCCAAGCATGGTGTCCAACAGTCTACCGACACTGCCAACCCAAGTATAGTGTCCAACACTCTACCGACACTGCCAACCCAAGCATGGTGTCCAACACTCTACCGACACTGCCAACCCAAGCATGGTGTCCAACACTCTACCGACACTACCAACCCAAGCATGGTGTCCAACACTCTACCGACACTGCCAACCCAAGCATGGTGTCCAACACTCTACCGACACAGCCAACCCAAGCATAGTGTCCAACACTCTACCGACACTGCCAACCCAAGCATGGTGTCCAACAGTCTACCGACACTGCCAACCCAAGCATGGTGTCCAACACTCTACCGACACTGCCAATCCAAGCATGTGGTCCAACACTCTACCGACACTGCCAACCCAAGTATGGTGTCCAACACTCTACCGACACTGCCAACCCAAGCATGGTGTCCAACACTCTACCGACACTGCCAACTCAAGCATGGTGTCCAACAGTCTACCGACACTGCCAACCCAAGCATGGTGTCCAACACTCTACCGACACTGCCAACCCAAGCATGGTCTCCAACACTCTACCGACACTGCCAACCCAAGCATGGTGTCCAACACTCTACCGACACAGCCAACCCAAGCATAGTGTCCAACACACTACCGACACTGCCAACCCAAGCATGGTGTCCAACACTCTACCGACACTGCCAACCCAAGCATGGTGTCCAACACTCTACCGACACTGCCAACCCAAGCATGGTGTCCAACACTCTACCGAGACTGCCAACCCAAGCATGGTGTCCAACACTCTACCGACACAGCCAACCCAAGCATAGTGTCCAACACTCTACCGACACTGCCAACCCAAGCATGGTGTCCAACACTCTACCGACACTGCCAACCCAAGCATGGTGTCCAACACTCTACCGACACTGCCAACCCAAGCATGGTGTCCAACACTCTACCGACACTGCCAACCCAAGCATGGTGTCCAACACTCTACCGACACTGCCAACCCAAGCATGGTGTCCAACACTCTACCGACACTGCCAACCCAAGCATGGTGTCCAACACTCTACCGACACTGCCAACCCAAGCATGGTGTCCAACACTCTACCGACACTGCCAACCCAAGCATGGTGTCCAACACTCTACCGACACTGCCAACCCAAGCATGGTGTCCAACACTCTACCGACACTGCCAACCAAAGTATTGTGTCCAACACTCTACGGACACTGCCAACCCAAGCATAGTGTCCAACACTCTACCGACACTGCCAACCCAAGCATGGTGTCCAACACTCTACCGACACTGCCAACCCAAGCATGGTGTCCAACACTCTACCGACACTGCCAACCCAAGCATAGTGTCCAACACTCTACCGACACTGCCAACCCAAGCATGGTGTCCAACACTCTACCGACACTGCCAACCCAAGCATGGTGTCCAACACTCTACCGACACTGCCAACCCAACCATGGTGTCCAACACTCTACCGACACTGCCAACCCAAGCATGGTGTCCAACACTCTACCGACACTGCCAACCCAAGCATGGTGTCCAACACTCTAACGACACTGCCAACCCAAGCATGTGGTCCAACACTCTAACGACACTGCCAACCCAAACATGGGGTCCAACACTCTACCGACACTGCCAACCCAAGCATGGTGTCCAAAAGTCTACCGACACTGCCAACCCAAGTATAGTGTCCAACACTCTACCGACACTGCCAACCCAAGCATGGTGTCCAACACTCTACCGACACTGCCAACCCAAGCATGGTGTCCAACACTCTACCGACACTGCCAACCCAAGCATGGTGTCCCACACTCTACCGACACTGCCAACCCAAGCATGGTGTCCAACACTCTACCGACACTGCCAACCCAAGCATGGTGTCCAACACTCTACCGACACTGCCAACCCAAGCATGGTGTCCAACACTCTACCTACACTGCCAACCCAAGCATGGTGTCCAACACTCTACCGACACAGCCAACCCAAGCATAGTGTCCAACACTCTACCGACACTGCCAACCCAAGCATGGTCTTCAACACTCTACCGACACTGCCAACCCAAGCATGGTGTCCAACACTCTACCGACACTGCCAACCCAAGCATGGTGTCCAACACTCTACCGACACTGCCAACCCAAGCATGGTGTCCAACACTCTACCGACACAGCCAACCCAAGCATGGTGTCCAACACTCTACCGACACTGCCAACCCAAGCATGGTGTCCAACACTCTACCGACACTGCCAACCCAAGCATGGTGTCCAACACTCTACCGACACTGCCAACCCAAGCATGGTGTCCAACACTCTACCGACACTGCCAACCCAAGCATGGTGTCCAACACTCTACCGACACTGCCAACCCAAGCATGGTGTCCAACACTCTACCGACACAGCCAACCCAAGCATAGTGTCCAACACTCTACCGACACTGCCAACCCAAGCATGGTGTCCAACACTCTACCGACACTGCCAACCCAAGCATGGTGTCCAACACTCTACCGACACTGCCAACCCAAGCATGGTGTCCAACACTCTACCGACACAGCCAACCCAAGCATAGTGTCCAACACTCTACCGACACTGCCAACCCAAGCATGGTGTCCAACACTCTACCGACACTGCCAACCCAAGCATGGTGTCCAACACTCTACCGACACTGCCAACCCAAGCATGATGTCCAACACTCTACCGACACTGCCAACCCAAGCATGGTGTCCAACACTCTACCGACACAACCAACCCAAGCATAGTGTCCAACACTCTACCGACACTGCCAACCCAAGCATGGTGTCCAACACTCTACCGACACTGCCAACCCAAGCATGATGTCCAACACTCTACCGACACTGCCAACCCAAGCATGGTGTCCAACACTCTACCGACACTGCCAACCCAAGCATGGTGTCCAACACTCTACCGACACTGCCAACCCAAGCATGATGTCCAACACTCTACCGACACTGCCAACCCAAGCATGATGTCCAACACTCTACCGACACTGCCAACCCAAGCATGGTGTCCAACACTCTACCGACACTGCCAACCCAAGCATGGTGTCCAACACTCTACCGACACTGCCAACCCAAGCATGGTGTCCAACACTCTACCGAGACTGCCAACCCAAGCATGGTGTCCAACACTCTACCGACACAGCCAACCCAAGCATAGTGTCCAACACTCTACCGACACTGCCAACCCAAGCATGGTGTCCAACACTCTACCGACACTGCCAACCCAAGCATGGTGTCCAACACTCTACCGACACTGCCAACCCAAGCATGGTGTCCAACACTCTACCGACACAGCCAACCCAAGCATAGTGTCCAACACTCTACCGACACTGCCAACCCAAGCATGGTGTCCAACACTCTACCGACACTGCCAACCCAAGCATGGTGTCCAACACTCTACCGACACTGCCAACCCAAGCATGGTGTCCAACACTCTACCGACACTGCCAACTCAAGCATGGTGTCCAACACTCTACCGACACTGCCAACCAAAGTATTGTGTCCAACACTCTACGGACACTGCCAACCCAAGCATAGTGTCCAACACTCTACCGACACTGCCAACCCAAGCATGGTGTCCAACACTCTACCGACACAGCCAACCCAAGCATGGTGTCCAACACTCTACCGACACTGCCAACCAAAGTATGGTGTCCAACACTCTACCGACACTGCCAACCCAAGCATGGTGTCCAACACTCTACCGACACTGCCAACCAAAGTATGGTGTCCAACACTCTACCGACACTGCCAACCCAAGCATGGTGTCCAACACTCTACCGACACTGCCAACCAAAGTATTGTGTCCAACACTCTACGGACACTGCCAACCCAAGCATAGTGTCCAACACTCTACCGACACTGCCAACCCAAGCATGGTGTCCAACACTCTACCGACACTGCCAACCCAAGCATGGTGTCCAACACTCTACCGACACTGCCAACCCAAGCATAGTGTCCAACACTCTACCGACACTGCCAACCCAAGCATGGTGTCCAACACTCTACCGACACTGCCAACCCAAGCATGGTGTCCAACACTCTACCGACACTGCCAACCCAAGCATGATGTCCAACACTCTACCGACACTGCCAACCCAAGCATGGTGTCCAACACTCTACCGACACAACCAACCCAAGCATAGTGTCCAACACTCTACCGACACTGCCAACCCAAGCATGGTGTCCAACAATCTACCGACACTGCCAACCCAAGCATGGTGTCCAACACTCTACCGACACTGCCAACCCAAGCATGTGGTCCAACACTCTACCGACACTGCCAACCCAAGCATGGTGTCCAACACTCTACCGACACTGCCAACCCAAGCATAGTGTCCAACACTCTACCGACACTGCCAACCCAAGTATGGTGTCCAACACTCTACCGACACTGCCAACCCTAGAATGGTGTCCAACACTCTACCGACAATGCCAACCCAAGCATGGTGTCCGACACTCTACCGACACTGCCAACCCAAGCATGGTGTCCAACACTCTATCGACACTGCCAACCCAAGCATGGTGTCCAACACTCTACCGACACTGCCAACCCAAGCATGGTGTCCAACACTCTACCGACACTGCCAACACAAACATGGTGTCCAACACTCTACCGACACTGCCAACCCAAGCATGGTGTCCAACACTCTACCGACACTGCCAACCCAAGCATAGTGTCCAACACTCTACCGACACTGCCAACCCAAGTATGGTGTCCAACACTCTACCGACACTGCCAACCCTAGAATGGTGTCCAACACTCTACCGACAATGCCAACCCAAGCATGGTGTCCGACACTCTACCGACACTGCCAACCCAAGCATGGTGTCCAACACTCTATCGACACTGCCAACCCAAGCATGGTGTCCAACACTCTACCGACACTGCCAACCCAAGCATGGTGTCCAACACTCTACCGACACTGCCAACACAAACATGGTGTCCAACACTCTACCGACACTGCCAACCCAAGCATGGTGTCCAACACTCTACCGACACTGCCAACCCAAGTATAGTGTCCAACACTCTACCGACACTGCCAACCCAAGCATGGTGTCCAACACTCTACCGACACTGCCAACCCAAGTATAGTGTCCAACACTCTACCGACACTGCCAACCCAAGCATGGTGTCCAACACTCTACCGACACTGCCAACCCAAGCATGTGGTCCAACACTCTACCGACACTGCCAACCCAAGCATGGTGTCCAACACTCTACCGACACTGCCAACCCAAGCATGGTGTCCAACACTCTACCGACACTGCCAACCCAAGCATGGTGTCCAACACTCTACCGACACTGCCAACCCAAGCATGGTGTCCAACACTCTACCGACACTGCCAACTCAAACCTGGTGTCCAACACTCTACCGACACTGCCAACCCAAGCATGGTGTCCAACACTCTACCGACACTGCCAACCCAAGCATAGTGTCCAACACTCTACCGACACTGCCAACCCAAGCATGGTGTCCAACACTCTACCGACACTGCCAACCCAAGTATAGTGTCCAACACTCTACCGACACTGCCAACCCAAGCATGGTGTCCAACACTCTACCGACACTGCCAACCCAAGCATGTGGTCCAACACTCTACCGACACTGCCAACCCAAGCATGATGTCCAACACTCTACCGACACTGCCAACCCAAGCATGGTGTCCAACACTCTACCGACACTGCCAACTCAAACATGGTGTCCAACACTCTACCGACACTGCCAACCCAAGCATGGTGTCCAACACTCTACCGACACTGCCAACCCAAGTATAGTGTCCAACACTCTACCGACACTGCCAACCCAAGCATGGTGTCCAACACTCTGCCGACACTGCCAACCCAAGCATGTGGTCCAACACTCTACCGACACTGCCAACCCAAGCATGGTGTCCAACACTCTACCGACACTGCCAACCCAAGCATGTGGTCCAACACTCAACCGACACTGCCAACCCAAGTATAGTGTCCAACACTCTACCGACACTGCCAACCCAAGCATGGTGTCCAACACTCTACCGACACTGCCAACCCAAGTATAGTGTCCAACACTCTACCGACACTGCCAACCCAAGCATGGTGTCCAACAGTCTACCGACACTGCCAACCCAAGCATGGTGTCCAACACTCTACCGACACTGCCAACCCTAGAATGGTGTCCAACACTCTACCGACACTGCCAACCCAAGCATGGTGTCCAACACTCTACCGACACTGCCAACCCAAGCATGTGGTCCAACACTCTACCGACACTGCCAACCCAAGCATGGTGTCCAACACTCTACCGACACTGCTAACCCAAGCATGGTGTCCAACACTCTACCGACACTGCCAACCCAAGCATGGTGTCCAACACGCTACCGACACTGCCAACCCAAGCATGATGTCCAACACTCTACCGACACTGCCAACCCAAGCATGTGGTCCAACACTCTACCGACACTGCCAACCCAAGCATGGTGTCCAACACTCTACTGACACTGCCAACCCAAGCATGGTGTCCAACACTCTACCGACACTGCCAACCCAAACATGGTGTCCAACACTCTACCGACACTGCCAACCCAAGCATGGTGTCCAACACTCTACCGACACTGCCAACCCAAGCATGGTGTCCAACACTCTACCGACACTGCCAACCCAAGCATGGTGTCCAACACTCTACCGACACTGCCAACCCAAGTATGTGGTCCAACACTCTACCGACACTGCCAACCCAAGCATGGTGTCCAACACTCTACCGACACTGCCAACCCAAGCATGCGGTCCAACACTCTACCGACACTGCCAACCCAAGTATGTGGTCCAACACTCTACCGACACTGCCAACCCAAGCATGATGTCCAACACTCTACCGACACTGCCAACCCAAACATGGTGTCCAACACTCTACCGACACTGCCAACCCAAGCATGGTGTCCAACACTCTACCGACACTGCCAACCCAAGCATGGTGTCCAACACTCTACCGACACTGCCAACCCAAGCATGGTGTCCAACACTCTACCGACACAGCCAAGCCAAGCATAGTGTCCAACACTCTACCGACACTGCCAACCCAAGCATGGTGTCCAACACTCTACCGACACTGCCAACCCAAGCATGGTGTCCAACACTCTACCGACACAGCCAACCCAAGCATATTGTCCAACACTCTACCGACACTGCCAACCCAAGCATGGTGTCCAACACTCTACCGACACTGCCAACCCAAGCATGGTGTCCAACACTCTACCGACACAGCCAACCCAAGCATGGTGTCCAACACTCTACCGACACAGCCAACCCAAGCATGGTGTCCAACACTCTACCGACACTGCCAACCCAAGCATGGTGTCCAACACTCTACCGACACTGCCAACCCAAGCATGGTGTCCAACACTCTACCGACGCTGCCAACCCAAGCATGGTGTCCAACACTCTACCGACACTGCCAATCCAAGCATGTGGTCCAACACTCTACCGACACTGCCAACCCAAGTATGGTGTCCAACACTCTACCGACACTGCCAACCCAAGCATGGTGTCCAACACTCTACCGACACTGCCAACCCAAGCATGGTGTCCAACAGTCTACCGACACTGCCAACCCAAGTATAGTGTCCAACACTCTACCGACACTGCCAACCCAAGCATGGTGTCCAACACTCTACCGACACTGCCAACCCAAGCATGGTGTCCAACACTCTACCGACACTGCCAACCCAAGCATGGTGTCCAACACTCTACCGACACTGCCAACCCAAGCATGGTGTCCAACACTCTACCGACACTGCCAACCCAAGCATGGTGTTCAATACTCTACCGACACAGCCAACCCAAGCATAGTGTCCAACACTCTACCGACACTGCCAACCCAAGCATGGTGTCCAACAGTCTACCGACACTGCCAACCCAAGCATGGTGTCCAACACTCTACCGACACTGCCAACCCAAGCATGGTGTCCAACACTCTACCGACACTGCCAATCCAAGCATGTGGTCCAACACTCTACCGACACTGCCAACCCAAGTATGGTGTCCAACACTCTACCGACACTGCCAACCCAAGCATGGTGTCCAACACTCTACCGACACTGCCAACCCAAGCATGGTGTCCAACAGTCTACCGACACTGCCAACCCAAGTATAGTGTCCAACACTCTACCGACACTGCCAACCCAAGCATGGTGTCCAACACTCTACCGACACTGCCAACCCAAGCATGGTGTCCAACACTCTACCGACACTACCAACCCAAGCATGGTGTCCAACACTCTACCGACACTGCCAACCCAAGCATGGTGTCCAACACTCTACCGACACAGCCAACCCAAGCATAGTGTCCAACACTCTACCGACACTGCCAACCCAAGCATGGTGTCCAACAGTCTACCGACACTGCCAACCCAAGCATGGTGTCCAACACTCTACCGACACTGCCAATCCAAGCATGTGGTCCAACACTCTACCGACACTGCCAACCCAAGTATGGTGTCCAACACTCTACCGACACTGCCAACCCAAGCATGGTGTCCAACACTCTACCGACACTGCCAACTCAAGCATGGTGTCCAACAGTCTACCGACACTGCCAACCCAAGCATGGTGTCCAACACTCTACCGACACTGCCAACCCAAGCATGGTCTCCAACACTCTACCGACACTGCCAACCCAAGCATGGTGTCCAACACTCTACCGACACAGCCAACCCAAGCATAGTGTCCAACACACTACCGACACTGCCAACCCAAGCATGGTGTCCAACACTCTACCGACACTGCCAACCCAAGCATGGTGTCCAACACTCTACCGACACTGCCAACCCAAGCATGGTGTCCATCACTCTACCGAGACTGCCAACCCAAGCATGGTGTCCAACACTCTACCGACACAGCCAACCCAAGCATAGTGTCCAACACTCTACCGACACTGCCAACCCAAGCATGGTGTCCAACACTCTACCGACACTGCCAACCCAAGCATGGTGTCCAACACTCTACCGACACTGCCAACCCAAGCATGGTGTCCAACACTCTACCGACACTGCCAACCCAAGCATGGTGTCCAACACTCTACCGACACTGCCAACCCAAGCATGGTGTCCAACACTCTACCGACACTGCCAACCCAAGCATGGTGTCCAACACTCTACCGACACTGCCAACCCAAGCATGGTGTCCAACACTCTACCGACACTGCCAACCCAAGCATGGTGTCCAACACTCTACCGACACTGCCAACCCAAGCATGGTGTCCAACACTCTACCGACACTGCCAACCAAAGTATTGTGTCCAACACTCTACGGACACTGCCAACCCAAGCATAGTGTCCAACACTCTACCGACACTGCCAACCCAAGCATGGTGTCCAACACTCTACCGACACTGCCAACCCAAGCATGGTGTCCAACACTCTACCGACACTGCCAACCCAAGCATAGTGTCCAACACTCTACCGACACTGCCAACCCAAGCATGGTGTCCAACACTCTACCGACACTGCCAACCCAAGCATGGTGTCCAACACTCTACCGACACTGCCAACCCAAGCATGGTGTCCAACACTCTACCGACACTGCCAACCCAAGCATGGTGTCCAACACTCTACCGACACTGCCAACCCAAGCATGGTGTCCAACACTCTAACGACACTGCCAACCCAAGCATGTGGTCCAACACTCTAACGACACTGCCAACCCAAACATGGGGTCCAACACTCTACCGACACTGCCAACCCAAGCATGGTGTCCAAAAGTCTACCGACACTGCCAACCCAAGTATAGTGTCCAACACTCTACCGACACTGCCAACCCAAGCATGGTGTCCAACACTCTACCGACACTGCCAACCCAAGCATGGTGTCCAACACTCTACCGACACTGCCAACCCAAGCATGGTGTCCCACACTCTACCGACACTGCCAACCCAAGCATGGTGTCCAACACTCTACCGACACTGCCAACCCAAGCATGGTGTCCAACACTCTACCGACACTGCCAACCCAAGCATGGTGTCCAACACTCTACCTACACTGCCAACCCAAGCATGGTGTCCAACACTCTACCGACACAGCCAACCCAAGCATAGTGTCCAACACTCTACCGACACTGCCAACCCAAGCATGGTCTTCAACACTCTACCGACACTGCCAACCCAAGCATGGTGTCCAACACTCTACCGACACTGCCAACCCAAGCATGGTGTCCAACACTCTACCGACACTGCCAACCCAAGCATGGTGTCCAACACTCTACCGACACAGCCAACCCAAGCATGGTGTCCAACACTCTACCGACACTGCCAACCCAAGCATGGTGTCCAACACTCTACCGACACTGCCAACCCAAGCATGGTGTCCAACACTCTACCGACACTGCCAACCCAAGCATGGTGTCCAACACTCTACCGACACTGCCAACCCAAGCATGGTGTCCAACACTCTACCGACACTGCCAACCCAAGCATGGTGTCCAACACTCTACCGACACAGCCAACCCAAGCATAGTGTCCAACACTCTACCGACACTGCCAACCCAAGCATGGTGTCCAACACTCTACCGACACTGCCAACCCAAGCATGGTGTCCAACACTCTACCGACACTGCCAACCCAAGCATGGTGTCCAACACTCTACCGACACAGCCAACCCAAGCATAGTGTCCAACACTCTACCGACACTGCCAACCCAAGCATGGTGTCCAACACTCTACCGACATTGCCAACCCAAGCATGGTGTCCAACACTCTACCGACACTGCCAACCCAAGCATGATGTCCAACACTCTACCGACACTGCCAACCCAAGCATGGTGTCCAACACTCTACCGACACAACCAACCCAAGCATAGTGTCCAACACTCTACCGACACTGCCAACCCAAGCATGGTGTCCAACACTCTACCGACACTGCCAACCCAAGCATGATGTCCAACACTCTACCGACACTGCCAACCCAAGCATGGTGTCCAACACTCTACCGACACTGCCAACCCAAGCATGGTGTCCAACACTCTACCGACACTGCCAACCCAAGCATGATGTCCAACACTCTACCGACACTGCCAACCCAAGCATGATGTCCAACACTCTACCGACACTGCCAACCCAAGCATGGTGTCCAACACTCTACCGACACTGCCAACCCAAGCATGGTGTCCAACACTCTACCGACACTGCCAACCCAAGCATGGTGTCCAACACTCTACCGAGACTGCCAACCCAAGCATGGTGTCCAACACTCTACCGACACAGCCAACCCAAGCATAGTGTCCAACACTCTACCGACACTGCCAACCCAATCATGGTGTCCAACACTCTACCGACACTGCCAACCCAAGCATGGTGTCCAACACTCTACCGACACTGCCAACCCAAGCATGGTGTCCAACACTCTACCGACACAGCCAACCCAAGCATAGTGTCCAACACTCTACCGACACTGCCAACCCAAGCATGGTGTCCAACACTCTACCGACACTGCCAACCCAAGCATGGTGTCCAACACTCTACCGACACTGCCAACCCAAGCATGGTGTCCAACACTCTACCGACACTGCCAACTCAAGCATGGTGTCCAACACTCTACCGACACTGCCAACCAAAGTATTGTGTCCAACACTCTACGGACACTGCCAACCCAAGCATAGTGTCCAACACTCTACCGACACTGCCAACCCAAGCATGGTGTCCAACACTCTACCGACACAGCCAACCCAAGCATGGTGTCCAACACTCTACCGACACTGCCAACCAAAGTATGGTGTCCAACACTCTACCGACACTGCCAACCCAAGCATGGTGTCCAACACTCTACCGACACTGCCAACCAAAGTATGGTGTCCAACACTCTACCGACACTGCCAACCCAAGCATGGTGTCCAACACTCTACCGACACTGCCAACCAAAGTATTGTGTCCAACACTCTACGGACACTGCCAACCCAAGCATAGTGTCCAACACTCTACCGACACTGCCAACCCAAGCATGGTGTCCAACACTCTACCGACACTGCCAACCCAAGCATGGTGTCCAACACTCTACCGACACTGCCAACCCAAGCATAGTGTCCAACACTCTACCGACACTGCCAACCCAAGCATGGTGTCCAACACTCTACCGACACTGCCAACCCAAGCATGGTGTCCAACACTCTACCGACACTGCCAACCCAAGCATGATGTCCAACACTCTACCGACACTGCCAACCCAAGCATGGTGTCCAACACTCTACCGACACAACCAACCCAAGCATAGTGTCCAACACTCTACCGACACTGCCAACCCAAGCATGGTGTCCAACACTCTACCGACACTGCCAACCCAAGCATGATGTCCAACACTCTACCGACACTGCCAACCCAAGCATGGTGTCCAACACTCTACCGACACTGCCAACCCAAGCATGGTGTCCAACAGTCTACCGACACTGCCAACCCAAGCATAGTGTCCAACACTCTACCGACACTGCCAACCCAAGCATGGTGTCCAACAATCTACCGACACTGCCAACCCAAGCATGGTGTCCAACACTCTACCGACACTGCCAACCCAAGCATGTGGTCCAACACTCTACCGACACTGCCAACCCAAGCATGGTGTCCAACACTCTACCGACACTGCCAACCCAAGCATAGTGTCCAACACTCTACCGACACTGCCAACCCAAGTATGGTGTCCAACACTCTACCGACACTGCCAACCCTAGAATGGTGTCCAACACTCTACCGACAATGCCAACCCAAGCATGGTGTCCGACACTCTACCGACACTGCCAACCCAAGCATGGTGTCCAACACTCTACCGACACTGCCAACCCAAGCATGGTGTCCAACACTCTACCGACACTGCCAACCCAAGCATGGTGTCCAACACTCTACCGACACTGCCAACTCAAACATGGTGTCCAACACTCTACCGACACTGCCAACCCAAGCATGGTGTCCAACACTCTACCGACACTGCCAACCCAAGTATAGTGTCCAACACTCTACCGACACTGCCAACCCAAGCATGGTGTCCAACACTCTACCGACACTGCCAACCCAAGTATAGTGTCCAACACTCTACCGACACTGCCAACCCAAGCATGGTGTCCAACACTCTACCGACACTGCCAACCCAAGCATAGTGTCCAACACTCTACCGACACTGCCAACCCAAGCATGGTGTCCAACACTCTACCGACACTGCCAACCCAAGTATAGTGTCCAACACTCTACCGACACTGCCAACCCAACCATGGTGTCCAACACTCTACCGACACTGCCAACCCAAGCATGGTGTCCAACACTCTACCGACACTGCCAACCCAAGCATGGTGTCCAACACTCTACCGACACTGCCAACTCAAACATGGTGTCCAACACTCTACCGACACTGCCAACCCAAGCATGGTGTCCAACACTCTACCGACACTGCCAACCCAAGCATAGTGTCCAACACTCTACCGACACTGCCAACCCAAGCATGGTGTCCAACACTCTACCGACACTGCCAACCCAAGTATAGTGTCCAACACTCTACCGACACTGCCAACCCAAGCATGGTGTCCAACACTCTACCGACACTGCCAACCCAAGCATGTGGTCCAACACTCTACCGACACTGCCAACCCAAGCATGATGTCCAACACTCTACCGACACTGCCAACCCAAGCATGGTGTCCAACACTCTACCGACACTGCCAACTCAAACATGGTGTCCAGCACTCTACCGACACTGCCAACCCAAGCATGGTGTCCAACACTCTACCGACACTGCCAACCCAAGTATAGTGTCCAACACTCTACCGACACTGCCAACCCAAGCATGGTGTCCAACACTCTGCCGACACTGCCAACCCAAGCATGTGGTCCAACACTCTACCGACACTGCCAACCCAAGCATGGTGTCCAACACTCTACCGACACTGCCAACCCAAGCATGTGGTCCAACACTCAACCGACACTGCCAACCCAAGTATAGTGTCCAACACTCTACCGACACTGCCAACCCAAGCATGGTGTCCAACACTCTACCGACACTGCCAACCCAAGTATAGTGTCCAACACTCTACCGACACTGCCAACCCAAGCATGGTGTCCAACAGTCTACCGACACTGCCAACCCAAGCATGGTGTCCAACACTCTACCGACACTGCCAACCCTAGAATGGTGTCCAACACTCTACCGACACTGCCAACCCAAGCATGGTGTCCAACACTCTACCGACACTGCCAACCCAAGCATGTGGTCCAACACTCTACCGACACTGCCAACCCAAGCATGGTGTCCAACACTCTACCGACACTGCTAACCCAAGCATGGTGTCCAACACTCTACCGACACTGCCAACCCAAGCATGGTGTCCAACACTCTACCGACACTGCCAACCCAAGCATGATGTCCAACACTCTACCGACACTGCCAACCCAAGCATGTGGTCCAACACTCTACCGACACTGCCAACCCAAGCATGGTGTCCAACACTCTACTGACACTGCCAACCCAAGCATGGTGTCCAACACTCTACCGACACTGCCAACCCAAACATGGTGTCCAACACTCTACCGACACTGCCAACCCAAGCATGGTGTCCAACACTCTACCGACACTGCCAACCCAAGTATAGTGTCCAACACTCTACCGACACTGCCAACCCAAGCATGGTGTCCAACACTCTACCGACACTGCCAACCCAAGTATGGTGTCCAACACTCTACCGACACTGCCAACCCAAGTATGTGGTCCAACACTCTACCGACACTGCCAACCCAAGCATGGTGTCCAACACTCTACCGACACTGCCAACCCAAGCATGCGGTCCAACACTCTACCGACACTGCCAACCCAAGTATGTGGTCCAACACTCTACCGACACTGCCAACCCAAGCATGATGTCCAACACTCTACCGACACTGCCAACCCAAACATGGTGTCCAACACTCTACCGACACTGCCAACCCAAGCATGGTGTCCAACACTCTACCGACACTGCCAACCCAAGCATGGTGTCCAACACTCTACCGACACTGCCAACCCAAGCATGGTGTCCAACACTCTACCGACACAGCCAAGCCAAGCATAGTGTCCAACACTCTACCGACACTGCCAACCCAAGCATGGTGTCCAACACTCTACCGACACTGCCAACCCAAGCATGGTGTCCAACACTCTACCGACACAGCCAACCCAAGCATATTGTCCAACACTCTACCGACACTGCCAACCCAAGCATGGTGTCCAACACTCTACCGACACAGCCAACCCAAGCATATTGTCCAACACTCTACCGACACTGCCAACCCAAGCATGGTGTCCAACACTCTACCGACACTGCCAACCCAAGCATGGTGTCCAACACTCTACCGACACAGCCAACCCAAGCATGGTGTCCAACACTCTACCGACACAGCCAACCCAAGCATGGTGTCCAACACTCTACCGACACAGCCAACCCAAGCATGGTGTCCAACACTCTACCGACACAGCCAACCCAAGCATGGTGTCCAACACTCTACCGACACTGCCAACCCAAGCATGGTGTCCAACACTCTACCGACACTGCCAACCCAAGCATGGTGTCCAACAGTCTACCGACACTGCCAACCCAAGCATGGTGTCCAACACTCTACCGACGCTGCCAACCCAAGCATGGTGTCCAACACTCTACCGACACTGCCAATCCAAGCATGTGGTCCAACACTCTACCGACACTGCCAACCCAAGTATGGTGTCCAACACTCTACCGACACTGCCAACCCAAGCATGGTGTCCAACACTCTACCGACACTGCCAACCCAAGCATGGTGTCCAACAGTCTACCGACACTGCCAACCCAAGTATAGTGTCCAACACTCTACCGACACTGCCAACCCAAGCATGGTGTCCAACACTCTACCGACACTGCCAACCCAAGCATGGTGTCCAACACTCTACCGACACTGCCAACCCAAGCATGGTGTCCAACACTCTACCGACACTGCCAACCCAAGCATGGTGTCCAACACTCTACCGACACTGCCAACCCAAGCATGGTGTTCAATACTCTACCGACACAGCCAACCCAAGCATAGTGTCCAACACTCTACCGACACTGCCAACCCCAGCATGGTGTCCAACAGTCTACCGACACAGCCAACCCAAGCATGGTGTCCAACACTCTACCGACACTGCCAACCCAAGCATGGTGTCCAACACTCTACCGACACTGCCAATCCAAGCATGTGGTCCAACACTCTACCGACACTGCCAACCCAAGTATGGTGTCCAACACTCTACCGACACTGCCAACCCAAGCATGGTGTCCAACACTCTACCGACACTGCCAACCCAAGCATGGTGTCCAACAGTCTACCGACACTGCCAACCCAAGTATAGTGTCCAACACTCTACCGACACTGCCAACCCAAGCATGGTGTCCAACACTCTACCGACACTGCCAACCCAAGCATGGTGTCCAACACTCTACCGACATTACCAACCCAAGCATGGTGTCCAACACTCTACCGACACTGCCAACCCAAGCATGGTGTCCAACACTCTACCGACACAGCCAACCCAAGCATAGTGTCCAACACTCTACCGACACTGCCAACCCAAGCATGGTGTCCAACAGTCTACCGACACTGCCAACCCAAGCATGGTGTCCAACACTCTACCGACACTGCCAACCCAAGCATGGTGTCCAACACTCTACCGACACTGCCAATCCAAGCATGTGGTCCAACACTCTACCGACACTGCCAACCCAAGTATGGTGTCCAACACTCTACCGACACTGCCAACCCAAGCATGGTGTCCAACACTCTACCGACAGTGCCAACCCAAGCATGGTGTCGAACAGTCTACCGACACTGCCAACCCAAGCATGGTGTCCAACACTCTACCGACACTGCCAACCCAAGCATGGTGTCCAACACTCTACCGACACTGCCAACCCAAGCATGGTGTGCAACACTCTACCGACACAGCCAACCCAAGCATAGTGTCCAACACTCTACCGACACTGCCAACCCAAGCATGGTGTCCAACACTCTACCGACACTGCCAACCCAAGCATGGTGTCCAACACTCTACCGACACTGCCAACCCAAGCATGGTGTCCAACACTCTACCGACACTGCCAACCCAAGCATGGTGTCCAACACTCTACCGACACTGCCAACCCAAGCATGGTGTCCAACACTCTACCGACACTGCCAACCCAAGCATGGTGTCCAACACTCTACCGACACTGCCAACCCAAGCATGGTGTCCAACACTCTACCGACACTGCCAACCCAAGCATGGTGTCCAACACTCTACCGACACTGCCAACCCAAGCATGGTGTCCAACACTCTACCGACACTGCCAACCAAAGTATTGTGTCCAACAATCTACCGACACTGCCAACCCAAGCATAGTGTCCAACACTCTACCGACACTGCCAACCCAAGCATGGTGTCCAACACTCTACCGACACTGCCAACCCAAGCATGGTGTCCAACACTCTACCGACACTGCCAACCCAAGCATTGTGTCCAACACTCTACCGACACTGCCAACCCAAGCATGGTGTCCAACACTCTACCGACACTGCCAACCCAAGCATGGTGTCCAACACTCTACCGACACTGCCAACCCAAGCATGGTGTCCAACACTCTACCGACACTGCCAACCAAAGTATTGTGTCCAACACTCTACCGACACTGCCAACCCAAGCATGGTGTCCAACACTCTAACGACACTGCCAACCCAAGCATGTGGTCCAACACTCTACCGACACTGCCAACCCAAACATGGGGTCCAACACTCTACCGACACTGCCAACCCAAGCATGGTGTCCAAAAGTCTACCGACACTGCCAACCCAAGTATAGTGTCCAACACTCTACCGACACTGCCAACCCAAGCATGGTGTCCAACACTCTACCGACACTGCCAACCCAAGCATGGTGTCCAACACTCTACCGACACTGCCAACCCAAGCATGGTGTCCCACACTCTACCGACACTGCCAACCCAAGCATGGTGTCCAACACTCTACCGACACTGCCAACCCAAGCATGGTGTCCAACACTCTACCGACACTGCCAACCCAAGCATGGTGTCCAACACTCTACCGACACTGCCAACCCAAGCATGGTGTCCAACACTCTACCGACACAGCCAACCCAAGCATAGTGTCCAACACTCTACCGACACTGCCAACCCAAGCATGGTCTCCAACACTCTACCGACACTGCCAACCCAAGCATAGTGTCCAACACTCTACCGACACTGCCAACCCAAGCATGGTGTCCAACACTCTACCGACACTGCCAACCCAAGCATGGTGTCCAACACTCTACCGACACAGCCAACCCAAGAATAGTGTCCAACACTCTACCGACACTGCCAACCCAAGCATGGTGTCCAACACTCTACCGACACAGCCAACCCAAGCATAGTGTCCAACACTCTACCGACACTGCCAACCCAAGCATGGTGTCCAACACTCTACCGACACTGCCAACCCAAGCATGGTGTCCAACACTCTACCGACACTGCCAACCCAAGCATGATGTCCAACACTCTACCGACACTGCCAACCCAAGCATGGTGTCCAACACTCTACCGACACAACCAACCCAAGCATAGTGTCCAACACTCTAACGACACTGCCAACCCAAGCATGGTGTCCAACAGTCTACCGACACTGCCAACCCAAGTATAGTGTCCAACACTCTACCGACACTGCCAACCCAAGCATGGTGTCCAACACTCTACCGACACTGCCAACCCAAGCATGGTGTCCAACACTCTACCGACATTACCAACCCAAGCATGGTGTCCAACACTCTACCGACACTGCCAACCCAAGCATGGTGTCCAACACTCTACCGACACAGCCAACCCAAGCATAGTGTCCAACACTCTACCGACACTGCCAACCCAAGCATGGTGTCCAACAGTCTACCGACACTGCCAACCCAAGCATGGTGTCCAACACTCTACCGACACTGCCAACCCAAGCATGGTGTCCAACACTCTACCGACACTGCCAATCCAAGCATGTGGTCCAACACTCTACCGACACTGCCAACCCAAGTATGGTGTCCAACACTCTACCGACACTGCCAACCCAAGCATGGTGTCCAACACTCTACCGACAGTGCCAACCCAAGCATGGTGTCGAACAGTCTACCGACACTGCCAACCCAAGCATGGTGTCCAACACTCTACCGACACTGCCAACCCAAGCATGGTGTCCAACACTCTACCGACACTGCCAACCCAAGCATGGTGTGCAACACTCTACCGACACAGCCAACCCAAGCATAGTGTCCAACACTCTACCGACACTGCCAACCCAAGCATGGTGTCCAACACTCTACCGACACTGCCAACCCAAGCATGGTGTCCAACACTCTACCGACACTGCCAACCCAAGCATGGTGTCCAACACTCTACCGACACTGCCAACCCAAGCATGGTGTCCAACACTCTACCGACACTGCCAACCCAAGCATGGTGTCCAACACTCTACCGACACTGCCAACCCAAGCATGGTGTCCAACACTCTACCGACACTGCCAACCCAAGCATGGTGTCCAACACTCTACCGACACTGCCAACCCAAGCATGGTGTCCAACACTCTACCGACACTGCCAACCCAAGCATGGTGTCCAACACTCTACCGACACTGCCAACCAAAGTATTGTGTCCAACAATCTACCGACACTGCCAACCCAAGCATAGTGTCCAACACTCTACCGACACTGCCAACCCAAGCATGGTGTCCAACACTCTACCGACACTGCCAACCCAAGCATGGTGTCCAACACTCTACCGACACTGCCAACCCAAGCATTGTGTCCAACACTCTACCGACACTGCCAACCCAAGCATGGTGTCCAACACTCTACCGACACTGCCAACCCAAGCATGGTGTCCAACACTCTACCGACACTGCCAACCCAAGCATGGTGTCCAACACTCTACCGACACTGCCAACCAAAGTATTGTGTCCAACACTCTACCGACACTGCCAACCCAAGCATGGTGTCCAACACTCTAACGACACTGCCAACCCAAGCATGTGGTCCAACACTCTACCGACACTGCCAACCCAAACATGGGGTCCAACACTCTACCGACACTGCCAACCCAAGCATGGTGTCCAAAAGTCTACCGACACTGCCAACCCAAGTATAGTGTCCAACACTCTACCGACACTGCCAACCCAAGCATGGTGTCCTACACTCTACCGACACTGCCAACCCAAGCATGGTGTCCAACACTCTACCGACACTGCCAACCCAAGCATGGTGTCCCACACTCTACCGACACTGCCAACCCAAGCATGGTGTCCAACACTCTACCGACACTGCCAACCCAAGCATGGTGTCCAACACTCTACCGACACTGCCAACCCAAGCATGGTGTCCAACACTCTACCGACACTGCCAACCCAAGCATGGTGTCCAACACTCTACCGACACAGCCAACCCAAGCATAGTGTCCAACACTCTACCGACACTGCCAACCCAAGCATGGTCTCCAACACTCTACCGACACTGCCAACCCAAGCATAGTGTCCAACACTCTACCGACACTGCCAACCCAAGCATGGTGTCCAACACTCTACCGACACTGCCAACCCAAGCATGGTGTCCAACACTCTACCGACACAGCCAACCCAAGAATAGTATCCAACACTCTACCGACACTGCCAACCCAAGCATGGTGTCCAACACTCTACCGACACAGCCAACCCAAGCATAGTGTCCAACACTCTACCGACACTGCCAACCCAAGCATGGTGTCCAACACTCTACCGACACTGCCAACCCAAGCATGGTGTCCAACACTCTACCGACACTGCCAACCCAAGCATGATGTCCAACACTCTACCGACACTGCCAACCCAAGCATGGTGTCCAACACTCTACCGACACAACCAACCCAAGCATAGTGTCCAACACTCTAACGACACTGCCAACCCAAGCATGGTGTCCAACACTCTACCGACACTGCCAACCCAAGCATGATGTCCAACACTCTACCGACACTGCCAACCCAAGCATGGTGTCCAACACTCTACCGACACAGCCAACCCAAGCATGGTGTCCAACACTCTACCGACACTGCCAACCCAAGCATGATGTCCAACACTCTACCGACACTGCCAACCCAAACATGGTGTCCAACAGTCTACCGACACTGCCACCCCAAGCATGGTGTCCAACAGTCTACCGACACTGCCAACCCAAGCATGGTGTCCAACACTCTACCGACACTGCCAACCCAAGCATGATGTCCAACACTCTACCGACACTGCCAACCCAAGCATGATGTCCAACACTCTACCGACACTGCCAACCCAAGCATGGTGTCCAACAGTCTACCGACACTGCCAACCCAAGCATAGTGTCCAACACTCTACCGACACTGCCAACCCAAGCATGGTGTCCAACACTCTAACGACACTGCCAACCCAAGCATGTGGTACAACACTCTACCGACACTGCCAACCCAAGCACGGTGTCCAACACTCTACCGACACTGCCAACCCAAGCATGGTGTCCAACACTCTACCGACACTGCCAACCCAAGCATGGTGTCCAACACTCTACCGACACTGCCAACCCAAGCATGGTGTCCAACACTCTACCGACACTGCCAACCCAAGCATGTGGTCCAACACTCTACCGACACTGCCAACCGAAGCATGGTGTCCAACACTCTACCGACACTGCTAACCCAAGCATGGTGTTCAACACTCTACCGACACGGCCAACCCAAGTATGGTGTCCAACACTCTACCGACACTGCCAACCGAAGCATGGTGTCCAACACCCTACCGACACTGCCAACCCAAGCATGGTGTCCAACACTCTACCGACACTGCCAACCCAAGCATGTGGTCCAACACTCTACCGACACTGCCAACCCAAGTATGGTGTCCAACACTCTACCGACACTGCCAACCCAAGCATGGTGTCCAACACTCTACCGACACTGCCAACCCAAGCATGGTGTCCAACACTCTACCGACACTGCCAACCCAAGTATGGTGTCCAACACTCTACCGACACTGCCAACCCAAGCATGGTGTCCAACACCCTACCGACACTGCCAACCCAAGCATGGTGTCCAACACTCTACCGACACTGCCAACCCAAGCATGTGGTCCAACACTCTACCGACACTGCCAACCCAAGTATGGTGTCCAACACTCTACCGACACTGCCAACCCAAGCATGGTGTCCAACACTCTACCGACACTGCCAACCCAAGCATGGTGTCCAACACTCTACCGACACTGCCAACCCAAGCATGGTGTCCAACACTCTACCGACACTGCCAACCCAAGTATGGTGTCCAACACTCTACCGACACTGCCAACCCAAGCATGATGTCCAACACTCTACCGACACTGCCAACCCAAACATGGTGTCCAACAGTCTACCGACACTGCCAACCCAAGCATGGTATCCAACACTCTAACGACACTGCCAACCCAAAAATGTGGTCCAACACTCTACCCACACTGCCAACCCAAGCATGGTGTCCAACACTCTACCGACACTGCCAACCCAAGCATGGTGTCCAACACTCTACCGACACAGCCAACCCAAGCATGGTGTCCAACACTCTACCGACACTGCCAACCCAAGCATGGTGTCCAACACTCTACCGACACTGCCAACCCAAGCATGGTGTCCAACACTCTACCGACACTGCCAACCCAAGCATGGTGTCCAACACTCTACCGACACTGCCAACCCAAGCATGATGTCCAACACTCTACCGACACTGCCAACCCAAGCATGTGGTCCAACACTCTACCGACACTGCCAACCCAAGCAGGGTGTCCAACACTCTACTGACACTGCCAACCCAAGCATGGTGTCCAACACTCTACCGACACTGCCAACCCAAGTATAGTGTCCAACACTCTACCGACACTGCCAACCCAAGCATGGTGTCCAACACTCTACCGACACTGCCAACCCAAGCATAGTGTCCAACACTCTACCGACACTGCCAACCCAATCATGGTGTCCAACACTCTACCGACACTGCCAACCCAAGTATAGTGTCCAACACTCTACCGACACTGCCAACCCAAGCATGGTGTCCAACACTCTACCGACACTGCCAACCCAAGTACAGTGTCCAACACTCTACCGACACTGCCAACCAAAGTATGGTGTCCAACACTCTACCGACACTGCCAACCCAAGCATAGTGTCCAACACTCTACCGACACTGCCAACCCAAGCATGGTGTCCAACACTCTACCGACACTGCCAACCAAAGTATGGTGTCCAACACTCTACCGACACTGCCAACCCAAGCATAGTGTCCAACACTCTACCGACACTGCCAACCCAAGCATGGTGTCCAACACTCTACCGACACTGCCAACCCAAGCATGGTGTCCAACACTCTACCGACACTGCCAACCCAAGCATGGTGTCCAACACTCTACCGACACTGCCAACCAAAGTATGGTGTCCAACACTGTACAGACACTGCCAACCCAAGCATGGTGTCCAACACTCTACCGACACTGCCAACCAAAGTATGGTGTCCAACACTCTACCGACACTGCCAACCCAAGCATGGTGTCCAACACTCTACCGACACTGCCAACCAAAGTATGGTGTCCAACACTCTACCGACACTGCCAACCCAAGCATGGTGTCCAACACTCTACCGACACTGCCAACCAAAGTATTGTGTCCAACACTCTACGGACACTGCCAACCCAAGCATAGTGTCCAACACTCTACCGACACTGCCAACCCAAGCATGGTGTCCAACACTCTACCGACACTGCCAACCCAAGCATAGTGTCCAACACTCTACCGACACTGCCAACCCAAGCATAGTGTCCAACACTCTACCGACACTGCCAACCCAAGCATGGTGTCCAACACTCTACCGACACTGCCAAACCAAGCATGGTGTCCAACACTCTACCGACACTGCCAACCCAAGCATGGTGTCCAACAGTCTACCGACACTGCCAACCCAAGCATGGTGTCCAACACTCTACCGACGCTGCCAACCCAAGCATGGTGTCCAACACTCTACCGACACTGCCAATCCAAGCATGTGGTCCAACACTCTACCGACACTGCCAACCCAAGTATGGTGTCCAACACTCTACCGACACTGCCAACCCAAGCATGGTGTCCAACACTCTACCGACACTGCCAACCCAAGCATGGTGTCCAACAGTCTACCGACACTGCCAACCCAAGTATAGTGTCCAACACTCTACCGACACTGCCAACCCAAGCATGGTGTCCAACACTCTACCGACACTGCCAACCCAAGCATGGTGTCCAACACTCTACCGACACTGCCAACCCAAGCATGGTGTCCAACACTCTACCGACACTGCCAACCCAAGCATGGTGTCCAACACTCTACCGACACTGCCAACCCAAGCATGGTGTTCAATACTCTACCGACACAGCCAACCCAAGCATAGTGTCCAACACTCTACCGACACTGCCAACCCCAGCATGGTGTCCAACAGTCTACCGACACAGCCAACCCAAGCATGGTGTCCAACACTCTACCGACACTGCCAACCCAAGCATGGTGTCCAACACTCTACCGACACTGCCAATCCAAGCATGTGGTCCAACACTCTACCGACACTGCCAACCCAAGTATGGTGTCCAACACTCTACCGACACTGCCAACCCAAGCATGGTGTCCAACACTCTACCGACACTGCCAACCCAAGCATGGTGTCCAACAGTCTACCGACACTGCCAACCCAAGTATAGTGTCCAACACTCTACCGACACTGCCAACCCAAGCATGGTGTCCAACACTCTACCGACACTGCCAACCCAAGCATGGTGTCCAACACTCTACCGACATTACCAACCCAAGCATGGTGTCCAACACTCTACCGACACTGCCAACCCAAGCATGGTGTCCAACACTCTACCGACACAGCCAACCCAAGCATAGTGTCCAACACTCTACCGACACTGCCAACCCAAGCATGGTGTCCAACAGTCTACCGACACTGCCAACCCAAGCATGGTGTCCAACACTCTACCGACACTGCCAACCCAAGCATGGTGTCCAACACTCTACCGACACTGCCAATCCAAGCATGTGGTCCAACACTCTACCGACACTGCCAACCCAAGTATGGTGTCCAACACTCTACCGACACTGCCAACCCAAGCATGGTGTCCAACACTCTACCGACAGTGCCAACCCAAGCATGGTGTCGAACAGTCTACCGACACTGCCAACCCAAGCATGGTGTCCAACACTCTACCGACACTGCCAACCCAAGCATGGTGTCCAACACTCTACCGACACTGCCAACCCAAGCATGGTGTGCAACACTCTACCGACACAGCCAACCCAAGCATAGTGTCCAACACTCTACCGACACTGCCAACCCAAGCATGGTGTCCAACACTCTACCGACACTGCCAACCCAAGCATGGTGTCCAACACTCTACCGACACTGCCAACCCAAGCATGGTGTCCAACACTCTACCGACACTGCCAACCCAAGCATGGTGTCCAACACTCTACCGACACTGCCAACCCAAGCATGGTGTCCAACACTCTACCGACACTGCCAACCCAAGCATGGTGTCCAACACTCTACCGACACTGCCAACCCAAGCATGGTGTCCAACACTCTACCGACACTGCCAACCCAAGCATGGTGTCCAACACTCTACCGACACTGCCAACCCAAGCATGGTGTCCAACACTCTACCGACACTGCCAACCAAAGTATTGTGTCCAACAATCTACCGACACTGCCAACCCAAGCATAGTGTCCAACACTCTACCGACACTGCCAACCCAAGCATGGTGTCCAACACTCTACCGACACTGCCAACCCAAGCATGGTGTCCAACACTCTACCGACACTGCCAACCCAAGCATTGTGTCCAACACTCTACCGACACTGCCAACCCAAGCATGGTGTCCAACACTCTACCGACACTGCCAACCCAAGCATGGTGTCCAACACTCTACCGACACTGCCAACCCAAGCATGGTGTCCAACACTCTACCGACACTGCCAACCAAAGTATTGTGTCCAACACTCTACCGACACTGCCAACCCAAGCATGGTGTCCAACACTCTAACGACACTGCCAACCCAAGCATGTGGTCCAACACTCTACCGACACTGCCAACCCAAACATGGGGTCCAACACTCTACCGACACTGCCAACCCAAGCATGGTGTCCAAAAGTCTACCGACACTGCCAACCCAAGTATAGTGTCCAACACTCTACCGACACTGCCAACCCAAGCATGGTGTCCAACACTCTACCGACACTGCCAACCCAAGCATGGTGTCCAACACTCTACCGACACTGCCAACCCAAGCATGGTGTCCCACACTCTACCGACACTGCCAACCCAAGCATGGTGTCCAACACTCTACCGACACTGCCAACCCAAGCATGGTGTCCAACACTCTACCGACACTGCCAACCCAAGCATGGTGTCCAACACTCTACCGACACTGCCAACCCAAGCATGGTGTCCAACACTCTACCGACACAGCCAACCCAAGCATAGTGTCCAACACTCTACCGACACTGCCAACCCAAGCATGGTCTCCAACACTCTACCGACACTGCCAACCCAAGCATAGTGTCCAACACTCTACCGACACTGCCAACCCAAGCATGGTGTCCAACACTCTACCGACACTGCCAACCCAAGCATGGTGTCCAACACTCTACCGACACAGCCAACCCAAGAATAGTGTCCAACACTCTACCGACACTGCCAACCCAAGCATGGTGTCCAACACTCTACCGACACAGCCAACCCAAGCATAGTGTCCAACACTCTACCGACACTGCCAACCCAAGCATGATGTCCAACACTCTACCGACACTGCCAACCCAAGCATGGTGTCCAACACTCTACCGACACAGCCAACCCAAGCATGGTGTCCAACACTCTACCGACACTGCCAACCCAAGCATGATGTCCAACACTCTACCGACACTGCCAACCCAAACATGGTGTCCAACAGTCTACCGACACTGCCACCCCAAGCATGGTGTCCAACAGTCTACCGACACTGCCAACCCAAGCATGGTGTCCAACACTCTACCGACACTGCCAACCCAAGCATGATGTCCAACACTCTACCGACACTGCCAACCCAAGCATGATGTCCAACACTCTACCGACACTGCCAACCCAAGCATGGTGTCCAACAGTCTACCGACACTGCCAACCCAAGCATAGTGTCCAACACTCTACCGACACTGCCAACCCAAGCATGGTGTCCAACACTCTAACGACACTGCCAACCCAAGCATGTGGTACAACACTCTACCGACACTGCCAACCCAAGCACGGTGTCCAACACTCTACCGACACTGCCAACCCAAGCATGGTGTCCAACACTCTACCGACACTGCCAACCCAAGCATGGTGTCCAACACTCTACCGACACTGCCAACCCAAGCATGGTGTCCAACACTCTACCGACACTGCCAACCCAAGCATGTGGTCCAACACTCTACCGACACTGCCAACCGAAGCATGGTGTCCAACACTCTACCGACACTGCTAACCCAAGCATGGTGTTCAACACTCTACCGACACGGCCAACCCAAGTATGGTGTCCAACACTCTACCGACACTGCCAACCGAAGCATGGTGTCCAACACCCTACCGACACTGCCAACCCAAGCATGGTGTCCAACACTCTACCGACACTGCCAACCCAAGCATGTGGTCCAACACTCTACCGACACTGCCAACCCAAGTATGGTGTCCAACACTCTACCGACACTGCCAACCCAAGCATGGTGTCCAACACTCTACCGACACTGCCAACCCAAGCATGGTGTCCAACACTCTACCGACACTGCCAACCCAAGTATGGTGTCCAACACTCTACCGACACTGCCAACCCAAGCATGGTGTCCAACACCCTACCGACACTGCCAACCCAAGCATGGTGTCCAACACTCTACCGACACTGCCAACCCAAGCATGTGGTCCAACACTCTACCGACACTGCCAACCCAAGTATGGTGTCCAACACTCTACCGACACTGCCAACCCAAGCATGGTGTCCAACACTCTACCGACACTGCCAACCCAAGCATGGTGTCCAACACTCTACCGACACTGCCAACCCAAGCATGGTGTCCAACACTCTACCGACACTGCCAACCCAAGTATGGTGTCCAACACTCTACCGACACTGCCAACCCAAGCATGATGTCCAACACTCTACCGACACTGCCAACCCAAACATGGTGTCCAACAGTCTACCGACACTGCCAACCCAAGCATGGTATCCAACACTCTAACGACACTGCCAACCCAAAAATGTGGTCCAACACTCTACCCACACTGCCAACCCAAGCATGGTGTCCAACACTCTACCGACACTGCCAACCCAAGCATGGTGTCCAACACTCTACCGACACAGCCAACCCAAGCATGGTGTCCAACACTCTACCGACACTGCCAACCCAAGCATGGTGTCCAACACTCTACCGACACTGCCAACCCAAGCATGGTGTCCAACACTCTACCGACACTGCCAACCCAAGCATGGTGTCCAACACTCTACCGACACTGCCAACCCAAGCATGATGTCCAACACTCTACCGACACTGCCAACCCAAGCATGTGGTCCAACACTCTACCGACACTGCCAACCCAAGCAGGGTGTCCAACACTCTACTGACACTGCCAACCCAAGCATGGTGTCCAACACTCTACCGACACTGCCAACCCAAGTATAGTGTCCAACACTCTACCGACACTGCCAACCCAAGCATGGTGTCCAACACTCTACCGACACTGCCAACCCAAGCATAGTGTCCAACACTCTACCGACACTGCCAACCCAATCATGGTGTCCAACACTCTACCGACACTGCCAACCCAAGTATAGTGTCCAACACTCTACCGACACTGCCAACCCAAGCATGGTGTCCAACACTCTACCGACACTGCCAACCCAAGTACAGTGTCCAACACTCTACCGACACTGCCAACCAAAGTATGGTGTCCAACACTCTACCGACACTGCCAACCCAAGCATAGTGTCCAACACTCTACCGACACTGCCAACCCAAGCATGGTGTCCAACACTCTACCGACACTGCCAACCAAAGTATGGTGTCCAACACTCTACCGACACTGCCAACCCAAGCATAGTGTCCAACACTCTACCGACACTGCCAACCCAAGCATGGTGTCCAACACTCTACCGACACTGCCAACCCAAGCATGGTGTCCAACACTCTACCGACACTGCCAACCCAAGCATGGTGTCCAACACTCTACCGACACTGCCAACCAAAGTATGGTGTCCAACACTGTACAGACACTGCCAACCCAAGCATGGTGTCCAACACTCTACCGACACTGCCAACCCAAGCATGGTGTCCAACACTCTACCGACACTGCCAACCAAAGTATGGTGTCCAACACTCTACCGACACTGCCAACCCAAGCATGGTGTCCAACACTCTACCGACACTGCCAACCAAAGTATGGTGTCCAACACTCTACCGACACTGCCAACCCAAGCATGGTGTCCAACACTCTACCGACACTGCCAACCAAAGTATTGTGTCCAACACTCTACGGACACTGCCAACCCAAGCATAGTGTCCAACACTCTACCGACACTGCCAACCCAAGCATGGTGTCCAACACTCTACCGACACTGCCAACCCAAGCATAGTGTCCAACACTCTACCGACACTGCCAACCCAATCATGGTGTCCAACACTCTACCGACACTGCCAACCCAAGTATAGTGTCCAACACTCTACCGACACTGCCAACCCAAGCATGGTGTCCAACACTCTACCGACACTGCCAACCCAAGTACAGTGTCCAACACTCTACCGACACTGCCAACCAAAGTATGGTGTCCAACACTCTACCGACACTGCCAACCCAAGCATAGTGTCCAACACTCTACCGACACTGCCAACCCAAGCATGGTGTCCAACACTCTACCGACACTGCCAACCAAAGTATGGTGTCCAACACTCTACCGACACTGCCAACCCAAGCATAGTGTCCAACACTCTACCGACACTGCCAACCCAAGCATGGTGTCCAACACTCTACCGACACTGCCAACCCAAGCATGGTGTCCAACACTCTACCGACACTGCCAACCCAAGCATGGTGTCCAACACTCTACCGACACTGCCAACCAAAGTATGGTGTCCAACACTGTACAGACACTGCCAACCCAAGCATGGTGTCCAACACTCTACCGACACTGCCAACCAAAGTATGGTGTCCAACACTCTACCGACACTGCCAACCCAAGCATGGTGTCCAACACTCTACCGACACTGCCAACCAAAGTATGGTGTCCAACACTCTACCGACACTGCCAACCCAAGCATGGTGTCCAACACTCTACCGACACTGCCAACCAAAGTATTGTGTCCAACACTCTACGGACACTGCCAACCCAAGCATAGTGTCCAACACTCTACCGACACTGCCAACCCAAGCATGGTGTCCAACACTCTACCGACACTGCCAACCCAAGCATAGTGTCCAACACTCTACCGACACTGCCAACCCAAGCATAGTGTCCAACACTCTACCGACACTGCCAACCCAAGCATGGTGTCCAACACTCTACCGACACTGCCAACCCAAGCATGGTGTCCAACACTCTACCGACACTGCCAACCCAAGCATGGTGTCCAACACTCTACCGACACTGCCAACCCAAGCATGGTGTCCAACACTCTACCGACACTGCCAACCCAAGCATGGTGTCCAACACTCTACCGACACTGCCAACCCAAGCATGGTGTCCAACACTCTACCGACACTGCCAACCCAAGCATGGTGTCCAACACTCTACCGACACTGCCAACTCAAGCATGGTGTCCAACACTCTACCGACACTGCCAACCAAAGTATTGTGTCCAACACTCTACGGACACTGCCAACCCAAGCATAGTGTCCAACACTCTACCGACACTGCCAACCCAAGCATGGTGTCCAACACTCTACCGACACAGCCAACCCAAGCATGGTGTCCAACACTCTACCGACACTGCCAACCAAAGTATGGTGTCCAACACTCTACCGACACTGCCAACCCAAGCATGGTGTCCAACACTCTACCGACACTGCCAACCAAAGTATGGTGTCCAACACTCTACCGACACTGCCAACCCAAGCATGGTGTCCAACACTCTACCGACACTGCCAACCAAAGTATTGTGTCCAACACTCTACGGACACTGCCAACCCAAGCATAGTGTCCAACACTCTACCGACACTGCCAACCCAAGCATGGTGTCCAACACTCTACCGACACTGCCAACCCAAGCATGGTGTCCAACACTCTACCGACACTGCCAACCCAAGCATAGTGTCCAACACTCTACCGACACTGCCAACCCAAGCATGGTGTCCAACACTCTACCGACACTGCCAACCCAAGCATGGTGTTCAACACTCTACCGACACTGCCAACCCAAGCATGGTGTCCAACACTCTACCGACACTGCCAACCCAAGCATGGTGTCCAACACTCTACCGACACTGCCAACCCAAGCATGGTGTCCAACACTCTACCGACACTGCCAACCCAAGCATGGTGTCCAACACTCTACCGACACTGCCAACCCAAGCATGGTGTCCAACACTCTACCGACACTGCCAACCCAAGCATGGTGTCCAACACTCTACCGACACTGCCAACCCAAGCATGGTGTCCAACACTCTACCGACACTGCCAACCAAAGTATTGTGTCCAACACTCTACGGACACTGCCAACCCAAGCATAGTGTCCAACACTCTACCGACACTGCCAACCCAAGCATGGTGTCCAACACTCTACCGACACTGCCAACCCAAGCATAGTGTCCAACACTCTACCGACACTGCCAACCCAAGCATGGTGTCCAACACTCTACCGACACTGCCAACCCAAGCATGGTGTCCAACACTCTACCGACACTGCCAACCCAAGCATGGTGTCCAACACTCTACCGACACTGCCAACCCAAGCATGGTGTCCAACACTCTACCGACACTGCCAACCCAAGCATGGTGTCCAACACTCTAACGACACTGCCAACCCAAGCATGTGGTCCAACACTCTACCGACACTGCCAACCCAAGCATGGTGTGCAACACTCTACCGACACTGCCAACCCAAGCATGGTGTTCAACACTCTACCGACACTGCCAACCCAAGTATGGTGTCCAACACTCTACCGACACTGCCAACCCAAGCATGGTGTCCAACACCCTACCAACACTGCCAACCCAAGCATGGTGTCCAACACTCTACCGACACTGCCAACCCAAGCATGTGGTCCAACACTCTACCGACACTGCCAACCCAAGTATGGTGTCCAACATTCTACCAACACTGCCAACCCAAGCATGGTGTCCAACACTCTACCGACAATGCCAACCCAAGCATGATGTCCAACACTCTACCGACACTGCCAACCCAAACATGGTGTCCAACAGTCTACCGACACTGCCAACCCAAGCATGGTGTCCAACACTCTAACGACACTGCCAACCCAAGCATGTGGTCCAACACTCTACCCACACTGCCAACCCAAGCATGGTGTCCAACACTCTACCGACACTGCCAACCCAAGCATGGTGTCCAACACTCTACCGACACAGCCAACCCAAGCATGGTGTCCAACACTCTACCGACACTGCCAACCCAAGCATGGTGTCCAACACTCTACCGACACTGCCAACCCAAGCATGGTGTCCAACACTCTACCGACACTGCCAACCCAAGCATGGTGTCCAACACTCTACCGACACTGCCAACCCAAGCATGATGTCCAACACTCTACCGACACTGCCAACCCAAGCATGTGGTCCAACACTCTACCGACACTGCCAACCCAAGCATGGTAGTCCAACACTCTACTGACACTGCCAACCCAAGCATGGTGTCCAACACTCTACCGACACTGCCAACCCAAGTATAGTGTCCAACACTCTACCGACACTGCCAACCCAAGCATGGTGTCCAACACTCTACCGACACTGCCAACCCAAGCATGGTGTCCAACACTCTACCGACACTGCCAACCCAAGCATGGTGTCCAACACTCTACCGACACTGCCAACCCAAGCATGGTGTCCAACAGTCTACCGACACTGCCAACCCAAGCATGGTGTCCAACACTCTACCGACATTGCCAACCCAAGCATGGTGTCCAACACTCTACCGACATTGCCAACCAAAGTATGGTGTCCAACACTCTACCGACACTGCCAACCCAAGCATGGTGTCCAACACTCTACCGACATTGCCAACCAAAGTATGGTGTCCAACACTCTACCGACACTGCCAACCCAAGCATGGTGTCCAACACTCTACCGACACTGCCAACCAAAGTATGGTGTCCAACACTCCACCGACACTGCCAACCCAAGCATGGTGTCCAACACTCTACCGACACTGCCAACCAAAGTATGGTGTCCAACACTCTACCGACACTGCCAACCCAAGCATGGTGTCCAACACTCTACCGACACTGCCAACCAAAGTATGGTGTCCAACACTCTACCGACACTGCCAACCCAAGCATAGTGTCCAACACTCTACCGTCACTGCCAACCCAAGCATGGTGTCCAACACTCTACCGACACTGCCAACCCAAGCATGGTGTCCAACACTCTAACGACACTGCCAACCCAAGCATGTGGTCCAACACTCTACCGACACTGCCAACCAAAGCATGGTGTGCAACACTCTACCGACACTGCCAACCCAAGCATGGTGTTCAACACTCTACCGACACTGCCAACCCAAGTATGGTGTCCAACACTCTACCGACACTGCCAACCCAAGCATGGTGTCCAACACCCTACCAACACTGCCAACCCAAGCATGGTGTCCAACACTCTACCGACACTGCCAACCCAAGCATGTGGTCCAACACTCTACCGACACTGCCAACCCAAGTATGGTGTCCAACATTCTACCGACACTGCCAACCCAAGCATGGTGTCCAACACTCTACCGACACTGCCAACCCAAGCATGGTGTCCAACACTCTACCGACACTGCCAACCCAAGTATGGTGTCCAACACTCTACCGACACTGCCAACCCAAGCATGGTGTCCAACAACCTACCGACACTGCCAACCCAAGCAGGGTGTCCAACACTCTACCGACACTGCCAATCCAAGCATGTGGTCCAACACTCTACCGACACTGCCAACCCAAGTATGGTGTCCAACACTCTACCGACACTGCCAACCCAAGCATGGTGTCCAACACTCTACCGACACTGCCAACCCAAGCATGGTGTCCAACACTCTACCGACACTGCCAACCCAAGCATGGTGTCCAACACTCTACCGACACAGCCAACCCAAGCATAGTGTCCAACACTCTACCGACACTGCCAACCCAAGCATGGTGTCCAACACTCTACCGACAATGCCAACCCAAGCATGATGTCCAACACTCTACCGACACTGCCAACCCAAACATGGTGTCCAACAGTCTACCGACACTGCCAACCCAAGCATGGTGTCCAACACTCTAACGACACTGCCAACCCAAGCATGTGGTCCAACACTCTACCCACACTGCCAACCCAAGCATGGTGTCCAACACTCTACCGACACTGCCAACCCAAGCATGGTGTCCAACACTCTACCGACACAGCCAACCCAAGCATGGTGTCCAACACTCTACCGACACTGCCAACCCAAGCATGGTGTCCAACACTCTACCGACACTGCCAACCCAAGCATGGTGTCCAACACTCTACCGACACTGCCAACCCAAGCATGGTGTCCAACACTCTACCGACACTGCCAACCCAAGCATGATGTCCAACACTCTACCGACACTGCCAACCCAAGCATGTGGTCCAACACTCTACCGACACTGCCAACCCAAGCATGGTAGTCCAACACTCTACTGACACTGCCAACCCAAGCATGGTGTCCAACACTCTACCGACACAGCCAACCCAAGCATAGTGTCCAACACTCTACCGACACTGCCAACCCAAGCATGGTGTCCAACACTCTACCGACAATGCCAACCCAAGCATGATGTCCAACACTCTACCGACACTGCCAACCCAAGCATGGTAGTCCAACACTCTACTGACACTGCCAACCCAAGCATGGTGTCCAACACTCTACCGACACTGCCAACCCAAGTATAGTGTCCAACACTCTACCGACACTGCCAACCCAAGCATGGTGTCCAACACTCTACCGACACTGCCAACCCAAGCATAGTGTCCAACACTCTACCGACACTGCCAACCCAATCATGGTGTCCAACACTCTACCGACACTGCCAACCCAAGTATAGTGTTCAACACTCTACCGACACTGCCAACCCAAGCATGGTGTCCAACACTCTACCGACACTGCCAACCCAAGTATAGTGTCCAACACTCTACCGACACTGCCAACCCAAGCATGGTGTCCAACACTCTACCGACACTGCCAACCAAAGTATGGTGTCCAACACTCTACCGACACTGCCAACCCAAGCATGGTGTCCAACACTCTACCGACACTGCCAACCCAAGCATGGTGTCCAACACTCTACCGACACTGCCAACCCAAGCATGGTGTCCAACACTCTACCGACACTGCCAACCCAAGCATGGTGTCCAACAGTCTACCGACACTGCCAACCCAAGCATGGTGTCCAACACTCTACCGACATTGCCAACCCAAGCATGGTGTCCAACACTCTACCGACATTGCCAACCAAAGTATGGTGTCCAACACTCTACCGACACTGCCAACCCAAGCATGGTGTCCAACACTCTACCGACATTGCCAACCAAAGTATGGTGTCCAACACTCTACCGACACTGCCAACCCAAGCATGGTGTCCAACACTCTACCGACACTGCCAACCAAAGTATGGTGTCCAACACTCCACCGACACTGCCAACCCAAGCATGGTGTCCAACACTCTACCGACACTGCCAACCAAAGTATGGTGTCCAACACTCTACCGACACTGCCAACCCAAGCATGGTGTCCAACACTCTACCGACACTGCCAACCAAAGTATGGTGTCCAACACTCTACCGACACTGCCAACCCAAGCATGGTGTCCAACACTCTACCGACACTGCCAACCCAAGCATGGTGTCCAACACTCTAACGACACTGCCAACCCAAGCATGTGGTCCAACACTCTACCGACACTGCCAACCCAAGCATGGTGTGCAACACTCTACCGACACTGCCAACCCAAGCATGGTGTTCAACACTCTACCGACACTGCCAACCCAAGTATGGTGTCCAACACTCTACCGACACTGCCAACCCAAGCATGGTGTCCAACACCCTACCAACACTGCCAACCCAAGCATGGTGTCCAACACTCTACCGACACTGCCAACCCAAGCATGTGGTCCAACACTCTACCGACACTGCCAACCCAAGTATGGTGTCCAACATTCTACCGACACTGCCAACCCAAGCATGGTGTCCAACACTCTACCGACACTGCCAACCCAAGCATGGTGTCCAACACTCTACCGACACTGCCAACCCAAGTATGGTGTCCAACACTCTACCGACACTGCCAACCCAAGCATGGTGTCCAACACCCTACCGACACTGCCAACCCAAGCATGGTGTCCAACACTCTACCGACTCTGCCAATCCAAGCATGTGGTCCAACACTCTACCGACACTGCCAACCCAAGTATGGTGTCCAACACTCTACCGACACTGCCAACCCAAGCATGGTGTCCAACACTCTACCGACACTGCCAACCCAAGCATGGTGTCCAACACTCTACCGACACTGCCAACCCAAGCATGGTGTCCAACACTCTACCGACACAGCCAACCCAAGCATAGTGTCCAACACTCTACCGACACTGCCAACCCAAGCATGGTGTCCAACACTCTACCGACAATGCCAACCCAAGCATGATGTCCAACACTCTACCGACACTGCCAACCCAAACATGGTGTCCAACAGTCTACCGACACTGCCAACCCAAGCATGGTGTCCAACACTCTAACGACACTGCCAACCCAAGCATGTGGTCCAACACTCTACCCACACTGCCAACCCAAGCATGGTGTCCAACACTCTACCGACACTGCCAACCCAAGCATGGTGTCCAACACTCTACCGACACAGCCAACCCAAGCATGGTGTCCAACACTCTACCGACACTGCCAACCCAAGCATGGTGTCCAACACTCTACCGACACTGCCAACCCAAGCATGGTGTCCAACACTCTACCGACACTGCCAACCCAAGCATGGTGTCCAACACTCTACCGACACTGCCAACCCAAGCATGATGTCCAACACTCTACCGACACTGCCAACCCAAGTGTGGTCCAACACTCTACCGACACTGCCAACCCAAGCATGGTAGTCCAACACTCTACTGACACTGCCAACCCAAGCATGGTGTCCAACACTCTACCGACACTGCCAACCCAAGTATAGTGTCCAACACTCTACCGACACTGCCAACCCAAGCATGGTGTCCAACACTCTACCGACACTGCCAACCCAAGCATAGTGTCCAACACTCTACCGACACTGCCAACCCAATCATGGTGTCCAACACTCTACCGACACTGCCAACCCAAGTATAGTGTTCAACACTCTACCGACACTGCCAACCCAAGCATGGTGTCCAACACTCTACCGACACTGCCAACCCAAGTATAGTGTCCAACACTCTACCGACACTGCCAACCAAAGCATGGTGTCCAACACTCTACCGACACTGCCAACCAAAGTATGGTGTCTAACACTCTACCGACACTGCCAACCCAAGCATGGTGTCCAACACTCTACCGACACTGCCAACCCAAGCATGGTGTCCAACACTCTACCGACACTGCCAACGCAAGCATGGTGTCCAACACTCTACCGACACTGCCAACCCAAGCATGGTGTCCAACAGTCTACCGACACTGCCAACCCAAGCATGGTGTCCAACACTCTACCGACATTGCCAACCCAAGCATGGTGTCCAACACTCTACCGACATTGCCAACCAAAGTATGGTGTCCAACACTCTACCGACACTGCCAACCCAAGCATGGTGTCCAACACTCTACCGTCATTGCCAACCAAAGTATGGTGTCCAACACTCTACCGACACTGCCAACCCAAGCATGGTGTCCAACACTCTACCGACACTGCCAACCAAAGTATGGTGTCCAACACTCTACCGACACTGCCAACCCAAGCATGGTGTCCAACACTCTACCGACACTGCCAACCAAAGTATGGTGTCCAACACTCTACCGACACTGCCAACCCAAGCATGGTGTCCAACACTCTACCGACACTGCCAACCAAAGTATGGTGTCCAACACTCTACCGACACTGCCAACCCAAGCATAGTGTCCAACACTCTACCGACACTGCCAACCCAAGCATGGTGTCCAACACTCTACCGACACTGCCAACCAAAGTATGGTGTCCAACACTCTACCGACACTGCCAACCCAAGCATAGTGTCCAACACTCTACCGACACTGCCGACCCAAGCATGGTGTCCAACACTCCACCGACACTGCCAACCCAAGCATGGTGTCCAACACTCTACCGACACTGCCAACCCAAGCATGGTGTCCAACACTCTACCGACACTGCCAACCAAAGTATGGTGTCCAACACTCTACCGACACTGCCAACCCAAGCATGGTGTCCAACACTCTACCGACACTGCCAACCAAAGTATGGTGTCCAACACTCTACCGACACTGCCAACCCAAGCATGGTGTCCAACACTCTACCGACACTGCCAACCCAAGCATGGTGTTCAACACTCTACCGACACTGCCAACCCAAGTATGGTGTCCAACACTCTACCGACACTGCCAACCCAAGCATGGTGTCCAACACCCTACCGACACTGCCAACCCAAGCATGGTGTCCAACACCCTACCGACACTGCCAACCCAAGCATGGTGTCCAACACTCTACCGACACTGCCAACCCAAGCATGTGGTCCAACACTCTACCGACACTGCCAACCCAAGTATGGTGTCCAACACTCTACCGACACTGCCAACCCAAGCATGGTGTCCAACACTCTACCGACACTGCCAACCCAAGCATGGTGTCCAACACTCTACCGACACTGCCAACCCAAGCATGGTGTCCAAAACTCTACCGACACAGCCAACCCAAGCATAGTGTCCAACACTCTACCGACACTGCCAACCCAAGCATGGTGTCCAGCACTCTACCGACAATGCCAACCCAAGCATGATGTCCAACACTCTACCGACACTGCCAACCCAAACATGGTGTCCAACAGTCTACCGACACTGCCAACCCAAGCATGGTGTCCAACACTCTAACGACACTGCCAACCCAAGCATGTGGTCCAACACTCTACCCACACTGCCAACCCAAGCATGGTGTCCAACACTCTACCGACACTGCCAACCCAAGCATGGTGTCCAACACTCTACCGACACAGCCAACCCAAGCATGGTGTCCAACACTCTACCGACACTGCCAACCCAAGCATGGTGTCCAACACTCTACCGACACTGCCAACCCAAGCATGGTGTCCAACACTCTACCGACACTGCCAACCCAAGCATGGTGTCCAACACTCTACCGACACTGCCAACCCAAGCATGTGGTCCAACACTCTACCGACACTGCCAACCCAAGCATGGTGTCCAACACTCTACTGACACTGCCAACCCAAGCATGGTGTCCAACACTCTACCGACACTGCCAACCCAAGTATAGTGTCCAACACTCTACCGACACTGCCAACCCAAGCATGGTGTCCAACACTCTACCGACACTGCCAACCCAAGCATGTGGTCCAACACTCTACCGACACTGCCAACCCAAGTATAGTGTCCAACACTCTACCGACACTGCCAACCCAATCATGGTGTCCAACACTCTACCGACACTGCCAACCCAAGTATAGTGTCCAACACTCTACCGACACTGCCAACCCAAGCATGGTGTCCAACACTCTACCGACACTAACAACCCAAGTATAGTGTCCAACACTCTACCGACACTGCCAACCCAAGCATGGTGTCCAACACTCTACCGACACTGCCAACCAAAGTATGGTGTCCAACACTCTACCGACACTGCCAACCCAAGCATGGTGTCCAACACTCTACCGACACTGCCAACCAAAGTATGGTGTCCAACACTCTACCGACACTGCCAACCCAAGCATGGTGTCCAACACTCTACCGACATTGCCAACCAAAGTATGGTGTCCAACACTCTACCGACACTGCCAACCCAAGCATGGTGTCCAACACTCTACCGACACTGCCAACCAAAGTATGGTGTCCAACACTCTACCGACACTGCCAACCCAAGCATGGTGTCCAACACTCTACCGACACTGCCAACCAAAGTATGGTGTCCAACACTCTACCGACACTCCCAACCCAAGCATGGTGTCCAACACTCTACCGACACTGCCAACCAAAGTATGGTGTCCAACACTCTACCGACACTGCCAACCCAAGCATAGTGTCCAACACTCTACCGACACTGCCAACCCATGCATGGTGTCCAACACTCTACCGACACTGCCAACCAAAGTATGGTCTCCAACACTCTACCGACACTGCCAACCCAAGCATAGTGTCCAACACTCTACCGACACTGCCAACCCAAGCATGGTGTCCAACACTCCACCGACACTGCCAACCCAAGCATGGTGTCCAACACTCTACCGACACTGCCAACCCAAGCATGGTGTCCAACACTCTACCGACACTGCCAACCAAAGTATGGTGTCCAACACTCTACCGACACTGCCAACCCAAGCATGGTGTCCAACACTCTACCGACACTGCCAACCAAAGTATGGTGTCCAACACTCTACCGACACTGCCAACCCAAGCATGGTGTCCAACACTCTACCGACACTGCCAACCAAAGTATGGTGTCCAACACTCTACCGACACTGCCAACCCAAGCATGGTGTCCAACACTCTACCGACACTGCCAACCAAAGTATGGTGTCCAACACTCTACCGACACTGCCAACCCAAGCATGGTGTCCAACACTCTACCGACACTGCCAACCAAAGTATGGTGTCCAACACTCTACCGACACTGCCAACCCAAGCATGGTGTCCAACACTCTACCGACACTGCCAACCAAAGTATGGTCTCCAACACTCTACGGACACTGCCAACCCAAGCATAGTGTCCAACACTCTACCGACACTGCCAACCCAAGCATGGTGTCCAACACTCTACCGACACTGCCAACCCAAGCATGGTGTCCAACACTCTACCGACACTGCCAACCCAAGCATAGTGTCCAACACTCTACCGACACTGCCAACCCAAGCATGGTGTCCAACACTCTACCGACACTGCCAACCCAAGCATGGTGTCCAACACTCTACCGACACTGCCAACCCAAGCATGGTGTCCAACACTCTACCGACACTGCCAACCCAACACCCTAAACAACCACAATAATAATTGGTTCCACGTTTGGCACAAGGCTGCTATTATCCCAGTGTATTAGTGGTACTTTATTTTATCGACCCCGTATGGATGAAAGGCAAAGTTAACCTCGGTAGGATTTGAACTCAGAATGGTAAGGGCCGTAACTCTATACGTCAAAGCATGGCGTCCGACCCTCTACCGACATTGCCAATCCACCGCCAAACAACCACAATACTAATAATGACATTTTCTGTCGTTAAATGTTTTCCTTATTGTCACCCCCCTCTCTTCTTGTTTGAACCCCTATTATTTGGGACCCGAGCGTAATCAATTTTTCCAGTAAATTTTATGACTTCAAGGCAATTTTGAAATTAGGCGTCCCATTCAGAAAGAGAAAAGGGCTGCAGTTTGACCATGATTATTCTAGTCACAATAATCTGGCTCACACTTGTCCAAAATAACACGACCAAGGCACACTGTGCACATATGATTATGCTTGGAATGAATATCTATCTGTTTTGATGTATATCTCAATATCTTTGGTAGAATGTGTTGGATAGAAGAACTAGAGGATTGTGGACAAATCAGCTGCTTAAGCGTTCTATTCATTAATAGGAATGCATTTAAATAAATGAAAGAACATTATCGAGACAAAGAGAGAATCCATTGCCACATAGAACAACCTGTTGTCTCTTAACTATTTCCCACAAAATAATCTGAAACATTTTGAGTTACCATTTATACTCGAATATAAGCAGTGATATGTAACCAATATGAAGGCGTGTGGCTGAGTGGTTAGAGAATTGAATTCGCAACCGTAAGATTGTGAGTTCGATTCCAGGACCGGGTGATGCGTTGTGTCCTTGGGCAAGACACTTTGTTTCACGTTGCTCCTTCTACCTGAAGTTGCGACCGATAGGGATTATTAGCAATATGAAAAACCAACGGAAACGTTATTTCCTCGGTCCGATTTGACGAAAGTTGATTGACTGTCGATATGTGACCAAAAACCGACGGTAAAATGGGAGGCTGTCTTATAAACAATATACTGATTAGCTACCTCGGTTTATAAGTAAGGTTTGGATTTTTGCCTATTTCTCAGATCGACTTATATTCGAGTATATACAGTAAGTGTACTGTCTTCAGTAACGAAACATTGGATGTTTCAGAATACAAACCTTGGTTTTAGACATTCATATATAATATAGAATTATTAATTGATGTTATAGTAAAAACAATTACGAGCGGTGGATTGGCAGTATCGGTAGAGGGGTCGGACGCCATGCTTTGCAGCAAAGAGTTACGGCTCTTTATGGTCTGAGTTCAAAATCCGCCGAGGTTAACTTTGCCTTTCATCCTTACGGGGTCGATAAAATAAAGTATCAGTAATACACTGGGATAATTGCTGGCCTTGTGCCAAAAGTAGAAACAATTATAGTAAAAACAATTTAATAGAAAAAGAAAAATTTAGATTGAGAAGAAAGAATGGAATGTAAAATAAGAAAATATAAAAAAACGGAAAAGGGAGGGAAAGGCAAGGGCTCTAGTATCACGGAAGAATGGGGAGGGGTAATGGGGAGGTTGATTGGGCTCTGGGCATAGGGCGCAACGGTAATGGGGCTGCACCCCGCGGACAAGACCGTAACTGTATTCCCGCGGACAGACTATCTGTGTAATGTTTTGCAAAGAGTATTAGAAGATATTATGTCTTATGTACTGAGAATACTTTATCGCTGGAATTTAAATATTTATTTCAGTGTCTTCAAATGTTTGACAAAGTATTCTATTCTAAAACAAAGAAGGAAGATCATTCTTGTTATTCCTCTTCCTAAATTACCCAGTATTTACTCTATATATAACATCGAGGTCAACTTTACCTTTCATCCATTTAAGGTCGATAAAAAAGTACCAGTCTAGTACTGGGGTCGATTCTTCCTCTATATCTCTTTCTCATTTCCTTTCTCTTACTCTATCCTTCTCTGGAAGTAATCTACTGTACTCAGACCTGGAGAGGAGATTGGCTCCGCCAGGTTTAAAATTGCCCTAGAAAAGCCGTATGTCAATATGGCACCATTACAACTCCCCCATGAGTTACCGGTCCATACATGTTTATATAACACATCCGTTATAGTGATATTTGTATAAACTAGCAATACTCGTGGAATTTTCACGGTTGTTTTGAAAACTAGATGATTGTTGGATGTTTACAGAGAACCATGAAATATATTTCTTTGAAATTGTATTTTTTCTGAAGCGTTTGATTGTTGAGATGGTGTAAAGTCCACTTAAGTAGTAGTGAATGTACGGTCTTTGACTATCTATGAAAAACTCTCTTCTTCGTTATTCACTTGTCACCTCTTCTAGCTTGAGAGCTGTTATGTTATCTATTATTTCTATCTTTACGTCAAGAAGTAAACAACTGTTACAATGGAACAAAATGGAAGACAAAATATAATTATAATATCGCCCTCTACCCTTCTCCCTCTCTTTCTTCCATTGCCTAATAGTCCTTGCTATTTCTCTTCACATTTTTGCCATTTATAGTCCTTTCCTTTACTTTTCTATACAGCCAGATCTACCCTTCTTTACCTTTTCCCCCTTGTTTTTTCATTAATTTTGTTTGTTATCTTTTTTAAATATTTTTAATACTTTTAATACTTCCATCATAATATGTTTATGTAAAACAGATAACAAAATATTTCCATTGTTGTATAAATTCTGTCTGTAAAATATAGTCGGCATAATAAGTTTATATATAACAGATAACAAAATATTTCCATCATTGCATAACTTCTGTTTGTAAAATATAGTTGTCATAATAGGTGATTAAATTGAAAAAATCGTAGTAGTTAAAAACAATTATATTATTCTACTGCGGTACAATTACCCCAGTAAATCTTGAACAAATATTAATATGCTTTACTATATCTTTATTTCGGGTGAGGAGCGACACGTTTTGCCCGTTCCGAGTTCGTGAGTAGATCGAGGCCGTGAACGTCCCCGAGACCGCCAGTCGTTCGCTCTACCGGACGGAAGGAATTGAGTGTAGTTTGTTTCTGCTGCTGGTGCTAGTTATCCTGAGAAAAGAGCAGATGGTGCAATTTAGACCAGCAATCCCAGTAAACGAAATACAAAAACTGCTTTCGGCTATGGATTCTAACACACACACACACACACACACACGAACCCCCCCCCCCACACGAACCCCCTCCCCCCACACACATATGTATAACAAACATTTAATATGAAATATCAATCTATCAATCAGTTGCCTAAGGAATAATATAAATCTCTTTCCACAGTTAACATGTTCTCTACATAGACCGTATCACAATCATATTCGGCGTCTTTCTGTAGTAATAGCAATAAATTCTACCTGTGAAAGCAACGTATATTTGATATTTTGAATACAAATAAATCCCAACACTCTATTAATTCAAATACTATTGTAATTCCATAAACTCTATCAAAAGAAGTTGGCAGTGTAATTTATTGGTGTACATTATAGCAGTAGGTGTTTTTGTTCCGTGGCACTTATTTAGAGCTAGGTGAACTGGTAATTTCAGAGTTAAGAACTATACCAATACGAACTGCCGATCATTCTAGTATTAACTTTTGCTTAATTAAATACATAACCTTACATACTTATCTTGTAATAGGAATGTAATATATCGTATTTATGACATTTTATATAATAAAAAAAAAAAAAGAAGTGTCTGCCATTGCATTGATTCTCGCAGCTCGTAATTTCATCAGATCTTTCAATAATTGATATTTACGTAATCTATTTGCTTATATATATATATGTGTAATCTTTCTCTTATTGCAATATACAGCAATATTGATATCTCCATATTATTTCCATGCTTTCAACAAATGTAATCTCTTCTACAACAATGGTGGATTGCTACCAGTATATGGGAGAGCGGCTCAGAGAGGCTTTGTTCACAATGCCATGGAATTTTCATAGAAAAATACGATTTACCGTTGCCTTCCTTCAGGTTAGGGTTAGGGCTAGGGCAAGGGTTAGGGTTAGGGATAGGGCTATAGCTAGGGCAATCGTTAGGGTTAAGGCTAGGGTAAGGGTTAGGGTTAGGGTTAGGTTTAGGGCTAGGGTTAAGGTTAGGGTCAGGGTTAGGGCTAGGGAAATCGTTAGGGTTAGGGCTAGGGTAAGGGTTAGGGTTAAGGTTAGGGTTAGGGCAAGAGTTAGTGTTAGGGCTAGGGCTGGGGTTAAGGTTAGGGTTAGGTATTGGGTTGGAGTTTTGATTAGGCATTGGGTTAGGTTTAAGTTTAAGGTTAATACAACTAACAAGATACAAGGTAATCTCTGAACCATCCAGCGCATGCATTTGTTTACTTGACGTTGCATGCAGTTTGTTTTGCCAGCGTCCAAGAAGAGTCGAAGGAACTGTGCTGCAGCCTCCACTCTATGCAGCACTTCCTCAACTTTGCAGTTGTTTTCCAGGAGAGTTATGTCATATGTGTAAGTTATTTCAAGTAGAACCGAACTTCTATAAGATGTCGGATGCTTTGTCGACGATTTAGCACTACAATTATTTTCAACACGCTGAGACGTGTGTGTATATGTGTGTGCGTGTGTGTATGTGTATATGTATAGGTTTATATGTATGACTATATAAATATAAACGTGCAAACACAGACACACTTACAGAAATACTCACTGACAGACATACATTCACGCAAATACACACATATATTCATACAAACACACACACACATCCATTTACACAAACACACGCATACACATACACCCACACACACATACACCCCCACACACATACACATACACCGACACACACATACAATACACCCACACACACATACATATACACACATACACATGCACATACACACACACACACACACATACACACATACACGCGCACACAGCGTAGCAAATGGAACGCCAACCACCGTTTTGCTATAGTTCTTTCACCATCCTCTTCCATTTACACACACACACACACACACACACACACACACACACACACACACACACACACACACACACACACACACACACACACACACACACACACACATTGTGTGACGGATAAGAGTCGGTCACATTTTCATATAGATTATTCCGTGTGATGGTGCAATGACATTACGCAGTGCATCATCAAGGCATATCACAAACGGGACAGGGGCCAGAAGATCTCCCTGGAGGATTCCTGTATCAATGGAAAGTAAATCTGAGATTCCCTCGGATGTCACCACAAGTGCTGAAAAATTCCCATACATGAGTTTAATTGCATTCACGATCTGATGGGTATTCCATAAAGATATATATCTGTCTGTCTGTCTCTCTGCCTCCCCCCTTCTCTCTCTCTCTCTCTCTCTCTCTCTCTCTCTCTCTCTCTCTCTCTATATATATATATATATATATATATATATATATACTCTCTCTCTCTCTATATATATATATATATGTATATATATATATGTATATATATATATATATATGTATAGATATATATATGTATATATATATATGTATATACACACATATATATATATATATATATATATATATATATATATATATATATATATATATATATATATATATATATATATATATATATATATATGTATATATATATATATATGTATATATATATATATATATGAAAAAGTGGTCAAGAAGGCATTAACCACCTAAGCCAAAAAAACAAGTCAAGCTAAACAGGTCAAACAAAATAAATGATAAAATCATATATATATATATATATACATATACACATATATAACCGACCTGGACCCATTGGAATTGATGGTAAAATGTATGACACCTAAATCAATAATACTGTCTGCTTAAAACTATAAGCTTTTGGTATAATGATCGAACAAGGAATATCCCGTTATCAACAGGTATTTTGTTCTGCGCCAACTTTATAAATGACGTAGAGCTTTGTAAAAGCACATGCGAAACTCACAAGGGGAAAACCCCAGATTTTGGCAAATGAATTCAGTATGTGTAAATCATACAAAAAAATTGCATAAATAGCACAAATCGAATAAGCACTCAATCGGGTAGTTTTTAAAAGAAACTTATGCAATTAATCTGTCAATAGAATTATTAACAGGTTAATTGTAAGACTCGGGAGATTAATACAAATATAAATTCAGCGATAATTGCATTTCGGCAGGTAGAAAAAGCGAAACGAAACGCAAAATCAGAGTTATGCTGGCAAGCGCTCTATAGTAAAAAAAAAAACAGAGCTAAACATATGTGTTAAAACACCATACAAACTGAAAAAGTGGTAAAAGAACAAGCCCAAAAAACAAGTCAAGCTAAACAGGTCAAACAAAATAAATGATAAAATCATATATATATATATATATATATATATATATATATATATATATATATATATATATATATATATATATATATATATATATACATATACACATATATAACCGACCTGATATATATATATATATATATATATATATATATATATATATATATATATACGATATTAAATAAATGGAAATTATATTTATAAAACCATATTTATTTCATTATATATATTTCAGGGATATCATATTAAAAATATGTTATGCCTTCTTCAGACAAAATACAATATAAACAGTCTTATAAATAGATAGATTCGACATACCTTTCAACTTCGACTTGCATTTGAAAAGTTGATTTGGTAGTGAAAAATATTATGGACAGTTATAAAAAGAAAGAAAGAAAGAAAGAAAGAAAAACGAAGAAAAAGAAGAAATGCATGCAACTAAATAGAGAGAGATAGATAAAGAGAGATAGATAGAGAGAAGAAATTCATGTAAAAAAACAGAGAGAGATATATAGAGAGAGGAAAAAACACAGAGGGAGATAGATAGAGAGAGACAGAGAGAAGAGAGAGAGAGAGAGAGAGAGAGAGAAAATATAGAGAGATAGATATAGATAGAGATAGAGAGAAAGAAAATAGGTAGTTGGGCACCAGTTGAATGACGTATCAATGATATATTTATTTATTTATTTATTTATTTATTTAGCTCTAGTATTAATGTAGAGAGAGATATATGTGGTTAGGAGAGAAAACAGCCGTTACATAGAGAGAAAAAAAAAATATCCAGACATAAACGAGGCAGATTTAAAACATTATGTTTCATCAATGTAAAAATATCAATTCGTATAAATCAGGCATTATAATGTAAATATCAGTATTCATGAATGAGACACGTATCAATAATGTGTGAAAAATAATGATCATATGTCTAGTTTAAAATTCCTAGGTTTATATCAGAGTTGAGATAAAATAGAAGGTTATACCAGATTCGATACTATAGACATCCATGTGAATTTACGTGATCAGCTCTGCAAATTCCTATTTCACACGAAAACATTCTCATTGTGCTATAAAAATTCTAGTATACATATATGTGTACATACACACAAATATATATGGAGTCTACATTAATTTTAACAATACTATTCTTGTCTTTACTCTACATGATTATCGTTCAAGCATAAATAGAGAACAGATATCAATATATCAATAAAAATATCAGAAACAAAAAAATAAACAAAAAACAAAAAAATATAAAAAATAAAAAATATTAAAAATATTAAAAATAAAAATAAAACATAGTATGCCCCGCAAATCAACCACAGAGATCAACCCTTCAAAGTTAATTGACAATATATTGCCAAGTTCTTTATAAGCATCAGAATCAAAAGCAAACAAAACCAAAAATTATTTACCAAATCCTGTCTAGCAGAAAACATTCCAAAAGTTTAGGATACCCATTTGATCTACAGATGTTCTTATATTTAATATAGAAGTTTATCTAGTGTAAAATTTATTCGATATATTTGGAGCATCAGCTTTTAGGGTAGTTTAATTATTCATGAAGAATGTTTAAAATAAAAAAGAAATCGAAAGATTTATCGGCGAGTTTCATAAATAATTATAAATCAAACTAAATATACTACATTTTAAATTTATATTTATATTTAAAAGTTGAGTTCAATCTATGTCTGCAGCAACTGAATAAATTTGTCCGTAAATTAAGGGAATTTTTAGATTTTAGTATAAAGAATATCTCCTCCGCGCAGAGGTCACATGTCTCAGAGGATGAATTAAAAGGAATCCCTCTTGAGACTATATTCCAAGCCGTTTATTCCATTTATTTAATATCGTAAATATACTCCAAATACTTGTTGAGTGCTTTTATATCAGTTATAAATATTTACTCGTTGTAACCCAACAATTTAAATAAAACTTTGCATATATATATATATATATATATATATATATATATATATATATATATATATACACACACAACGGAAAAAAAAATATATATATACAACAGCAAAAAGAATAGGTAAATATTTAAATTATATTTTTTTGTATTTATTTGAAAGATTGTTTGAATTTTACTTGCTCCTCTTATCTCAATATTATATATATATATATATATATATATATATATATATATATATATATATATATATATATATATATATATATATATATATATAATAAATACAATATCGGAGAAAGCTTTTTAGCGATACTCCGGCCAAATTCCAACTCACTCAACAAACATTAGGAGATAAGTGATTATATTCCCAATTATGCGTTCGGGGTGCTAACTAAAAGTATTGCGTGGAAAATTGGCTGTATTATTTCATATGAGACATATCTAATATATCTCTTCCCAGACGGACGTCTCGTTTCATTATAGGATTCCTACAATTTGGGTGAAATTATACCAATTTATGTAGGAGCTTGTATACCATCAATAGATATATATTCAAGTGGGCTCCTATAATTCATCAGTGGGTGCCCCAATAATACTAATATTGATAATCTAACCAAATCAGTATTTAGCGATAATCATCATCCTCTGTGCCTGAGGTATCTGTCAGTTTGCCAGTTCAGCAGTTTTAAAGAAGTGCTCAAACTGATTCAAAAATGAGGAAGTAAATTACCGCCAAAAAAACAATACATGCGCATGACAATGAATTCTGAAATGAATTTAGGCCACGTGCTAAGAACTCAATTGTAAATTGAAAAAATATCTATGTGTGTACAACATTTGATGACACACACAGATATTTTCTCGGGCATATATATATATATATATATATATATATATATATATATATATATATATATATATATATAAAAGAAGAAATTAAAAGATGGTTAAAAAAAGCTCCATATATTTTATTATGCGCATTTCGAAAATAACATCATCTTGGGACAAAAATTGTGTTCTCATCAGATAAAATAAGGTAGCATGATATGAGGCCTAAAAACACTTGTCAACAAGAAAGTGTCCAGTCTACATATGATACAAATATACGAGTAAGAGAAAAATAGGAAATATATATAAAAAAAAGAAGGAAGAAGGAAAAAAGAAAAAGAAATAGAAGAGAGGAAGAGAGGAAAAAATGGAAAAAAGAAAGAAGGAAAAAGGAAGAAGGAAGAGAGAGAGAGAGAGAGAGAGGTAGAAAGAGAGAGAGAGAGACTTTTGATCCGGAACGCTGTCAAGATGAAAACAGCTGTGAATAACGGCTAAAAAAATAAATTGATGAGGTGTATGTGCGAATATTATAGATGGTATTAAAATATTAGAGGTCTAAAATATAGAAACTGGGTATATTATTTTATATTGGGTTAAAATACTAAAACTTGGATTAAGAAGCAATAAATTACATACCCTAGATATGGAAGCATTGGAGTATGGGTAAGCGTTGCAGATTTTACGCCAAGAAATTCAGTAATTAATGTTTTTGTCTTTTAAGGACCAAATAAGTTCTGAGAGTGCGGTGTTGGTCCTAGAGTTTACATTGACGTCGGGTCTTATAGTGTTATTATTATAACTCTCATGGTTGGGTGCATATGAGTTATAATTTAATATTTTAGAATTATGTCTTGAGTTAATTTTAGAAATGTTGGAGGTAGTGGAATATGAGAATTTAATGGTATGCTTATTGAAGATCTTACTATATATATGTGAAGGGGGGGGGGAGCTGTTAACT
>OZ024741.1:28667455-28679955 GCA_964016885.1 Eledone cirrhosa
TTGTGTGGTTTTCGCCACGAGTAACCCTCGGAGGTTTCCCCCCTATTGGGGAATTTTTCATTGTTTCAATTTTCATTTTTATTGTTTATATATATATATGTTTTATGTCCTTTTTTTTTCTTTTCTTATATAAATAATAAAAATATTTACACGCACAAAACCCACATCGTACCGTCCTGTGCCGTCTGTAATGTTTTTCTTGATGTCAGCCCTTGTGGCCAATAAAGAAATCATTATTATTATTTTTATTATTTTTATTTTTATTTTAAATTTTGCCGTCTTGTATCGCTGTCAACTTAATAATATTTTTTAATATTTTTAATTTTTTAATTTTCTTAATCCTTAATTTTTATTTGCTTATTTGTATGTGACGGCCTACTATGATTATTTATCCTTATTTGTGTGTGTGCATATGTATCCTTTTATATGTGAGTCGTATGCATGTGTGTATATATGTGTGTATGTATGTATGAATGTGTATGTGTATGTATATGTATATATATACATAAGACCTGGGATGAGGTGATAAAAGCCGACCTTACCCAATTACACCTCTCAAAGGCGATGGCACACGACCGTGACCTCTGGCGTCACGCGGTAATACAGAGTACCCGACTTCCCATGGGTACAAGCTGAAGCATATAGACAATATGCCCCCACACCCTCCCACTGCAAGGTGGTCGTGGAGGTGCCACGGCAAAAAAGCACCCAGCCCACACAGTAAAGTGGACGTGTAGGCGCCACGGAAAAAGAACCCAGCACTCACTGTAAATGAGGTTGGTGTTAGGAAGGGCATCCAGCTGTAGAAATCAAGCCAAAATCAGTTCCTGTATGAGCAAGGCATGGTCAGCCGACCAGACACTGCCCACAACAGGACAACCCGTCTAACCCATGCTAGCGTGGAAGTACGGACGTAAAACGGTGATGATGATGATGATGATGATGAAGATGATATATATATATATGTGTGTGTGCATGTATATATATATATATATGGGTATATGTATATATATATCACGATAAATTAACGGAACCATAGACTCTCGCCATTCCCTGTAAATAATGTGCTCAAAGGAGAGGAAATCCTGAGCTCTTTAAAATACAATATGTTGAAAAGGTAACACACCAGAGAGAGATACAGTGCGCTATCAATAAAACAGGGAAAAACCACCAGTGTATGGAATCTATAACCTATGAAAGGCAGAGTATAGACACGATAATTAAAAATATAAATTAAAGCGTAAATAAATACCTCTATAACTATATAACACACGTACAAATCCAAAGAGATCTGTTTCGCCAGTAAGTTGTTGACAGAAATGGAATAACCCCGGTTCTTCAGCGTGTGTAAGGCTATATATTTCAGACAAAACTAAGAGAATTTTAAAATGACTGTCCAGCTACGCGTGGGAGAGAGAAGTCACAGCGTGTTTAAGGGCAGTGAACCAGTGGCCTCTGAGGGACGAGCTGCTAGAAAGAGCAGCCCAAAACCACTCAGAGAAGTGTGCTCCACCAAACAGAGAGAGAGGAAAGACTGTTATAAGGAGCGAAATATCACAATAAATATATATATATATGTGTTGGCGTGTTTATGTATGGATATATATATATATGGATATATATATGTACATGTGTGTGTATATGTGTCTCTGTATATATATATATATGTGTATATATGCGTGTATATATGTATATATATATGTATGTATATATGTGTGTATATGTGAGTGTGTGTGTGCGTGTGTACGTGTGTGTTGTTATATATTGTTATTTATTATTCTCCCCTCCCCTTTTTTTCCTCCATCCTCACTTTCATATCTGTTATATTTTTGTTTTTCAAATCCACTGTCAATAAAGACACCAGGATTTTTTCATTCTGATGAAGGAAAGCAATTTTGGTTGCTTTCAAGAAACCACTGGTAAATGAAATAATTATCTTATGTTGTTTATTACATAACTAATAAGCTCTGTAACTTACATAGAGAACTCTTTTTTCCTGGACGTTTCCGACGGAATTATTTCATTCATATATATATATATACATATATATTCATATATATATATATATATATATATATATATATATATATATATATATATATATATATAGATATATAGATAGATAGATAGATAAATATACACACGTGTGTATGATTGTGTATAGAAGATTATATTAATAAGAGGAATTCCAACTTTGTCTGATTTACTCGTTATATTTACAATCCTTAAAATTTATAATGGTATTATAATGAAATGGTATGATAGAATATTAAATGTTAAGTGTTAATTGAACAAGTACTTTCATGTTTTTGCAATCTTCAGGTTCATAATGTGTGGTGACAGTCAAGTTTGCAATTTTCAACTGTGGATATTTTCACAGTTGAAAAGCATGAAAGTACTTGTTCAATTAACACTTAACATTTAATATTCTATCATACTATTTCATTATAATACCATTATAAATTTTAAAGGATTGTAAATAAAACGAGTAAATCAGACAAAGTTGGAATTCCTCTTATTAATATATATATATATATATATATATATATATATATATATATATATATATATATTAGAGCAAACATCACGGGCACTCTATCTCAAAATTATTTTTGAAAAGCATTAGAAATGCGCAACCGGTAAAAACTTAAAACTAAAACTGAATACTAACCAATACTTATTACTAATTTTTACTTATTCCTAATTAAACTATTTTTCACTGGGAACAATTTGTCAGCATTTTCTTTTCCTTTTACCAAAATATATATATATATATATATTGTTATACTTTGGGAGGGTCATGTTGCTAATAAGAAACACACGCACCAGTTGCTTTCACTCCAATTTATTATAAATTAAATTTATAAATTTAAGAATTTATAAATTTCCGGTTGGTTGGTTGGTTCCACAACCGGACGGTTGTTCATATATTGTCAAATTTCTTTCGTCACACATTCTGTGACCTCTTCAGTGACTGAGGATTCTTTTCTTTGTTTTGTGCCTCTCCTTTGTTCTGTCCTACGCCATCTTGTTTTTGTGTGTGTTGTGTGCTTAGTTTGCGCATGTGTTACATCGGGGTGTCTGTGTGTGTTTTTATTTGTTTATTTATTTGTTTATTTACATGTTACTGGTTGGTTGTTTGTTCTATATGTGTGTGTGTTTTCATTTTGTCCTAATTGTAAGTTGTGATGTTGCTATTCTATTCATGTTTTCTATTATTATGGCGGTGGATTGGCAGTATCGGTAGAGGGTTGGACGCCATGCATTCCAACATAGTTACGTCCCTTTACGATCTGAGTTCAAATCCCGCCGAGTTTGACTTTGCCTTTCATCCTTACGGGGTCGATAGAATAAAGTACCAGGAATGCTCTGGGTAATTGCTGGCCTTGTACCTAAAGTAGAAACAATTATTATGGGGCAGTTGATTGGCAGTGTCGGTAGAGGGTCGGACGCTATGCTTTGACGCATAGAGTTATGGCCCTTGCCATTCTGAGTTCAAATCCCACCGAGGTTAACTTTGTCTTTCATCCTTACGGGGTCGATAAAATAAAGTACCAGTAATGCACTGGGTAATTGCTGACCTTGTGCCAAAAGTAGAAACAATTATTATTGTTCATTTTTGTAAATCCTAGGTACTTTGGTGGTAAATGATCCGGATATTTCAGTTAGAGAGCAGTCAACAAGTAGACAAAGGTCCCTCACTGCATTCTCTCCTGTGCCTTACACAGACCAGTCTTTCCTTAAAATCCTCGCTGTCCCAAGAAATGCTGTCCTCTGCGTGACCTGTAATTTTGTATCAATTCTGATTCTATTTACACAGTCCTCAAAACTCTCCGATATGCATCCCAATGCTCCGATCACCACTACGATCACTAAAACATTCTTCATCCCCCACCTCCTCATTCAGTGACTCCTGCTTCTCCATCTTTTCATGTCCATTATACTTGACTCTACTATGCCATGGAACTGATATATCGATAGTTTAGGCCTCTTTTTTCTCGACCTTCTTGTCCCAATGCTATCACATTGAATGGTGAAGTCCCACAAAAGCTTGCATTCGTCCTTCTCTAACACCCTTCCTGGTCACTGCTCATACCATTTAGTTGCTCTGACAAACCCAAATTTCTCAAATATCATCCAATAGGATTATCGGGCAACATTAGCATGTCTTTTGTACTCTCGCTGTGTCAACTTCACACATTCGCTTACAATATGGCTGACCGTTTCTCCTTTTGTTCCACATATTCTATATAATGGTGAATTTATCGTTTTGTCAATATGATGTTTGATGTAGTTAGTTCGAAGAGCCTACTCCTGGACGTTGCAAACCAGAGAGCTTCTGTGCATTCTTATAGATCGCCATTTTTAAGCCACGACCAGCTCTCTCTCCAGTCCATGCCTACTTTATTTCTAGTGTGCTGTCCATGCATAAGTTTATCCTTTCATTCCTTTTAAAGTTCTTTTTTCTTTCTCTTCTTGTATTCATTAGATGTTACTGCGTTCTTTATGCACTGTCACCAATTTCCTAGTTTTCCTATCGATACTTTTCAATTCATCATTCCTCCATTTAATAACTTCTGTGCCATAATGCATGATAGACACATCCTATGTATCCGTTGCCTTGATTTCATTCTTTCCATTCAATTTTGATGATATTACAAGTCTCATCCGCCTCTTCATCTCGTTCTCTTTCATCTTATCCAATTCAAAGATTCTCAAATACTTGTATCCTTCCTTTCATACTTATTTAATAGTATGGCCATTTGCAAGCTCAATCTATGTCCTCTTTTTTTTAGTTTTCCACGTTTCAGGGTTACAAAATCACATTTGTTTTGTATCCCAAACTCCACCCCAATATCCTGGTTAATCAGATATTAAGCTGTCAACTTCGTCCACATTTTTCGCAAATAACTTTAAATCATCCATGATTAACAGTTGCTTAATATTAATAGCATGTAGCACATATCACATTTTTACTTTTCTCAGGACTTGGGTTAGTGAGAATCATGCAGAAGACAAATAAGAGTTGCCACAAACTGTCTCCCTGAAATATACCCCTTCATATGTTAACAGACCCTAACTGTTCCCCAAAGATTTTCCTTTGGAGCTTTTCATATCCCAGGATTCTTTGTGCCTTTACAAGTATTTATTGTCTTAAACATTCTTTGGTCTCCAGGATTTCCTTTTCTATTATATTATATTTCTTTAGTATTTTTATTTTCTTTACTATTCCTAATTTTGTTGTTTTCATTCAGTGGTCTTTTATTTTGTTTTCTATAGTTTCTTTGTATCTTTTGTTTCCATATTTGTATGCTTTTGTTATTAGTGTAGATCTAAGGGGGTACCACCTTTCGTAACAACATTGGCTGCTGCATATATTATATTACTCAGCCTTTTCATACTAGTCTATTAAGTATTTATTAAATCTATGATGGCTAAATTAGTCTTTTCTATAACTATTGCTATTTTATTATCAATTTATATATTTGTGAAGTGTATTGTTAGGTACATAAGAGATCTACTATTATTTGGAGTTCTTGGATAATTTCCAGTTTTATCCTATTGTGGTCCTGAATTTCGCCTTTAGGGTTTCTTTCTCCTGCATCACTTTCCTCATATTTCATTCATCACTTTCATAAAATGAATTATTAAATTCCTTCAAAGCAAACACTTTTGTTTTTACAATTGTTTGTCTTCATTTTTAAGAATATCCATTTTACAATTCCGATATTCTGCTATTCCCATACGTCTATATATACCCCATGCCATTCTCTTTATGTTCGAATTCATATTGTACAGACGGCATCATACATAAAACAACACTTTTGACATAGTTACATATCATCTGGTCGAACTTGTTCGGACATCCATGAGCATTGCACGCTATCCATCACGATCAAGCATAAGTGTTGGGAGGTCATTAGGGGAGCATCCTGTGTCTCTATATAGTTGGCCAATGTAAGTTAAAGCCGGTCAACCAACTTTCCTCTGAACGTGGCTTGGTGACCAGGGCAGAAGATCACTAACAAATTCTTGCTTTGCTCACCAGCAATGTCCTGCAAATCGCATTCTTCATTCCCGAATGTTGCAGATATATCAGGGATGGGATCATAGAGCAGTTCTTTAGTTGGATGCTGTGTCCATGAGATATTAAGTACAGCATCCGTGTATAAGTTCCATCAAGCTTGGATTCTAGTTGGATTTTTTTTTTATATATACTCCACAAATTACAACTTTCTGTTTGAAATTCATATTCTACAGACGACACCAGACATAAAACACAGCACTATCAACATAGCTATATATACTCCACAAATTACAACCTCTTTCTGTTCGAAAGTCGTATTCTACAGACGACACCCAACATAAAACACAACACTATCAACATAGCTATATATACTCCACGAATTACTATTCCAGTGTATTTTCAATTTAGCATACCCACTCAAACAAAATCCTAGTTTCCAAATCCATATCAACTGGCTACGTGAGACTTCTGTCCACTACAGCTCATTCCGTCACACTTGGACTTACTTTAGATTACAATGGTTTAATTTGGTCTAATTCGGCTTACTCCGACTTAATATGGTTTGCTCAGTATTATTTAAGATTACTTCAGCTTAGTTCCTGTTGAGATTCCGTAGTTAAAAATAAATTCTTATTTTTATTTTGCTGTTTTATCTGCTGAACTAAGCAAATTCTGTCTTCATCTAAAATGTTTAAATATTCATTTTGAACAATTTCGTTTGATTCAAACACAGTGGGGAGTTTATGGGGGGGGGGGGGGGGGAGAAGAAACACCATTTCCTGATGAAATTCAATATTAATGTGAGATAACTGTATTTACTTTTTTTTTAAAACTTACCCATCTCCAACATACATACTTCCTTCACACATATACTCATATAGATATACATTAATTATCCCGTGTGCTCATACATTCATATATATATACATACACACATACATACATGGATATGTTGCCAGGAAGCTCCAGAGTAAGAGTAATATAAATAAACAAAGTAGTCTATCTTGGACTAACAACCGCTATATTGGCTCCCACTTTGAAGGATACGCTTTTGCAATCCAAGAACAGGAAATCAACACGAAATACCTGACACACAAAATCAGATAGGGATGCAGGCAAAACACCTAGATGTGACAACAAGTGCAGACTCTGCAGAATTAACATCGAAGATGTCACCCATTTCATAAGCAGCTGTCCAAAGATGTCATCACGGTACTATCTAACTATGAGGCATGATGTAGTGGCTAAAATACTGTACAATGCCATCCGTAAAAACGATAGCCCTGAAAATAAACACACTAAAAGCTACAGCAATGTGGAAGACATACATATACCTAATATGAAAGAGTACTGGTGGAAATATTCCAATAAAAACTCCAATAAAATGCAGGCCTAACAGACCAGATATTATGATATGGGACAGGGAGAAGAAAACATGCACAGTAGTGGAAGTTAGCTGCCCAGCAGATGCCAATATAATATCAAAGATTAGCGAAAAGGAGAATATTTATGCAGAACTAATGAGAAATCTGCAGATACTCCACCGTGATTACACCTTCAGATATATGCCTGTGATTATTGGGACACTGGGATATGTTAGTAACTGCCTCAATACAAATCTTGAGAAGCTAGTCTTCACAGGAACAGAAAGAACACAACTAGTTAGGAAATTACAAGTACAATCCATTAATGGAACAGTAAAAATATGTAAAACATTCCTAAAAATTCTGCATCTAATAACTGCATATACACTTGTACAGATACAAAGCACATGCACATGCACACATATAACTAAAAACTAATTCCACACACACAATAACATCCATACCTGCACACACATGCATGCATGCAGACATGCATACATATCTACCTAGTTGATGTTGTGTAAATTCCAATGAGAGAGTCTTGTGTCTATGTTAGAAACCGACTCTCTCTCTATTGGCAAAAATTTGTGAAATTATAAAACCAGAAGAACATACATACATTCAGAGTTAAAGATTTTTAAAAATTCTTAGCAGGTCTAAAAAGATATTATATATAAGAAATTCGTGTATGCTTCAATATACAACTCTGGTTGCGTATATATATATAAAGAAATTTATCTATCTATCTCCGGAGGGTATAGACGTTCTTCACATCGGCTCTGCGAATATTGGAGATATTACGTGTTAACAGTAAGTGTGTGTCTGTATTCTTGCGTTATTGTGTTAATTAACCCCCTTGCCTGGATCTTCGGACATTAGGGTTAATTTATTTCACCCCTTTTGGGGTGAAACTTTTCATCCTAAAAATCTTGTAATTGTCTCTACGCTAGTGGTAATGGAAGCCATTACCACAGGTAACGATGTCACGCCCACTAAACAAACTGAAGGAGAGCGGGTAGCTGAGGCAACAAACCTCCCTACTGAAAGAATAATGATTATTAGAAACATTGAACAAATGGAGCCTAACCCTAATGAAAAAAATGTGAAAAAAATTGACTCGGAGAAATTGCCAAAATTAATGGATGCCATTTCGACTTTTCACGGTGCCACACCCACCAGCAAAGGTGAAAGAGAAGTAGTAGCTGTAACTACGAGTCTCTCGGATACTGAAAATATAAGTGAACATTTTGAAAAAATGGAGTCTAACCCCAACGGGGAAAAAAATGTGAACGCATACACCAACATAAATAACACAAACTCAACAAAAAATGAAAATTGTAACAACAAAAAACAAGAAAACCACATTTCGACAAATGTAAACAGAGAGGGGGCGAACAAAATGACGTTCGCGCAAAGCATAAAAAAAACTATCGTGTTCGAACCTATTGACATTTCGAACATGGCCCAGCAAATGGAAAATGCACGGAAGTATATAACTTTGGAGGAGAATGGTCTATTTTCTTTAAATTCTCCCCCAGAGCTAAAAAAGGAAAATAGCTTAAAAACTATTATTTATAGGACAATATCAAACAAAACCCGTAAGTCAGTACAACTCACACAGACAGAGATTAAACTGGCGTTAAGAGATCATCTGAAAAATATTGTATTCATTCGGAAGGATAGACTCTACGGTAGTCTATCCATCCGAATGAAAGATAAATTGACGGCCGAAAAACATTCCCTGGCCCCAATTGTGTCCCCCTTATTTACCTTCTTCCCCACTTATTTGGGAAGAAAAACACAAAGATTGACCATACACAGTATCGATCCAGATATTGATTTCTGGGCGGTACTGTGTGGCCTCCTCGACTTGAAAGAGGATGCAGTAATTTCGGTTGGTAAGTCTTCCAGCAACGTGTTCGGTAGAACCAGAACGAATTGCTAGGATCCCCAACCGCATATTGCTAGATGGGCTTGCCTAATTACACATCACAGTGGAGGGTAGACGACCCGCTTGTTACCTCTGTCGTGGCAGAGGTCACCTGAGGGCTGCCTGTTCCCAAGCAAACAAAAAAACACCGATTTTTGCCCTCACCAACAACTACAACATTACCAACACAAACCTCCACCACCACCACAAAAACAACTAACACCACAAGGTAAAACACAACTGAAAACAATCCCCCATCCCCCCCACACAGAAAACAAATACAATAACACCCACACCACAAACACGAGCCGAAAATGAACCCCTCCCCTCGAATACGGAAGACGACCCCCTTTCGTCGTCAGACGAAGGGGGGGGGGGGGCTTTCATAAAGTTAAAAGAAAACACACCACACCACAGGAACACAAATACAAGCAACCCCTCCCCAAGCCATAACACAGACATCAACACAAAAAAAACACACAACAGCAAACAAAAGACATCACGCAAAAAGAAAAAATTGCATATACCTACGTAAGTACAATAAACAAAAAACTGTTAAACGTTATTTATAATAACAACTTAATAAAAACCGAAGGTTCGAATTGAGCACAAGCAACGAGGCTTCCCCATCTAAAAATGATAAAAGCCCCAATGGACATTTACAAAACGTTAAAAGACACTTTTAAAGAGGACGTGGGGGCCCCCCTGCGTCAGACCCATTAACCGTGTCCTCCTAAAAAATCCCCCCCCAGACACCCACACAACTCCAAACACCCCAACCCCACCACACACTGATGCCCATACACTTCCACAAACCACCACCCCACCCAACAACCCATCCCCCACACCATGGAAATTGTGCGGCCCGGTCCCCGGGACGCAGAGAGGTAAGTGCCTTTTCTCTTTACCACCAACATGGCTGTGTTGAGAATAGGTTGTCTAAATGCGCGTGGCCTGGGCTCACCTTGGAAGCAAGCAATGCTTCTAAAGGACCTCAGGTCACGATGTATAAATGTGATGGTTATTTGCGAGGCCCCGATTAGCAGCGTGCGACAGCTGGACCCCACCTTTGATGACTTTGAGATGCACGCATTTCTCTGTCAGCCCGGAGGTGGGGGTGGGGTTGTCGTTCTGCTGCAAAAACATCTGGGTCTCGCTACACAGACGGTACACTTGGACCCGGAGGGTCGACTAGTGGTTCTGGACATTGGCAGTGGTGAAGGCGGAGCTTTTAGGCTGGTCGCCGTCTACGGCCCTTTTGGGTCAACGCGGGGTGTGTGGCTGACCACTTAACCTACACCCAAAATACTACCAACCTTGCTTGTTCTCTCTATCTATTAGCCCCCCATATCCTCAGCCGACACCTCGACATGGTCAGTGGGAGTTCAAGACAGCCAAAATTTACTGCTGGCTTTGGTAACCAGTAGGATTTCGGTGCATTTGTACCCGCTATCCGTTTATGGCGGGATAATCACCCCAAAGCGAGAAAGTTCCCTTCCGCTAAGGTTAATATAACTTATCAGAGAAAATATTTAAAGTTTCACAACCAGAAATTTCGAAATTTCAGACGTTAAAAGTTAAGATATATATATATATATATATATAAGTATGTATGTATGTACACGTACATACATATATATATATACATACATGCACACATATATATATGCACGTATCGGTTTACCGAACATTTATTATAATGCTCGGTTTGTTTGTTTGTAAACAAACAAACAGCCCGAATTACGCCATACAGTGTTTAGGCAACCACGTCACCTTTTTGTTCAACACTGACACAGGAACGATGTACTAGTTTCAAGCTTATTAGCTATCGTCAGCATCGTGTACCTTCCTGCCGGATGGTTGAACGTCTGAAAGTATATACTTTCCTTATGCATATTAACGGCTGAGCAGCCTAATTTGCATATCGAGTGAGATCAGGCTGTTTGTTTGTTTACAAACAAACAAACCGAGCATTATAATAAATGTTCGGTAAACCGAGACGTGCATATATATGTGTGCATGTATGTATATATATACATACTACTGTACGTCTGTATACATATATGTATGTACGTATACATACATACATACATACATACTTACATTTAAGTAAGTGCCGTACGAAGAGTGAGAAATGAAATTTCGTTTCATTCTATTCCATTTATATATATATATATATATATATATATATATATATGCTCATTGCGCAGGGTGCGGTTGCCAGCTGAGCTTAAATTAAAACAATAGTCTTGGTGTTTCAGCAGAGTTTTATACACATGTTGTATATCGAATAATATACGGGATGCTTATGGAAAACATTTGAAAGTCTTTCACTATGAATGCCACACACCTATCCCAGCAAAGCAAGTGGGGATAGGTATCCTCGATAACTGCCAGCCAGCGAGAAACAACGAGTTGTCGATTACTTTAGTTCAGTCAACACTAGTGCAAACATTCGGACCGTAGATGTGAGTTTTTGTGTAGTTTTTAATGGTAAAGTCTGGCTAAACTCTGGCGCTAGTCCTCTATCCCTTTTTCTGATATAAGTGATTGCATACCATTCCTTAATTTATTTTAAGAAATATAACTTTAAAGATTTCCATCTCGCCCAGCAGATCATCCGCTGCAGGGAATCAATCATCTACTGCATAGATTCGTTGGGCTGGTTCCATTTCAACTATGAGTTATCAGTATCAAATGGCTATAACTGGGAACAGTGCTTGCTAGTCTTCTAGGTGTGTTTGCCATTATCGTGTTATGCGCAAAGCGGTGGATTGGCAGTATCGGTAGAGGGTCGGGCGCTATGATTTGACGCATAGAGTTACGGCCCTTGCCATTCTGAGTTCAAATCCCGCCGAGGTTAACTTTGCCGTTCATCCTTACGGGGTCGATAAAATAAGGTACCAGTAATGCACTGAGTAATTACTGGCCTTGTGCCAAATATAGAAACAATTATCGTGTTATGCGCAAAGAATGAGGCGTCATTACCCATTACAATCTCAGTTGAGATCTTCATGCTAAACAACGTTTCTAGCTGTTGCAATTTGAGCAATGTGCCTGTTCTTTAAACTTCAATTTTGCGTGGACACTGTCGCAGAGGACTGTCACTAATTTAGCTGTCATTGGAGAAACGTAATAAAGGAATGACATAATGGCTGAGTGACACTTAAAGAAATGA
>OZ024741.1:28697455-28699955 GCA_964016885.1 Eledone cirrhosa
TTATTTAACATTTTTTCCCATTTGGTTCTGGCTCCTCTATACACTCTGATTCTATCTCTCTGATTGTAGCCAGAGAACTGCATACGGTGGATGAAGTGTTGTATGTGTCTCTCTAGTTCTTCGGGGTTGCACATGCGGGACACATTTCTCATCACCCGTACCAAATCCGCAATCAGTATGTTGATTTTGGTATGGTCCGAAATGGCCGAGTTTCGGTGGATCAGATGTTTGGAAGTCATGGGTTTGGCATAATGGGAATGGGGGATTTGTTTTTGGTTGTTAATGGTATCTAACCAGAGCTCTGTGTCTAGTACAGGTAATCGATGGTTGGGATGTCTACTTGGGTAGTCTATAGTAACTCTAATGCTCTGGTGGATGGAGTTTGCTATTTGCTGGATGCTTTCCATTGTGTTTTTCTCTAGTTCCTGACTGTTCTTTAGTGGGGGTGTCTTAACTACGATGTTTATATCATCTACGTAGCGGGAGTACATTATCAGGGTTAAGCTGTCTTCTAATTGTTCTTTAAGTTTTTGTTTAAGTCTACTGTCCCACCATACCATGAATAAGTTAGCTATGTCGCCTGCAATGCTAACACCAATGGCTGCTCCTTCCTCTTGGGCATATGTTTTACCATTAAATTTGAACATATGTTCCTTAAGGGTTAATTTTATGCTGGCCCCTACCGCATGTGCAATCATTTTCTTCAGTTCATCGTGGTTTTCGGGTGTCCGTATGGCTCTGGTCCACCCGTTCCATCTATCTGTGTGGGTTTTCTTGGCCATTGAGGTAATGGTAGGTGGTCTGCCTCTTGCTGGTCTTGTAGGGCACAGGTTGCTAAGGTCATAAGTGTCTAGGTAACTATTACTATGGGTAAGCTTAAGTAGAAGTCCCAGCTCACTGGTATCAATCCCATATATGTATATATATATATAAATGTATATATATATATATATGTATAAATGTATATATATATATATATGTATATATGTATATATATATATATATGTATATATGTATATATATATATATATGTATATATATGTATATATGTATATATATATATATATATGTATATATGTATATATATATATAATAACTTTGAATAACTTTGAAATGTTTTGGCCAGTATTGGCCCAGGCCATGTCTAACTTAATAGCACCACCTGGCGAAGTCTTTCAATTCAGGATTTGGGCACCATGGCCCATTCGAGAAGAGAATTACTGTTTGCGGAGACATATCCGGGTGTGGGTGGTTTGTCCGGGATTACTTGGAGGAATTTGTCCAAAGACTTCTTGAATTTTGTGTGGTCAGTTTCTGTTTTGACGTGTCCTGGTGTGATGTTGAAGAGAGCAGGGCCGATTGAGGTGAAATAATTGTGCCGTATTGTTGTTATGAGTTGCGATTTAGATTTTTGAATGGGACGGATAGCACGGGGCCCAAGCCTTGGGTGTATCTTGAAGGCGATGCCAACATCATTTGGGCAGTGATGATGGAACATTTTCCACATCATGCAGATAATATAACGCTCACGGCGACGTTGGAGTGAGTAAAGTTTCAGGTTTTCCAATCGACCCCAGTAGTCAAGGTCTGACATGCCATCTATCTTTTTCGTGATTGCCCTTTGAGGAGCTTCAAGTTTCATGATACTTTGTTTCGTGTGGGGAGACCACAGTGGACAACAGTATTCAAGGTGTGGTCGGGCGAAAGTAGAGAAGAGAAGGATAATAGTGCGGGAATCTCTCGACTGGAAGGTTCTGAGGATCCAGGAACACATTCTGCGGGCCATGTCAACTTTGCTGCTTATATGCGTGGTCCAGCTTATGTTGCTGTCCACGGTTACTCCCAAGTCTCTGATGTTGTTAGATGCCACGAGAGTTTCCCCGGAGGGAAGGGAGTACGGGAGTTTCAGAGCATCCTCTTTTCCAAAGTGGATCAGTTCGAATTTGTCTTCGTTCAGTAACATGTTGTTCTTTTCTGCCCATTGGGTAACAGCCAGTAGGTCTGACTGAAGGCTTATCCGGTCATCCACGCCATTGATGACCTTTTGGAGCTTGGAATCATCAGCGAAAATTTTAATGTTGCTGTGTTTGATGATGTCAGTGATGTCATTAATATAGATGATGAAGAGAAGTGGGCCCAACGCAGTGCCTTGTGGGACTCCACTACTGACTTTGGCTGGGCTTGATTTGACTCCCTCAACTACAACATGTTGGGTTGTGTTTGACAGGAAGCTCTTGATCCACTGCAGCAGCTTTCCAGTGACACCAATATTGGACAGCTTTCTCAGTAGAATGTTATGATCAACCCTGTCAAAGGCCTTGCTGAAATCAAGGTAGATAACATCAGTGTTGGAACCCTCTCCCAAGGCTCTCAAAATGTCATCAAAGTGATGCAGTAGTTGCGTCAGGCAATCCCTTCCATTACGGAATCCATGCTGGTTGGAGTTCAGCATATTGTTACTCTCAAGGAAGTGGGTCATTCGCGATCTCACCACTCGCTC